>JAENRP010000053.1:134188-192714 GCA_024741835.1 Diplocarpon mali | reverse complement strand
CCCCCCTCTCTCGGCATCCGACTCGGCATCCGACTCGGCATCCTACCCTACGTCGCCGTCCAACGCTCAGCTGCCTTCAGCACCGCGCTGGACGCCTCTACCACGTGTCGCGACACATCTTCGCCTGGCCCAGTCTGCTTCAGCGCACACCATCGGGTTTGTGCATTTCCCTCTTCGCATCAAGAGTCTTCGGAACTTCCTCCCCCCATTACCCTCGGAGCATATCGCTTCTTGGAACGTGGGCCCGTCAAGGCTTCTCCGAATCGAGCCGTACACTCTCTCGTGTCTCATCTCGACAAAACAACGAGAACGTCGGCCGCCACCTTCCGCCAACTGCGCAGAGACCTTTTGAGCCAGGGGACTCTGTGAAGGAGAGTCAGGATGGACGTCATGGAATTGGTTGAGAACGAGCCCAACGCCAGGCCCTTCCAGTGCGACTGGCAAACGTGCTGCAAAGTGAGCCTTCGACCAGCAGAACGAGGGCCGAACGGCCAGCTAATGCGCTTCTCCAGAGTTTCAACCGGAAATCGGACCTCCAGAGACATTACCGCATCCACACCAACGAGCGCCCCTACTCCTGTATGACGATGGGGTGCGGGAAGAGCTTCATCCAGAGAAGCGCCCTGACTGTCCACATCCGGACGCATACTGGGGAGAAGCCTCACCAATGTCAACACATCGGCTGCGGCAAGCGATTCTCCGATGTAAGACCCTCCTCGGTGTTCTCGGTTGGTTGGGCAGCTGCTAATGGAGAACCAGTCTTCGAGTCTGGCTCGTCATCGACGAATCCATACGGGGAAACGGCCCTACAAGTGTGCCCACGACGGGTGTCTCAAAAGGTTCGTGCCGCGGACTCGCCCAGCTGGGATCGTCACTCACACCTCGTAGTTTCTGCAGGAAGACGACCATGGTGAAGCACCAGCGGCGGTCACACCAGCGAGGGATTCACTCGTCGGAACTGGATGATGGTGATACCTCGGACTCGGACTCGGGAGAGTCGCCTTCCACCCCACAGCACCCGGGCTCGGTGCAGTGGCCTCAGAGCTTGCATGTCTCACAGCACGCTCCCCACGCCCACAACATGCACCGCGCAAACTCGTTTGCGGACTTTGGTCACCACCAGATTGAGGCCTTTCCCATGCAACAGCAGTTCGCCAGCCACCGCCACAGTATGTCGGGAGGAGGCCCGCCGCACTACCCGGGCCCCCTCCAAGAGCACCTGCACCCTCACCATCACATTGTGCACCGAGCCCCGAGCCTCCCAGCCCACGCGTCCTACTACGTCCCAGAGCAGAACAACCCAGGGGTGGCCACGATGAACACCAATCCCGCGCCCCTTCAGACGTATCAGATTCCGCGCCAACTGGAAAGACTGGAGGTTCTTCAGAGCAGTCCCAGCAGCTACTCGACCGCCTCGCGAGCGAGCCCCGTATCGCAAGAACCCTTCTACACGCACCACCCGCCTGCGCAAGCCGCCACCTACGCCCTCCAGAGCTCGTCTCCTGGTGAGCAGCAGCCCTTGATCCAGTACCCGCATCCAATCCCCCACCACCTGCAGCACCCCAGCTTGCCACCCGCGCCCATCAACCAGCCTCAAGTCCCGGAGCCGTATCACCACCCTGCGCCGCCGCAAGAAGGGCAATGGTACGACAACACAGCTGCCTACCAACCTTCCATCGAAGTCGTGAGCCAGATGCCGGCCTACCCCCAAGTCCACGTCTTCCACGACCCGTGGAAGGTTGAGAACTTCGACGACCCATCCCTACAGATGCCGAGCGCTCGTATCGAGAACCTGTAGACCGCTCCCATGCGTATGCTCCAACACTGCCGACGAGCGGGCTTCCAGCACCTGCAGCCAGGGGCTCTCTTTTCGTGTCGCCGCCAGCGACTTTGTATTATAGAACCGGCAGCTTATACCCCAAGACTGAGATGCGGGACTCACAGAACCGCTCCCCTCAGAACATCGTGCAGGGACTCGTAGCGACGGGAATCCACACGCCGGCGCGTCCGCAAGACTCACCCCGCTTCGTCTCGCCGGCACCTTGACCACGTCGACGAAGCAATCACTCACAGACACGTGCACACACGCACTTGCTTGACGCTCCCCACAAGTTCCGACCTGATCACGACGTATCCGTTGCATAATACACTCGCAAGCCGACACGTCTTTGACGAATCACCAGACCATAATAGCGTCCGAGAGCCGCACATCCCCCCACGGGGTCGGGGCGTCCTTTTCTCTTCATTTCCACTGCGCGACAGGGCGTTCGTCTGCTTCGCTCCTAGTTTTCTGTTCTGTCTCGCTCATGGCCCATCAGTCTCTCGATGTATTTTTAATCAGCACCCATTCCTGTCTTTTTTTTTTTTTCTTTTTTTTTCCGATTGTGTTGTAGGTCTGCAATGAGACCGCCGTGGAGGTTTCCAACCGATTTTGGGGAAAAGTACCCAAATATCAGGTTGAGCATCAGCTTCTTTGTACTGAGCATGCGATATGAGTGGTGCGAAGAAATAGCTGGGTAATCATCTCGGAAATCCTTTTCACGTTGGATACATAAGGGATAGGCAATGTACTTGTAGCAATAGTAAGCAAAAAAACGGTAATAACTAACGCTGGTGCGGCCACTGGACTTGAATGTGACTGTGAGGATGAAAGTAAGTGCAGAGCGAGCGATAGGAAAGTGAATAGCCTCGGGGGTACGTAACTACCGGCTCTTGTCTCGCGCGGGAAACCCAAGCAGCAGAAGCCCAAGTGCTGGCCCGATCCTTGATTCCCCCGAGCGAGTTTGGAGAAATCGTCAAGTTGAGGTTTCGGGCACTTGCGACAACCCTCTAGATCTGACTATCTGTGGTTTGATCGTCTCCACCCGGTTGCTCCCGACTGCTGTGGATATAACTTTAATCGCACGCCTTCGATGCAGGACTGTACCTGTACGGCAGAGCCAGAATCTTGACGTCGGGGACACGCGGCAAAATTTCCACGCTTCCCGTATATGGACTAGCGCACTCTCGTCAACTTCCTCACAGCCCCGAACGGCATCACCCGTGCTGTCTACAGCATCTGGTCTCGCCACCGCACACCTCGGAGCTCGAGGCCGACCGAGCATCTTTGTACATTCCTTACCTCTGTATCCGGAATATTCTGCACATCACGGGCCGGCAGTCCTGTTCTTGAGGGCGTGCAAGGAGGCGGACGTGTTGATCTTGTCCCGGGCTGCGTGTGACCATGGCCTTTCCCACCGCTGCCTCGCCGGTATGTATTCGGGGGGACGTCAGGATGTCCCGGAGATGGGTGATGTGGATGACGGCTGACAACCGGGTGCAGAGACTGGCGGCTGCGACGACGGGGATGTGGCCGATGGCGTCGAACGCGATGGCGGCGCCGTGGAGGATAGGATTCGGCCAGCAAGCGGTGCGTACCGCGAGACCGAGATCCAGCGAGCGACGAGCTCAAGATGTTAGGCCTGCGGCACATTCTTTATCTCTGGTATGTCGGCGTCGAAATACACGCAGAGAGAGATGCTAACGCCGTCATTTCAGTCAGCCCGTGTCGAGTATCCCGATCGTCGGCGAGAGCTGCCCACGTTCTCTTCTTCAGCAATCGCTTCTCAGATATTCTTTGCCATGCCGCGAGCACCATTCATCGTTCGTCAGATGGCTGCCGCGATGCCGAGAGGCACCTTCCGGACTGCGAACCCCGTCGCCCGCTCCACCTTCTCTCCTTCCCCGACCCGGCACATTTCTACAAGACTCTCTCAACGTCAATTTCAGCAAACCGAGCCTCGGCTTGGCGCAATAAACAGACTGCAGAGGAGATCCATCTTTGGTGGCGTCACGTCCCGGAACACACTTGCGCATCTGGAGGAGATAGCCAACAAGAACCCAAACAGCGCCACCTCACAATACGCCTTTTACCAAGCCCTCATCCGTGCCGATATGCCGGCCATCGTTGTTGATAGGTACTCGAGCAAACGCTTTGCCGAAAACCAGGCCTCCGAGAATTTGTACCATGTCGCGCTGGGGATGTTGGGGAGATCCGAAGGCGGTGATGTCAAAACGACCAACTTCGGCGCCCAGGACAGTAATCTTAGCAATTCTCAACTACAGGTCATTGGACAAGCAATCGCTGCGAAGACGAAGGGTGCCAATCTGGCTACTTCCCACGGAGCGACGATCAGTGGAGGCAAGGAAGGGCCCATCCATGTCGTTGTCGAGGAAACGATCGGCAGCATCATTTTCAAATGGACGAAGTTTCTTCTCTACTTTGGTCTCGCGACATATCTCAGCCTGATTATCGTAACGATGATCATTGAAGCCTTCCAAGGACTCAAGAAGATATCGCCTGGGAAGAACGGCAACGAGGCCAAAGCCGAGCACCAGAATGTCCGGTTCAGCGACGTCCACGGATGTGACGAGGCGAAAGAGGAGCTGCAGGAGCTGGTCGACTTCTTGAAGAATCCCGACAAATTCTCGACCCTCGGCGGAAAGCTCCCCAAGGGTGTCCTGCTCGTTGGCCCTCCTGGGACTGGAAAGACGCTCCTTGCTCGTGCCGTTGCCGGCGAAGCCGGGGTTCCTTTCTTCTTCATGTCCGGATCTGAGTTCGACGAGGTCTACGTTGGTGTTGGAGCCAAGAGAGTCCGCGAGCTCTTCGCTGCTGCCAAGGGAAAATCTCCGGCGATTGTTTTTATTGATGAGCTTGACGCTATAGGTGGCAAGCGAAACGCCAAGGATGCGGCTTATGTCAAGCAAACCCTCAACCAGCTGCTCACCGAATTGGATGGTTTCGAACAAAATAGTGGCGTCATCATCTTGGCCGCTACCAATTTCCCCGAATTGCTTGACAAGGCTCTTACCCGTCCTGGACGATTCGACCGAAATGTTGTTGTGGGCTTGCCTGATGTCCGTGGAAGAATGGCTATCCTGCGGCACCACATGAAGAACGTCGTTACTGCGAAAGACGTCAGTCTTGAGGTGCTCGCTGCTGCGACTCCCGGATGCTCTGGAGCCGAACTCGAAAATATCATCAACCAAGCTGCAGTCCATGCCAGCAAGGCGAAGGCTCAAGTTGTTTCCATGTTTGATTTCGAATGGGCCCGGGAGAAGATCATGTGGGGTGCCGAGAAGAAGGGCATGTTCATCACCGAAGCAGAGAAGGAAGCGACGGCATACCACGAAGCTGGCCACGCCTTGATCGTCATGTTCACTGCCGGCTTCAACCCTCTCCACAAGATCACCATCATGCCACGAGGCCAGGCATTAGGCCTGACCATGCACCTACCAAAGATGGACAAATACTCCGAGGACATGACGGAACTCCAGAGCCATATTGATGTCTGTATGGGAGGCAAGGTCGCGGAGGAGATCAGGTACGGCGCTACGAAAGTGACAAGCGGTGCGTCTAGCGTAAGTGTCCCGCTCCCACCCGTACATCACCAGCACTGACATCACCTCGCAGGATCTCCAAAAAGCAACCCAGATCGCCTATGCCATGGTGACCCGCTACGGAATGTCGGACAAGCTCGGCAATGTCGACCTCGCGTCGAACTACAGCAAGCTCTCGGCTGGCACACGCGAGCTCATCGAAGCCGAAGTTCGTCGCATGATCGAGGAGGGCCGCGAGCGCGCCACGGCGCTCCTGCTCAGCAAGCGCAAGGAGCTCGATCTCCTTGCCCAAGCCCTCGTCCAGTACGAGACTCTCGACCGCGACGAGGCTTTCAAAGTCATCAAGGGCGAGAAGCTTCAGGGTAAGGTCTTGTTACCGAAGGCTCCTCTTAAAATCCCTGACGTCGGACCAATTTCCGGAGGAAACCTCCCAGATCTCCCGCCGATTCCAGGGAGTCAGCCCGAGAAGCCGGCGGATAAGGGACCCCCTGCTGGAGGCGCGGTGGCCTGAGAGGCGAGAGAGAGACAATCACTGCTCATTACAAGTGCCAACCTCTGGGGATGGCGATCTGACTGTCCCCAGGAGGGCGTTCTGGAGAAATTTGATATGTGCGATAACCCCAAAATTTGTGCTACTTGTTGGTGCCTGGGAGGTGGCCTGGGAAGAGACAGCCGCAGCATAGAATTACATCGACCCTTTCTTTTGTGGGATGGGACGTAAGCGAGGAGATGGGATAGAGGGTGGTCATCCTTTGTAGGATAGAGTGCCATAGCGTGATTGTGATATATCTAAATCCAACTGTTCTTGTTCCGTGATTCTGAATGTCCATGCTTCGAAGAGGCTGCTGCATACCTATATGAAAGGGGGGTACAGGGAGGGTAGATGTGGGTTGGTGAGTCTGAGCTGCCAAGGCAGGTAGGCCTTTGGGAGCGGAGGGTAGGAGGGTATGGACCCTTATGATGATTGCTTAGCACAGAGGAGATGCTCTCGATGGATAGGCGTCCGGGAGAGATTCTGGGGATGAAAACTGGTCTGACAGCGTCGATTTCATTTTTGAAATCGGACTTGTCGACTGTTGAGTTTTTGGATGTGCAGTGTAAGTTTCGATATAGAAGGCAGGGAGGGCGGTACGTTGCTCTGCGTGTACGAGGTGCTGGAGAGGTGAGGAGGAGGTGATGGGGCGTAGCGGGTAGGTTTAGCGAGAAACTACTGCCTCTGTCGCACTTGTTATTCCTGGTAAGGGGGTGGTGATGTGTACCGGGAGCGAGGAGATATAACAGGGCATGAGTGGATGGATAGATGAACAGATGAATGGGATATAGAAAAGAGGGATTCGCAGAGCTGGACGAGATGTTTTTTTCCCCCTCCATGGACTTGCTAGCGGAGGGGGAGGGGGTGTCTTCTTGGAATCAGGGGGTTTGATACGTGGGTACGTATCTACGTATGTAGTTTACCTGTTTCCGAGACAGATTCCTGACTGCGCGGAGTGATCTGCAGGCAAAAAGACAAGCTTAGGAAGTGGCGGTAGGGGCTCTAGACTAGGACTTACAGGAAGACGGGGGCGTAGCTGTGACGACGCCAGAGGTAGGGCGCTTCGGCGGCTGCAGATAGGTATGGGCTGGTAGGACGGGGGGGAAAGGGAGCGTTGTTGTCAGTGGGTAGGTAGGTAAGTAGGTCGTCGTGATCTCCGTCTCACGCCGCGTGCGACGGTCCTGGTCAACTGATGTTTGCCGCTTCAGAGAATCAGAATCAGCTTTGCACCGCCCGACCGACTATCTTGATTACACAAGAACTTCTAAGGATACCTACGTAGAAATACTTCTCCCTGAGCTCTATGCTCCTGCTCTCTTCCTGTACTTGGTGCTACTAAATTTCTGTCATAAACAAATTTCCATTTAGTATGCCATCTAGTGTACGTGAATGCGTTAGGTTGGGGGACTATGTACAAAACACGGCCCGATTTTGGAAGATGCCTTCAGCTAGGGCGTGTGATTGTGAGTCGGTACAAGAGCGGCCTTCTGCGGCTTGCTAGGGAGAAATGCTCGAAGAGTTTGAGGCATTATACCATACAAAGGACTGTGAACTGTTAGACGCATGATGCAAGTTTGAAATATATAGGGGATATCAAGCTAGTATGTAAGCTCTAGCTCGGCCAATCGTAATCGAGAGTGTTGAAGCGTGTATATGGATCTTCCGATCCGTAATTTATTACCCGGCGGGTTACTTGTGACTCGCCTCTTTTCCTCGATGCTTTATGATTCTACAGAACTCTAGAGGTCACGGAGAGTTACTGTTCTCTGATGAGGAGTTTTTATTCCGCTCGCTACTCGGGCCTTTGTTTGCTAACTATTATGGGGACATTTAAATCGCAGTCATACCTGTTTTTGGAGGTTAGTTGCCATGACTAAAGCAGCCCACGGCAGGTTAAACAACGTAGTGTGTCAAGGTATTTCAACATTTAGGGATAGACTTCATAGACAAGTAGTCGCTATTGCAAAGAAGAGGAAGAAGAAAGAAGGGTTTGTCGGTCAGCACCAGTCATGCGAATTCGTGTGCGAGTAATCGATCCCCTTTACATCTCTTGCTAGCTGCGCTGAATGATTGCACGTAGTTAGAAAACGGGTATAGTCTTCGTCACAAGCAGGCGGGAGTACAGCTTTGCAAGCCGAGAGGGAACGTGACTAGATAAGAGTGTTTATCAACCATAATATAGTGTTGGAAATCGACTTTAGTGTGTATGATGAGAATTAGATGCTTGCTAGCACGGAAATTGCAGACTCAGTTTGCAGGCTGCAGGCTGGGAGATTTCATGCGCCTTGGGCATCTGGAATAGGTGGTGTTTTTCAAGAGTTGTGAGGAAGGTGCTTCATTCTAACTCGGCGTCAGGAGGCCCTTCTCAAGGGCTGAGAGTATGACTTCTGTCAGACTTCGAATTGGCGTAGTGCTACAGAAGCCAAGCTATACAGGTGTATATCAATAGAGGATCTAAACGAATGAGGAAAAATGACTTAGTTGTAAGGATAACAGCAGGCAAGCAGCACAGAAATATATCATGGATTCACGGCTAGAAATATTTTCTATAACGACAGTTTGTCAACGCGGATAAACCCTCCCCCTCCCCCCCCGATTTTCGCTTACTTCAAATACAGAGGATCCAGGATCAAAAACAGGGCAGGAGTCAACCAAAGCGTGAGAAATCCAATACTTCGGAATAGCAAGCGCAGTGAGCAAGACGGCTCTGGTGAAGCCTTGGTATTTAGTAACAGTATTGATAGTTGAAAGAAATGTGGCTTTCTCACGTCAAAGTAGATTTTCTCTCGCTTACGGTGCATCGGATTCCTAGCTGTGTAGCTGTTGATACTTCATCTTCGTAATATGCCCTTCTTTCCTCGGTAGTAGAGTGCTCGTCGGTAGGGTTAGCGATTTACCATGATGGAAATGAAAAAATTCGGGAGTCCTACTACGGTCTGTTGGAATAGAAACGATTTCGCTCAACTATACTCGCTCTCCGCATGTCGTTTAACAACTGTACAGCAACAAGTCTATGAATCACATGGCTGAGAGTGCGGTAGTGAAGAGTTTAGCTAGCTATAGAGTAGAGAGGTGTGTCAACGCTACTTGATCGTTCCTCTATTTGACTGCGCAAAGATCATACGCTTCGCCTTTGCCATCGCTGAAGACCCAACCTTGGAACCGGACGCCGTGGGGCGTGGCGAGACCCATGTCGCAATGCCAAGCTGGTAGATAGTCACATGACATAAAGCGAGATGACGACCTGGAAAGCTCGATGCCCTCGACATAGGCTGCAAACCATCTCAACCGCATCACGAAGCTTGTGAAGCAATTACCAACCATCGCAGGAGATCCGGGCAGACCCTTCCTCTCCGCCATGGTGCAACACGAAGATACCATGTTTCGGTCTGCGGACATGAGCATGGTCCAGCTCTACATCGCCAACGAAATCGGGCGCGAGATTGTCAACGCACTGGGAGAGCTTGGGCAGATCCAATTCAGAGATGTGCGTATACTTGTCATGCGGCGAGTGGGAGGAGCTGGTGCTGATGATGGGGTAGCTCAATTCGGATGTGACTGCTTTCCAGCGAACTTTCACCCAAGAGATTAGGAGATTGGATAATGTGGAGAGGCAGCTTCGTAGGTTCCCATAAGTCCGACGATACTGACAGCTAGCTGATGGTGGGCAGGCTTCTTCCACACGCAGATGGAGAAGGCGGGAATCCCTCTCCGCAAGATTGATCTCGACGTCGACACGCTGGCCGCGCCCTCCGCCTCCGAGATCGACGAACTGGCCGCCCGCAGCGAGAGTCTCGAGAAACGAGTCGCATCGCTCAATGACAGCTACGAGACGCTGAAGAAGCGGGAGGTGGAGCTGACGGAATGGCGATGGGTGTTAAGGGAGGCGGGTGGGTTCTTCGACCGGGCACACGGCAATGTCGAGGGGATCCGGACCTCGAATGACGACGACGACGCCCCTCTCCTGCAGGACGTTGAGCAGCCTGTCCAGAATGGAGATGCGGAGCGTTCGTTCTCCGTCATGAACATTGGCTTCGTGGCTGGTGTGATTCCTCGGGACAGAGTCGCTGCTTTCGAACGCATCTTGTGGCGGACACTGAGAGGAAACCTCTACATGAACCAATCCGAGATCCCGGAGCCGCTCGTCGACCCTGCAAACAATGAGGCCGTCAACAAGAACGTGTTTGTTATCTTCGCCCACGGAAAGGAGCTTATTGCGAAGATCAGGAAGATCTCCGAGTCGTTGGGTGCGGATCTGTACAGTGTGGACGAGAACAGTGACCTGAGGAGAGACCAGATCCATGAAGTCAACACACGTTTGGGGGATCTGGGAAACGTGCTGAATAACACGAAGATGACGCTTGGTGCAGAACTGGGCCAGATTGCACAGAGCTTGGCTGCTTGGATGGTCATCATCAAGAAGGAGAAGGCGGTCTACCAGACGCTGAATCTGTTCTCGTATGACCACGCCAGGAAGACGCTGATTGCTGAGGCGTGGTGCCCCACCAACTCGCTGCCTCTGATCAAGTCGACTCTCCATGATGTCAACAACAGGGCCGGACTCTCGGTACCCTCGATTATCAATGAAATCCGGACGAATAAGACGCCGCCCACATACCAGAAGACGAACAGATTTACTGAGGGTTTCCAGACCATTATCAATGCCTACGGAACAGCCAAGTATCAGGAAGTCAACCCCGGCCTGCCCACCATCGTCACGTTCCCGTTCTTGTTCGCTGTCATGTTTGGTGACTTCGGTCACGGATTTATTATGTTCGCTGCTGCCTCTGCCATGATCTACTGGGAGAAACCACTCAAAAAGGTCCGCGACGAGCTGTTCTCCATGGCATACTATGGACGGTACATCATGCTGATGATGGGTATCTTCTCCATGTACACTGGTCTCATCTACAACGACGTATTCTCGAAGTCTCTCTCCATCTTCCCCAGCGCCTGGCAATGGGACGTCCCTGAAGGATGGAAAGAGGGACAGGTCGTTACTGCATCATTGAAGGGCGATTATCGCTATCCGTTTGGCCTGGACTGGATGTGGCATGGTACTGAGAACGATCTCTTGTTTTCTAACAGTTACAAGATGAAGCTCAGTATTTTGATGGGTTGGTGTCATATGACATACTCGCTGTGCCTGTCGTACATCAACGCCCGTCACTTCAAGACCCCAGTCGATATCTGGGGTGTCTTTGTCCCTGGGATGATCTTCTTCCAGGCTATCTTCGGGTACCTTGTTTTCACCATCGTGTACAAATGGTCCATCGACTGGTACGCTATCGGAGCCTCGCCCCCTGGACTTCTCAACATGCTTATCTACATGTTTCTGTCTCCGGGTACAATCGAAGAGCCGCTATATGGTGGTCAAGCCGGCGTCCAGGTATTCTTGGTACTCATCGCCCTTGTCCAAGTCCCAATCCTGCTCTTCCTCAAACCGTTCTACCTTCGCTGGGAGAACAACCAGAACCGTGCGAAAGGATACAGAGGTATCGGCGAGACTTCCCGCGTCAGCGCTCTGGATGGGGATGATGAGGATAGCAACACTCTGGCCGGACGAAGCAGTCTAAACAGCGAAGGTGAGGGTGTCGCGATGATTACCCAGGGCCTTGGAGATGACGAGGAGCACGAGGAGTTTGAGTTTAGTGAGGTTATGATCCATCAAGTTATCCACACAATTGGTATGCTCCTCCACTTCCCTCCTGTTATGTATACGCTTACAGTAGGTCAGAATTCTGCCTCAACTGCGTCTCCCATACAGCCTCCTATCTGCGTCTCTGGGCCCTCTCCCTCGCTCATCAACAACTCTCTGTCGTCCTCTGGACCATGACACTGCAGAACGGCCTCGCACTCACGGGCCCTCTCGGCGTCATTGGCCTCGTCATTGCCTTCTACCTCTGGTTCTTCCTCTCCGTCGCCGTCCTGGTCGTGATGGAGGGCACCAGTGCCATGTTGCACTCGCTGCGCCTGCACTGGGTTGAGGCTATGAGCAAGCATTTCATGGGTGATGGCATTCCGTTCGAGCCGTTCAACTTCAGGACCATGCTAGAAGAAGACGAGAGTGCGGCGGACATCAGTTAGACTCAGGACTGGCCATAGCTGACCATTGTCTTTCTTTTGTTTCTGTGCAGCGTGGCGTGTAGGATTGTGACCTCTGCTGAGAGGATGTACAAGGTGGCGTGTAGAAGTATCGTTGTATTACTGCTGCTTGTGGTAGCTGCGTACTGACTTTTTCAAATTTGTCTACCGTCTGCTGAACAGACCAGAATTTGAGAGCATCGCCACGAAATAGATAATTCAAAACTTTGCAAAATGCACTATTGAATAAGATGGCAAGAATGTTGTTATTATAGATTGAGATCGTACGATTTAGGATACAACGATTTAGAAAGAAATCCTCTGTCCTGAAATAGGATGCCAAGACTTCGTGCTGAAAGGTATTCCCGGTCATATCACTGTCAGGGGTGGAAACGTCCGAATCCTGGTGACGGGAGCGGCCGTAGGTTTCGGGAAGGGCAAACGGCCTTGTCCGTAGCGGCCTCCGCCTTGGTACGAGACGGGATTACACCGTTTTTTTCCCTCTCCAGCTGATACTACAGCACCCGATAGGCAAGGGGAAAACAGCCACTCAAACAAGAGAGCGAGAGCAAGCCGAGTCTGGAAACCTTAAAATTACTGGCAAGACAAAGTTTCGTAAATCACTCGGGGGCGCGGGTTACGTCGTAGACCACGTGATATAAAACTGGAAAGGGTCCCAGCTATTTCTTCCCTCTGCGCTTATAACTCGACAAGGAGATAGTACCTGGATTTAGCCGTCAGCCCAAACGAGACATTGACTCTTCTCATTGCGAACCGAAGCCTGCGTGTATAAAGTGTAATCGTACACGCCGTACTACTTATTTACTATGATTTTGTCAAGCCCGTCAGCTTGTCAAATTCCGGGCTGAGAACGTGTCAAAGACTATAGAACCGGAACTGTTTCAGAGTGTGGGACACTTTCCGAGGGTTTGGAGTTAGAGAAGCTTTTGAGAGGTGAATTCTAAAGTGCTGCCCAAATCCAATCCAAACCCAAAGTACGATACCCTACTCGGAGTGGCTGTTCTCCCGGATAGTGGCGTTCTTATCAGGACCTGCTCGGGTTCTGACCTATGGTGTCTGCGAAATAAGTGTAAAGGGTGCCGTGGCACAATCTCTAGGGACTGTCAGAAATCCGTTTGAGCTATCATTTGAATTACGAGCTTGCTGTTTTGTGTTGATCATTTGAGGGATTTAATACAGTTCTTGGAATACGTTCAGGTCGGATGACTAAGCCTGATTGAGATCGATGCTTGTCAGTTTCTCTTGAGCTTCTAAAGTTGGAAAGCAGCGTACCATTCGCTATTCCACAATGTTACCGCTCACAACTTGATACCACAGGAGCCCTCTGATTTCCGAGACGAGCACAATGGATTTTGACCTCTTGCTGTTATCACCATACGGTCGCGAAAATAGAGTGCCCACTCTTTGTTACGCCATCTATCTTACATACAGTTTTTACAAAACCCTCAGCTTTCTCGAGTACAGGTTCAGAGGGTATCAGAACCATAAAGAACGGAACCGTTAGAAACGCGAAACATTCCCTGGTAACATTACGTAGAGTACTCGTACCTACGGGGAGTGAGGGACTCCCCGAGAATGTTTTTCGGCGCATCCGATTCGTGTGTCCACCCTCATGCTTTGCTTCTCGATGTACATCTTCTGGAGGAGCTCCTGTTGATCTGAATCCGGTGCGTGGGAGAGCAGAACAGAGTTTACCGTTGTCCGGATTATTCCTCGGGAGGGGCAAGAAAACAAAGGGTCGCTACCTGCCCTGCTGTTCGATCCACCACTGTTGCGGGGCAGCCGGATACTGAGGGAAGCTTGATCCCACCCCCTCCCCACCGCACTACGCTGCACCCCTCCGTGTCTCGTAGGGATTTTGAATTGTTTATATACTTCCACATCTCTTCCCAACTCCCACTCCCCATCCATCTGCTTCTGCATTCTTTCTGTGCCCTGCCCCTCCATTGATCTTGCTTCTTTGCTCTCTGGTTTCCGGAATCTCTTGAGAGATACAACAGCAAGCCATTATTACCCACACTCTGATAAAGGAAAAGCAGCAGAAGACACCGCAAACATGGCGGAATCCGCACGCGAGGTCATCAAGAACTTGTCCTTCCAGAATCGCAAGTTCTCCATGAACCGTAACACGGGAACCCCGCGGGTGTCGACGAAGGCGGCCAGAAGGTTTAGCACGCATGAACCTAGTGCTAATGGTATGGTCTCCTACTCTCCACGTCTAGGGCTGGCTTTCAGTTCTCGGTAGAAGAGGAAGTGACAAGGTGTCTCATGGGATAGAGGATTCACTTTGCAGATCCTGCTGAGAGGTTTCCAGAGCACAGAGGAGAAAAGTATATCTACATCTGAGGCCCTTTTACTGACAAACCCTCCTGCAGAAACCAGCTCTTCAATCCATAAACAATTCCGAAACGCCCACGAAGGTCACCTTCCCCACGCCGGGCTCGACCCAACCCGAGCCTCCACCGGTGTGATCTGGTGCACGGAACGTGCCTACGAACATGGCTTCCTCGAAGAGCCCGACCTCTGGGCCAACCTAGGCCAGGGCGCACCCGAAGTCGACGACGAGATCGCGGGCTCATTTGAGCGCCCCCACAACATCGACATCACCATGGCCGGCCGTGAGTACGGACCCACAGCTGGCATCAAGAGCCTGAGAGCCGCGGTCGCCAACCTGTACAACGTGCACCATCGCCAGGGCAAGAAGAGCCAGTATAGCTGGGAGAACGTGTGTATCGTGCCCGGAGGCCGCGCGGGCTTGATCCGTATTGCGGCTGTCTTGAACAATGCTTATCTGGGCTTCTTCATCCCCGACTACACGGCGTACAATGAGATGTTGTCGCTGTTTAAGAATGTGAGTGTTTATGGAACCTATAATTTACTCGACGTGGTGGAGAGGAATTCGCCAAGTCTGCCCTCGCTTCTAGGCAGGGGCTCGTTCGTGCTGTGTAGAGTGATATATGCTGATTGCTGTGCAGTTCGCAGCCATTCCTTCGCCGCTGTCCGAGGAAGATGGATACCATATCAACCCGGAAAAGATCGCTGACGAAATTGCCCGCGGTACATCCGTCATCTTGACCTCCAATCCTCGCAACCCTACTGGCAAGGTCGTCAAGAACCCCGAGTTGGCTGAGATCCAGAAAATCTGTCGTGATAGAGCTACGCTGGTCATGGATGAGTTCTACGGTGGCTACAACTACACGAGCGACTGTGACGGCACGACTATCAGCGCAGCAGAGAATATTGAGGATGTGGACGAGGACGATGTACTGATCATTGATGGCTTGACTAAGCGATTCAGACTCCCTGGCTGGAGAATCGCGTGGATCATCGGGCCCAAGGTATATTCCCTTCCTCTCCACACGCTGCAGATAGATGCGGAACCGCCCAGAAAAGAAGACTTGGCTGATGTCTCCTCAGGAATTCATTCAAGCCATTGGCTCCTGCGGCTCCTATCTCGATGGCGGTGCCAATGTGCCCTTCCAAGAGGCGGCAGTTGCCATGATGGAGCCGAACAAAGTCCGCGAGGAAATGAAAGCTCTCCAACTGCACTTCCGCGAGAAACGCGACTACGTCGTCGAGCGCCTGCGCGGCCTGGGATTCAAGATCGCCACTGTCCCCGACAGCACCTTCTACCTGTGGCTCGATCTCGAGGGGCTCCCTGGTCAGATCTCTGACGGACTGAACTTCTTCCAGGCTTGCCTCGAAGAGAGAGTTATCGTTGTCCCCGGTATCTTCTTCGATTTGAACCCGAGTAAGAGAAGAGATCTGTTTGACAGTCCCTGTCATCATTTTGTGCGATTCTCGTATGGACCGAAGATGGAGACACTGAAGATGGGGCTGGATGGCATTGAGCGGGTGGTGAAGAAGTATGCTACTGTTGGTAAGTCTGCCTTTCCTTTCTCGTGCCGAACTAAGTGTGTGTGCGGTTCTCGGCTGTGTGATGAGCCATCGTACATTCTTGGTCTCGTGTACTGACTGGCGTAGAATCCGATTCCGAGTAATTGGCTACTGAAGGCGACGACTTTGCAAGCCGAAGTTGGCTCGAGGCCGTTGACGGTCTGATATCGAGATTTGAACAGCTTTTTGTAACCGTTACACGGGTTTCTTGAGCAATGGATTTTCCAGTTGTTAGCTAGATACTTGGCCTCTTGCCACGCATATAGATTCTCTCTCTATAAATTTCCGTCTTTGACAGTGTATTTTCGCTCCCTCACAGGAAATTTCGTGTGGGCAGGCACAACTCTGCTAGGCATAACACAGTGTGCTGTATATTTGCACCACCGAGAAGACATAGACGAGACGGATGCCACAGGAGCAACAATGTTGCTTGTCTCCAACGCTGAAGTGCTTTTAAGCGGGTTGACCAACAATCTTATGTCACCTCATAACAGCTTTCTTCTTCCTCGTGGAATCGTCAACATCCCTCCCACAATCCCTTCTCCCGTTCCATCCAAACACATTCAAGGGTCTTCGTTCCGACCCACCAGTCCTCCGGCCCATGCAGCACTATCACTCCCACCCCGCCTCTGCTGGCACTCGGTAGACTCATGATAGTACACTTCTATTCCGACTTCCGAGATACTTGGTACGTGCTATACGCGTGCGACTAGTCGGCAAATACCCGGTCGGCGGCGAGCCCCGACCTCTTACGAAATGAGGAGCACGGGACTCGAGCTAGGATGGATACACGAGCAGGGAGAGTTTTCCGTGGCAGATGGCAGACTCTTGGCCCCTCTTGGCCCGAGATGGGGCGCTGGATACAACAGGCAGGTCGCTGCGGGCTGGGGACGCTGGGCAGGGGGTGTCGCGCAGGCTTGCTGTGGGTCCCTGGAGGAAGGGAGTGTCTTTTCTTTAGGGTGGCAGGCGGTCAGGCCCAGCGAAGAGCGACAGCACGCGTGCGGCTTCACTGTCGCGTGGTTCGCGGCGCCCGTGGCCTGGATTCCCCCGGATGCGAATCGGGGTTTGTTGGTTCGTGGCTCTGTAGGGGGTTGGCGCGTGGGCGGATGTTTGTTTCTCGCTTAGGGTGGAGAGGGGGGCGGGGAGGCGAGGGTCCACTGGCTGGATCACGGGGCTCTTGTGAGGGGCGACGTTGAGTGGCTTCGTGGCGTAGATAGCGTGACTTCCGGGATGGCGTGGATAGGGTTGTGCTTTGTTATGAGCATTTCCCTCAAGCACCTTTCTTCGTTGTAGCTTTCTGGTCTTTGGATCGGATCGGGGGGGACTCGCGATTCGCAGCCGGCGATTGGCTTGTGGCTGGGACAATTGGATGAGCGAGCAAGACAGCAAGCTGGACAATCAATGCGAGAGAGGGCTGATTTTTCATGCAAGAGGAGATACGTGCCAGAGAGTTGCGGACTAGTGCGTTGGCGTCTTTGTAAAATGCTATGGATCTAGCATTGCCAACCAGAGGCGTGTGGAAATGTATTGGTTGATAACAGACGTGACTATGCTAAAAACACGCAAACCAGATAAGCAATACTCTATGTCCTTATTTATTTTACCAAGCGAGCCGAAATATTTTATGGACTTGTTTACTGCTTTTGATGGACCCAAGACAGCAATAAAACTCGTTATCCATATTCCGATACTTGCTTTTTTGGCCTCCTCTCCTAAGCTCATACATTTCCCCTGGCTCGGACATACAAATTACATTTTACATGTTCTGATATCAATATTTTCCCGTCTTCACTGTCAATGACAGCCTATCAAGCACATATTTTCCAGCTGTGATTGGTGGATACTTTGATGGGTTCTCCTCACTGATACACGAAGATAACGTCTCCACCTTCTCATCATAGTTGATCGAGAAGAATAGCGGGATACTATACCTCTCCTTGTCTGTCCTGTTCACCACTCTATGGATCGTACTCCTATAAATCCCATTGGTCCAGCGCATCAGGAAATCTGCGACGTTGACCACGATCGCTCCTTTGACAGGCTCGGCGCTAACCCAACGCCCATCAGGACTTAAAACTTCAAGGCCGGGGTTGGAGTCCTGTAGGAGAAGCGTGAAGCACTCGTAATCTGAGTGAGCACCTAGTCCGATTTCTTCGTCTCCATTGAGTTCTGAGAGGGGCTTGGGGTTTGTACTAGGTGGGTAGCGAATAAGGCGCGCGATTGCGCCGGGGTGTGTCATTTTGGAATCAAAATAGTCTTCTTGGAGAGCGAGCGAGAGGGCAAAAAGTCGGAAAAGATGCCTTGAGAGTTGCAGAACCTACCTTAGTTAGAAGTAATACATTCCTCATGGAACATGGACTCGCATGTCCATAATACTTAGCAATCCCCTTGTAGAACCCAGGAATCTCCTCTTCTCTTGGCCACAAATTTACAGCGCTTTCCGGGTTTCCATCAAGCTCAACATACTTCCCATCTCCACCCGTCGGGTCTAATCCGGACTCATAACCCCAATTGAACGCCTCCTTCGTCTCCTTGCTCTCGAGACCATTCGCAGATGAGAAGGCCGCTGGTTCGTATCCCCGGAAGTATTCATTCACATGTATCGCCTCCTTGGACTCTTGCGACAGCTCGTGGAAGAACCGCTTCGCGAGGTTCAACACGTCGTCGCATACTCCGCCTGGGATTCCATGTCCGGTAATGAAGAAAAATCCGACACTAGTACAGGCATCGCTTATTTTCTTCGCGATGGCTTGCCGGTCGGAGATCGAGGAGGAGAAGGAGGTTGTGAGGTCAATTACAGGAATTGACCGAAACGAAGGGGCGGAAGTTGTGCTTGAAAGGCGGGATTGTAGGTATTGCTCGGCTTCGAGAGCGGCTTCGAGGGAGTTATTTACTCCTGGCCTTGGAGAGTTCAAAATTGCTGCCATTGTATAAAAGTTTCTCAATTCGTTGTTTGTGAGGAGGAGAGCAGATGGAGATGATGTTGACCGTAGTGGAGCTTATCGGCTCCTTATCGGCTGGCATCAGAGTTGGAGGAGGGGTAGTTGCCCCATTCACCTTGCAATTATATCCCCTTGTCTGAGATTGTACTGGCATGAATTGGATAATTGTTTTGCATTTAAGATACAGGAAGACCCACTATATTCGCATTGTATTAAACAGCAAATCAATTCAAAACTATTGTGCTGTGAAGTGATTTCTGTGGTAAACGGTGTAGTACTGCATTGCTACGCCAAGTCCATCTGCCAACGTCCGATACACCAAACTCGCAAACGGTTTCGTGAATACAGGTCATTTTTCTATGCTTTTTTGTCGCTTGCTAGCCAAAACGGGCCAAGAGAAAAACGAGTCGCTGCGTCACACTTCTCCTAAGCCGAATTTTCTCTCTGTATCTTTCTTGTTTCATGGACCAATTCGCAGTACTGTTTTTACATGCAGCGCGTCCCTGCACGCTAATGCTCATGCCGAAACTAAGAAGCCGTCCATCGAGAGATAACGAATGCGAGAACCCCGAAAAGAGACACGAGAATCTGGGCACTAAACCGCCGCCTGATAGGAAGCCATAAATGATGAGTGCTGCAGGTACAAGAATCATCATCACATAGCCGCCTTCGCGAACAAAATGTGAAATATCCACATGCTTCAAAGCCTGGGCCAAAGTCTTCCAAGACTCGAACACAAGGCGGATCAGTTCTTTTTGAACATGTAATGTCCTATCACGATTCGGTCAGTTATGCCCTGGTATAGAGAAGAAGCACTCAAACTTACCATAAATCCCACCAACCTCCGCCCGCGCAACAGGCACCTTCCGCATCCCCCAATACGTCGCGCCCCATTTCCACTCCCTAGCACCATCATCCTTCGCTTCGCCCTCCTTGTGCACTCTCACCAGCCAGCCTCGCCGACCAGCTTCCTTGATACACCAGCCAACGCGCTTCACATCTGGTACTTTGTCCAGCCGCTTCAGCACCTCGGTGCTGAGCTCCAGCACCTCGAGCGGCTCAGCTATGGGCTTGAGAATGGGACACGAGGAGCCGAAGAGAGTCCCGAGATCGAGTTGCGCAATTGTTAGGTCCGAGACATCGAGGTAGCGGAGCCTGTGCGGTGTCCAGGCGAGCTGCTCCTCGAGCGGAAGATTGGATTCCGGGACGAAGAGACGGGTGAGTTGCTGCAGATCGAGGTGGCGGCCTAGACCTAGCTCTTCGAGATGTTTCGTAAGTGGGAGGAGGAGATCTATGTGTTCTTTGCCCATCTTCGAGCCTTTCAGATTCAGTGAGCGCAGGGAAAGGGACAGGGAAGGAAGTAGGGCGGTGATTTCGTCTGAGGAGAGCATTTCGGAGGACTTGGCATCCATGGCTAGATTTAGATAGACCAGAGATTTGGCGCCGGGATGACTGGTTAAGAAGGAGACAACGGCGGTGCCGGAAAGAAATGAGCACTTGCTTAGGTTTAGGTGAGTGAGCCGTGCTGTCTGTGGGATGGAGTGCAGGGCTGCATCGGTGATGCGCGTATGTGCTACGTCGAGGTGCGTCAGATGCGGCATGCGTGGGAGTAGAGAGTCGAAGACTGATGATGGGAGGATGGTGCACTCGTGTAGACTAAGTCGCGTGATTGGGAGGACGGGTAGAAGAATGTTGGCGCTGATGATAGCGTTGAACGATTCTCGGAAGGAGGTCGAGGAGCAAGCGCACAGATCTAGAGCTTTCAGTTTCGGGAGATCGCAGAGCAGAGTCTTGAGGACAGCGGGAGAGATCTCATCGTCGATATGCTCCTGGGCCAGGAACTCTTGCAGGTTGGTGGTAAGAGACAGACACTCGGAAAGTGTCTCTGGGATCAGGTTCTGCGTTTGAGCTCTCTCGCGAGCTGACATCCCAGCGCCGGTAGGATTGAAGTGCGAGAAGTCCAGCCGTCGGACGATTGTACCAAGAGCTGGGTGATCCTGCGTATGAGATAGAAATTTGCGGAAGATGCGCGAGTGAGGAAATGTAACTTGAGCGTAGAGGGTGGCGAGAGTAGCAGCGTGTATGCTACGTGATGTGAGGAGAAGGGACATCAAATCGATGTTGCGTGCTGTGAAACCATTGGGTGGGATATCAAGGGCTAGGTTGTCAATGATTGCACCTGTATACCTTAGCAGATGTTCGTATAGCACCAGCTGATATATCGATGACAAAAGGTGATCTCCATCATCGAAATACGTACCAAGCAACTCCATGGGAAGTAACTCCAATGGACTCTTCCCCGCGGAATCAGAGCCCTTTTCTCTTGCAGTTTCCAACTGACTCATTACCACATCTGCCCTTTCATCCCAATCCCATCTCGCCGCCGCCCACGCCTTTAGATCCCCAGAACTCTTACTCGCAATCTTGCCTCCAAGGCTAATCCCCTTCCACCCTCTGAACCCATCACACGGGCACACAAAGCCATGCAGCAGACTATGCGGGTTCGTCAACATGGCCCTGCTCTCCGCCTTCACAGGAGCTTCTGGCGGAGTCCTGGACCCTGAAGATGAATCGTCGAGCGCGTCCTCGTCCACCCCTGAATACTGGTTGCGCAAGTACGAACTAGTCTTCGACTCTGTGAAAGTCTGCGCCACGCCCCCGGAGTGCGATTCCTTGAAACTAGAGAACGAGGGGCGGTCCACGCGAGTGGTCGTTGGTAGCGCTGAGGTTACTTTCTTCTTCTCTGGCATGTAGAGCAAGGGCGTCGCTTTTCCCGTCATGGCGTTCATGTTTGCGTGGGAAGTTGGAGAGACTGTCACCTTTCCTCTCGAGATAATGAAGGATTGGAAAAAATTGTCAACTAGTTGGAGAGCCCCGCGAAGGTGTTTATACGGTGCGACGTCGCTTCCTGATCGTGGTAGCTCATTGGAAATCCACTAGCGTGCGCCTGCTCTCACGACGACAGAGAAATCTGCATTTGCGGCGACTCGTGTCCTCGCTTCGAAATTCCGGATGTCGAGTCCTCCGCGCAGGATGGTACGATGGAGATGGAACTCGAACGCGGGAGACTCTGACACACGATTTAGTCCAAGCCAGAGGCAAGTTTCCCCGCTCTACCCCGGATTGCGGCTTGCCTTGTGTGTAAGATGGACAATGAAGCCGGGAGAAAGCTAGTGTGGTGGTGGAGTCAGGTGAGGAGAATTTACGTCAAATGAAGAATCGATCTAGCTTTTCATGAGCTTGAGGAAGTTTTGTCAAGACAACGTGGTTTCAAAGGATGCGCGACGAAGAAACATTGTGAAGACCGAGACGTACCGCATTGTAGAAAAGAAAGGCATTTAAGGCGTCACTTGCTACTCGACAGGCCGACGCCGCTGTGGTCCCGACTAGCCTTTTCCCATTATCTCTTTGTGTTCGCCAAAAGAGAAACGAGACAAAACTGCTTAGCTCTCGCTCGTCCTCGGAAACCCCCGTCTGTGAAGATCCTTTCTACACCTCAATTAATTGGTTCCTTGCCAGCAACAATCTATCTCGTGGGCCCAGGTAGTGGAAGCTTCGTCCTTTGTTTGTCACGCGCCTCGCTTACGGGACTGCAAGTCAATGCCCCCTCTCTTCGCCATCCCTTGGCTTCCTGCGTGAACAAAACATTACCCCATCGCAGCCTGTCATTGGCTCTTCTCAATCTCACGTCCTCGTCTGATTGATCCAATGCATTGCTATTCATATTGCTCGGTAACGGTAATGGGGAGAAGGGGCGGACAGAACCTCGAGACACCAAGCCCTTGTTCTCGTGGCCCTCGGCCTGGCCATCGTGACGTGTGATGAATCAGCAGCACTGCGAGGCTTTGGGATCGCAGAGTGCCCCCCGACGTCGCACGGTTACAGGGGGAGTCCAAAATCTAGTGTATGTCATATGGCCTTTCACTTTATTCCTAACCTAAAAACCTCGTGGTGGAGATCTGGAGATGCCGCAGCTGTGCGTCCCAATAGCAAGGACGATGACTGACTAGCAGAGGTCAACGCAGAGACGTGGATCAAATACTTTGCGTATCGGTGCAGACGCAGGGTCAGGTTTGGTATTCGTATCCCGTTTCACCTCACTCGCTGACGTAACTCTCTCTCCCGTTCTCTGCCTGCGCCCGCCGCCCAGAACGATCTATCCTTACACGTCACATCATCAAGACGTGTTGGAACTATTCGCCAGTCGCATTTCCCCTCTTATCTCTATCGCACTGAAACAAGTGCCAAAAGACGGACGCCAAAGAATAACTTAACCTCATGTTTTATATCCAGCCATGTGCTCATCCAGTCACTTCAAGCGCGATTCAACTCCGACTAGAACTCCAGGCCAAAAATTTCCCCTGGCCCGTTCCCAGAGAGTGATGTACAGTATAATTTCCAGATTCAATTCAAGTCGTCCCAGGTGCCAGCATCAGAACGCCATGCTCCTTTCTCTCCTTTCCTATGTCCAGTCCTGTCCAGTCCCTGGCCTAGCCCTATGCAACCGTACGCCATGCCTCGATCGATCTGGGTTACCGAGTGAGGCGTTTTTGCTTCAATTTTTCTTTACAGTCGTCGCAGTACCATTTCGCTATCATCCGTCAGCCTTTACCATTTCTAGTGCGAGGTATAGGGGAAGCATTTAGAAAAGAAATAGCAGAACATACCTTTCCCAACGGGCGCGACCTTCAAGCCCACACACTCCAAATGGAACCACTCCCTTTCACACGTGTCACTGTCACAGCCGACCATTTCCCCATAACTGACCCCGTCACAATAACAGTAGCGTGGCTCGTCATCTTCTAACACCTCACCATCCCCTTCGGCTTCTTCCTCTTCGTCCGCAACACCACCATTCTTTACGACCTGCTGTACTAGCTGCGTTGCTTGGCCAGCGCCTTTCTTATGGCTGCGTTTGGTAGTAGAGGCTGTCGAGGAGTCCGCAGTGCGAGAGGAGCGGGCAGGTCGGCCGGGGTCAGGGAATTGTGGTGTTGCTGGTGTAGAAGGTTTGCTAGCCCGTCCGGACTTGGTAGTTATAGTTTGGAGAAGGTTCTCGCCAACTATTTCGGGTTCGAGTTTGGCTGTAGCGTCTTTCTTGTTCCCGACAACCACCCCACCTGCAACACCAGCTTCCCCTGGGTCGATGTCCTCCAGCAGGTGCTCCTTGGAATTATTTGCAGTCTCTTTCATCGTGGCTTTGACTTCCGGGATACTGCGGCCAGTTACCACAGATGCTGTAGCAAGATCCGGGGTATTTGTTCCGTTTGGCTTGTTAGAGGCCGATGATTGTGGTCTTTTATCCACCAGAGACTGCGCAGAGTTCTGTCTTCCTCTTACTGCAGATGTTCTGCCATTCGTAGGCGGGGAAGTTCCCCTTCCTGCCTTTATTTCTGGGAATGTACTTCGTATGGGAGAGGAGGCAATGGACGGAGACATCGCAGAGGTAACCGTGTTATTCCTGTCATCGTAAGTAGTTGTTCTATTATTCCCACGTGAACTATACTTCTTCCTCGTCTGTCCATTTGCCGCAGCGGCCCTGGACTTTTTCTTCGCTGCTTCGGGGATAGGAGTCTCTCGTGGACTGGCAGCTTTCCCCTTCGCGGCTGCTCCATTGCTTCCAAATACCGAACTGAAGGATTTTTCCATAGCAGATCCACCAGCAGGACCTTTCTCGATCTTACGCCGCTTAGGCGGATTACCATTTGTAGTCCCATTCATGATGGCTAGGCTCACGCCATTTGATGCTTCAGCCGCTTTCTTGACTTTGGCATTCCCATGCGACTTCTTATCCTTGAGTCTCATATCCTGGTCATCAAAATCTGATTCGAAATTTTGATTCTTAGCCTTCCTTCGCTCAATCATAGCCTGCTTCCTGGCCTCGCTCCTCGCTGCAGCTTCGTCGGCCAGCTGCTGAGCAGCAGCAGACAAGCTCTGAGCCGCCGCAATCTCCCTCCTAGAAATACCTGCTGGTGGCTTCGTTTGTCTATTCTCAGGATATGCCCAGTGTGTGGTGCTGCCGTGTCGCGCCTCCTCACTGATCTCGAGCTCGATGTAGGGAAAGCATTCGTCGATGCGCGCGAGCTGTTTGTTGAGGGCCTCACTCGCTGTGGATATTACGTGGTTCTTTTCGTCTAACGAGACCAGCATATTTTGTATAGTAAAGGCGCAGTGTTGGAACAGCTGTCGTCGGGGAATGTTGGCAGGATCCCACGCATTCGGAACTCCAATCGTGTCGCCGACAGATGCGAGGGGGCCTGGGTGTCCGTTACGGATACTGCCATTGAGACTCCCTTGTGCGCTCATGGGAGCAGATGTCGGGCCCAGAGCATGATATGCGTCAAGTTGAGCTACCCTGGGAAGAGGGGCGTTCAGCGCGGCGGTAACGAGCCGACCGAGTTCTTCCTCCGGCAGGAAAATCTTTGCATCGACTTCTTTGAGCAATGTGAAGTGGCGCACGAGTTCTTTAGGCAGGGCCGTGATTGCGTCGGCGAAGTGTGTGATCGCGGGGAAGATCTCCATGGGGGCGTCTTCTGCCCCAGGAGCGCCGAGAGAGTTTCTAGGTCCAGCGTTGCGAGAGCTGGTGTGAGAAGATCTGGTAGGATTAGTTCGAGTATTTCGTAGGGGCTGGGCTCTGCGACTCGATGCCAGGTCGGCGGGGGGCTGCTTTGCAGTCTTCATGGCGTGTAGAGCTGGATTTGTCGACGTCGGAGGTGGGCAGTGGCAGAGGAGCGACGAGGAGTATGCGAAGCTCGGAAACAGTGTTCGAAGTAGCTGGCAGAGGGCGATCAGCTCGTGGCGGACATTGAGTATTATCGCAGAGAAGCCCACTGGCACGGTATGTAGACGTGGGAGTGAGTGCTGGGGCGTCAAGAGTGTACGGGCAAAGATGCTTGACTTTGGGGTTGGAAGGCGGTGAAGGCAATGATATATTCTGCCGCTCTATTTCGCGTCCCGCTTATCTGATTGCCGATCCCGGCGAGTGAGGGAGGCGGGAGATGCGAAGCCTCGAAACATGTTTCCTCTTTTTTTCTTCGGAGAGGATGTGCAATTAACATCAATGACAATCTGTGTCGAGTAAGTCCGAAGAAAAACGTTAGACTTAATGAGGACCAGCATCTCCAGGTCTCTGTACAAGTTACAAATAGGCAACATATCTGATAAGCATTTTGGATTCGAATATGTTACAAGTAACAGACTCCAAGTTGGGACCATGGTGCGTCTTAAAGTAACACGCAACTGCGTAAATATGATTCTGACTTCAACAAATGTGCCAATTCTAAGCTGAAACATCAATGAAATCTTGACACCAACGGATAACCTCACATATCCTAGAATTGTGCCGCCAGTGCCTTTAGTCAAGCTTGAACTACTTGCACGCACTTCTATAAATAACGTGTCCAGCCCCCTAGTTTCAACTCCCCTGTTTACCTGTAAAGAGCCTGATAATCCCTGGATATGTAATAAACTTATACCAGCTCCTCTAGCTACCATTTATCGCACCTTCGCCTTCAACGGTAAGCTCGCTAATGTCTTGTCCTCAACATGTTTCTGCCTCCACTGATATTCCACAAGCACCGGCAAGAAACTCCAAAGATCAAACTCCGGCCACAGCACATCCAAGAACACAATCACTGTGTCCTTGTGACATTGCCAAAGCATAAAATCGCTCAGTCTATTGACTCCACTCGTACGGATCAGCATATCAAGCGGAGGGTCTCCGGCCGTGAACATATGATCGTCTATCGTGTCTGAGGTGATTGATTCTGGATCCGGGAACAATGTGTCGCGACCGTCATTCGGAGGTGATTCTGGCTGAAGAGTCGTGGTTGAAGAGATAGAATCGTCAATGTCAGATGTAGTCGAGGGCGCCGGAGAGCTGGAACGGAGAGGAGAGGAGCTCAAATTTCTGGACCGGATTTTTTGCGTGATTCGCGTTTGCGAGAAAGGTCTGGCGTGGGTAGCTAGAGGCTTTGAGTAGTCCTCAACAGTGGATTTTATAGCCGAAGTAATTTCATCCCGGGATGTATATGGAAAGCAGATATTTAAGGCGCATCTGGTATTGTCAGTTATATTCAATAAATCGACAGGGGTTAGCTACCCTCCGTTATTCTTCGTCATGTCCACCGCTCTATCAATGACCTCTAGCACGTCCGGCCGCAGCAAGTCCCTGTTTCCCAAAACTCTCACACTGGCCCCATACCGATCCAGCAACTCACCGTGCTGGGAAAGTTGCGAGAGCTTGATCTTGGCCATCTCCATCAAGGCATCGACCTCATATTTACTGCGCTTGAAGTTCTCGATGCTGAAAGCATAGACCGTGACGACTTTGACGCCGGATTTATAGCAGACCTCTAGTATCTGTTACCATTAGCCATGTCCATTAATTGTCAGGGCACTTTAAATACCCTAGCCAGAGCTTCAAAGCCCAAATTATGTCCCTCCACTGTCTCAATCTTATGGCTCCTGGCAAATCGCCGATTCCCATCCATCACAAACGCGACATGCTGAGGTATAGAGCCTTGCCTCAAAGCCCCAATCAACATTTCCCTCACCTGGTTGATGCCCCATTCTACAGGCGGCGACTCCAGCATCCATTTGCGCAATTGTGTGAGATGCGGTGAAGGCATTCTTGCAAAGTACTTCCACCTCAAACTGTCGGCCTTTGATATCGGTATTCAGGATGGTTTTAATTTCTAGATGAGCGCTCAAGAAGCTATAAAGGCAGCCGGCTGTCCTGGAAAATAGAGTGTCGCGGGCAAGAAATGCGCAGTAAGGCAATACTCGTCATTCTGGGCTGGCTGCTGGCAGTGCAGAGCTGAAGTTGCGCGGCTGGGCTTGGAAATCATAGCGCACAGCCCCTGCAGCCGAGAGCCTTGTCATTCCCTTCAGGCCACGCTACATCCTGGAGGAGGCTGAGACTAATCCCTTTCCAACAGCTCTCTCAATCACCTCAACTTATTGCCGGCGGCATCACTCACCCTCGCACCCTCTCTTCGATGACAGCAGTGCTTCAATGACATAAACTCTTGCCAGACCCCTATTGTATGCCAGGATATTCCCAATGCTTTCCACAGGCTTCGCAAATGCACCAGTCTCGCGCAGCCTTGTCTACGCCCTAGTCGGCACATCTATTTTAGCCAGCATTACGGATACGAAGCATTACTTCTATATCCAAGTCGACCCGCATCTGTGGCGGTATCATCAACTATGGCGTATCTTCGCGTACCAGCTCTGCTACACTAATTCGACCGAGGTGCTGTTTGCGGCTATGACGGTATATAATATGCGGGTTATCGAGAGACTCTGGGGTAGTAGGAAATTCGCCGTAAGCCAGACGTGGAATTTCTCTTTCGACTAGGTTCCAGTAATATCGGGTAGCATAAGCTGATTCGTTGCCATAGTCCTTCACAGCCCTAAGCTTCCTCCTAACAACCTTTCTCTCACCTATGCTCCTCGCCCTCCTCCTCCGCCCCCTTTCCCTTAACACATTCAACTACCTCCCCGCAGGCTCTACGCCCCTAATCTTCTCTCTACTAGCCCAATACCATGCCGTAATTCCTCACGTCTATAAATACCGCATCGCAGCATCCCCATATCTCGCGCCCTCCAGCGTCCCAAACACCTTCACAGGTCTGACGTTCTCGGACAAATCCTACGTTTATCTGCCTGCTATCCAGCTTGCGCTTTCTCAACTCCCTGGTAGTCTGCTGTCTGCGGTTGTTGGATGGGTGGTAGGCTATTTCTGGCGGAATGAAGTGTTGCCTGGACGGGTCACGAGATGGAGAGTGCCTGGATGGGTTGTAGGCGAGAAGAAGCGGAGGAGACGGAGCGATTTTGAGGGCTTAAGACGTAGATTAGAGTCTGAGGGAGGAGTCGCTGGTGAAGGGCAGGTGGCTACGGGTAGTGATGGACGCTTGGGAGTCGAATCTCCAGGACGGAGGAGGACTATGGGAAGACAGTTTATGGATCAATTCAGAGGAGCTTAGGGGGTTAGGGATTGTATATACAACTGATTCTTTCCTGATTTTCTTGTAAATTCCGAATGGCCCAGAGGCAACGTGTCGAACAGAATGTACCAAGAACCAGCCTGGTTGGCTGTGCTCGAATCCTCCACATTCAGCACAACTTTTCAAGTCGGAGATTACGAGCCACGATAAACAAAATCTTCCACAGAACGCTCCAGCTAGAGCTGTGGAATAGATGATAATACACAGATGCAAATCAAGTAAACAATAGCTCCCAAGCGAGTTGCCGCTCTCAAAGCAAAGCAAAATATCATACTGTAAAGTTCTCCGAGGAAAACACTGCAAGCTTGGAAGGACCAAAATAACTTATTCCTGGCACACTTCGACCCGTTATAGGCTGTAGAATAATTCCCGGTAAAAATACGGACACAATGCGAAGTATGAACACAGTAGTACTTCATACCTAGGTACAAGGCATAGTAGGTATGCACCCAGTCCTCCAACGCCAACAACAGCGATCCCATTTATACCGATATAAACCAATGACCCATAGTACCCATGCCTATCCAAGCCAGTTCGAATCTTTATTCCGTTTTCCCTATCCAGACGCCGTCTCCACCATCCGTGAGCCATACCGCCTCTTGTACATCCACATTCCCACTCCCGTTCGTCCAACCAGCCTCCTCATCCTCCTGCAATGCCCTCTTCTTACCCTCCTGGTCATGCTCTTTGTACAAACCGTCCTCCCCAATCTCCCCAACGATACTCCCTCTCCACTGTCTTGTCTGCACAGGCGTCAATGAACCCTCCCTTCTCCTTCTAACTAGATCAGCAAGCCCGATCTCTCCCACAATACTCCCCCTCAATTGCCTCACCATCGCCTGGTCCTGTAAACCAAACAAATTCTCGCCCACCTCATCCGGGACCCCACTTCCCAGTCCGGCACCCAACGGCTGCGCAAACCTCTGGATCTCTGGCTTCTCGGCCGCCTTCGCAAGTAGCAGATTAGCATACTGACGCTGGCTATTCGGCGTCTGACTCAACGTCTTCACAAACACCGAGAACGGGTCTTGCGCCACCCCATTCGGCGGAGACGGGATTGACCTCCCGCATGCTTGCATCACGTCCAACATCGTGTTTCCAATTTCAAATATCTTCTCGAAGATGCCCATACCATGCACTTCTATCGACGTTGTTGGTAGCGAGGAGAGGACACCGAGTAGGGAATGGGCGATCTTGAGTGGGTAAGCGAATGTCATGCTCTCATCCGAGGCAGTCGAAGATAGGAGCCCTTGACGCATGGAGGATTGCCAGACGATGAGGCGCAACCATTGCTGCGTTACAAGGATATCGGCTTTCTGGATATCCGGAAGTGCGATGTGCGAGGGCTGCGTTTGCGAGAGCTGGTTTTGTAGGGCGGTGTATGTCAGGGTGGATGTAGGGGCGGATGTTATTTCGTTCCAGGTGTCGACGAAAGACGAATCGAGTAGATGGTATGAGTTCACGAGATGCATGAACCCGGTGTGGATGCTGGGCGACTCGTAGCTATGTAGGGAGCTGGGAAAGATTGGCGTTTTGGAGAGAGTTAGAGGTTTATGGCGGAGGATGGCGAAGGAACTGTGTACGGTTCAGTTTTTTTTTTTTTTCCTTTCGCTTAGAGAATTGAGAATTGGGGAGGTACCGTTCAGTGACATATAGTATCCAGAAGGTCCTCTGTCGGCAGAGACTCTCGGCCGGTGATAGCCCAGCATAAGATTTCTCATCGTGTAATCCTAGGTCCTGACCCATCGTCAAGGCTTCGCGGAGATAGTACCAGCTCTTTCTATTCTGATTTAGTTCGAAGAATGCCGTGGATACAAAATAAGACGATATTACAGCAGACAGACTTTTATCCTCTATAAAGTCATAGCTCTGCCGTACGGAAATACACTCGTCGAGGAAGAAACGTCCAGTAGTCTCCCAAGATGGGGGTCCAGGTGCTAGGATACTCTTCCCGGACATGTGCGTTGACGTTAGGGCACACAGCGAGTAGAGGAGGTTCTTCTCAGACATGTTCAGCACACGCGTGGTGGAGGATCGTAGCGTGGGCATGTGAATTAGTGGCATTATGGGGTAGATATGCTCATGGAATAGATCGATACAAGCCGGTATTAGGTGGAAGTAGCTGGGGGATGTTGGGCGGAATTGGTCGGATGTGAAGGTGCTGGATGGCTCTTCAGTGAGCTGGGATTCAGAGACCATCGGATGCCATCTTTGCTGACTAGTTGTGGGGGAGACGGAGGCGCGAGCGTCCGCGCTGTCGGAGATCCATTGATCGATTCTGTACTCATGTGAGTATTCGGTCTAAGGAGAGACTGGGGATAGTCGGGAGAGCGAGAAATGCATGCAGATATGACCGTGTAGTCGACTCGAATTCACTGTGTATCTATATATATGGAAGAGATTCTCACTTATAGGAGTTTCTGATCTACAGAAAGTGCACTGACTCAAGGATGGAAACTTACGACGATGGTCCTGAGCTAAGACTTCCGGTAGTATTTGACCTTGGCACATGTACCTGCTCTCCAGACAAAGGAACTTGGTCCACATCCAACGCCCTCAACTCATTAATCACTCTCCCACTGCCCCTCTTCGGCCCTCTTCTCCTAGGAACGTGTTCCCTCCTACACGTTAACGACGCATTGCAGCATTGGACACAGGGAAACTCTCCGTCGCAGCGGATCCCTATATCCCATGGTCAGTGCTTAAGCTCTCCTGATTTGTCCTGTAAAATCTGTACCATAGCAGCACACTTTGTGGGGATAGAACCGTCATTGTTGACTCACTTCTTCTGCGGCAGTGATCACATACAGTGCGGCGGCCTGTTATTGGTTTCCGCTCCTCTGTCGCCATCCCATCATCTCTCGCTCTCGCTTTCGCTGCTGACTCCCGAAACCGAACCACAAAAGCGTACTGCGCTGCTGAGAAATCATCAAGTCGGAAAGCGGAGATTTGCGCGAGAGAAACAGCGAGTGAGATAAACTGTATACGAGAGGGGTAGAGAGAGAGGACAGGAGACAAGAAGTTGCCATTGATCCAATGCCTGTGTCCCGCGTTTCGCTTGACAGACGCGGGGGCGGACAGCGGCTAGGCGAGTTGGGGGCTAGGGGGCTGCAGGGTCTTGACTGCCATTCACGCCTTGCCCGATGCGCTGGAGACAACCACAGGATTGCTGAGAAGGGTTTATATGAGCTATATTATCATGTTGTCACACTGATGTTATTACACCAGCGTTGTTATGCATAGGTTATTATGAATGCTCTATCAGACAAATATCATTACATATTTACTATGCATCAAATGGCTGCTGCCATACATATGTTATTATACGCACGTTATCATACTACATAAGTATGTTTTTTCCCTTTTAATATGCTGTACTAGATCTAAACTATATAGTACTAGCGAAAAACGCTATAGTCGGGTTTATATTTAAAGAGAACTAGCCTAAAAACTCCTTGCCACTATACAGCCTATTATACCTATGATTCTCGATTCCTTTGATAAGGAGTCGATAGTTATTAACTCTAGGTCTTAGGCGAGTATATTCTCAGAGGGTGCCTGAAACAATAGAGTCGCCTTAGATTCTCTATTCTAATATAAGCCTATTACGCTGATAGCGGCTATTCTTTTAATTATATTAAGCGTCTTAATAGTCGGCGGCGGCTCTTAATTATAACTCTTCTTATCGACTTTATACTTAATTATTAAAGTATATCCTTTTCCTTCCTCTCTTCTTCCTCCTCCTTATATAATATAACCTGCCTTTTCCCCCTTGTATCCTTTCTTTAACAAGTCTTTCCTTTAATTGTTGGTATATATTTAGATAATCTTAGAGTACGCAAGTAGAGGTCGAAAGTAAGGGGTATTTGTAGAAGAGGTAGTATAATAGAGAGAGAAAAATTTCAAACTAATATTTCCGAAAGTTTCGGCTTTATTTGACTTAGGGTTTGATTATTTCGTAGTCGAAAGGACTTAATGTCGGCTTTGCAGACTCTTAAAGAGTCTGCAGATTCGTAGGAGATACCGCGTATAGGTGCTGAGTCGTCGTCTCCCTTGGAAGTATGTTATTATATATACATATATACATATATGAGTATATTACATAGGTTAATGTGAACATGATATTATGCACATTTTATTATATATAATAATATATTATATAAATATGATGATACACACACATATATATATATATATATATGTTTATATAATATTTCTCATACAAATAAATATATAGTTATGATCAACGGTAACCTGGCATACGTCCCTTTCCTTTGTGTATCAACAGGTTCTGTTTGGTTCCTGAGTCTCTACCCCGCCAAATACGAATGCGAAGCCCCCTCGTTTGCATGCTTATCTCAGCCACAGCATCATGGACTTGGCTCTGGGGTGTGGGGCTCCAAGTGCATATCGAGATCTGACAAGAAGAAAGCTCGCGGCCCAGTTGCATCTCCCCTGCGAAGAAACGACGCCGGGACCGATAGCAAGGAATAGTGACTGCCTAGATCAGTGGGTTTGACGCAGAGACAAGCTATTGCTTACAAATTCCGATCGGGAGACTCGGAGAGTGAGTCCAGGACACTGTTTCTCTCGCGAACTAAACATCAGATGGAAACACCAGAGTCGAGTACTTTTTGAATCATCACGAAACAGCGCACGGGTATGTGAGCTGTTAGATCTGCAAAGATGTCCTGAAGAAGCAGAAACCGTTTCAGGAGGATTTGTCAAACACGACCAATAGCGTGCGTTTGAAAAAGCAGAGTATCAACAGTCTATCCAAGCGAATCGAGAAGCAACGAGAATTTAGAGCCTAAAAAGCTTTCTTTACTATAAAACTAGAGCTATAAAAAGACATAGGTTTTTTTAACGTGCTAAATTAGTTCTGAGACTATATAGCTCTATAAGACCTCATATCTTCGTAAGGCTAAGGCACCTATTCCGCATGTAGTATACCTTTTCCTTTTTTCTATTTAAAAAGTTTATATTAATAGTACAAAACCTTAATAAGACTATCTGATAAAGTACTTTAAGGGGTATCTTAGCATTTATATATAATCCCTACTAGCTAGATGAACTCTAACTAGTAGGGGAATTGACCGCCGACCCCCAAGACTCAATTTCAACTCACTGCTATACAGCAGTATAACGAAGCGTCGCAGAAATATCATTACCAATCTCTTACATGGCTGTCAGTAAGTTTCATACTTTTTTCTAGTGCAGTATCTTACAGCTGTTAGATGTCTAACAATTATGCTATTATGAAGCTTGCAGTATTATAGGGAAATTACCCTATCAAAGCCCGCCCAAACTCACTACTAGGCAATTTTACAAATAACTATACGATAAATAAAGAAAGAATTATAAACAATCTCCAACTAAAAATTGAGAGCAGTTAATTATCATCACAGTTTCTGTCACTGCGGTGTATCATGACTGTCAAACCTTATGAAGTTGTACTATTTTCAAGTTCGCAACCGTTCCAGCGATCAGAGATTCGTGATCAATCATCATGTACTACACAGCGGAAAAGCTTAGAGTAATTGTAGTATTAGGGCTAGATCACCTCCAATTTACGGGTGCGGTTTTTGGAATAAACTGTTGCATGACGACCAATCACAATGTACAGTTCAACACAATATATACCTGGAAGAGCAAATCTTGGCCTTTTTTCCTTATTTCATTGCTGTTATGACAATATCCCTGAGGTTTCTTGACATCTACAGCACCATAACATTTTTGGATCGTCAAAAAATACCTGACCTAATATATCACGAGAACGTGAATGCTTTGGCGCTCTGAATGAGACATAACATTAAAAAGATTTATCTAGTCAAGTAATAGCTTGATATTATTATGCTTGCTATAGAATCATAGTACACGGAATTATTATACTTGAGTCACTTGATAAGAAACGGCGTTGGCAGCCGAGGATCAAGCAAAGAATGACTGTGCTCTGCGAAGTACCTCAGCCCCCCTTCCCTTGACCGTGATGGTAGGTCCAGTCTGGCCTTGCTGCTTCATGGAGCCGGTCATGATATCGCTGGCCAGGAAGACACCACCGTTCTTCTGTCGCTGGATGAGGCCGTTCAGCTCAATCATAGACACGGTGGTACCAGCCCCTCGAGAAGTCGATGCTTCGGCCCCTGTCGATGTACCGTTAAGGCCTGATGGACCTTGCCCCGGCTGCTCCCCGGCTGGAGCAGCCTCCCCCTTGGCCATAGTGATGATAAACTCTCCGTTGATATTTGGAACTTGTACCGCAATACGGCCAGAATTCATGTCGAGGACTGTGTTAGCCATGACGGGTGTGAAGGTTGGGGACAACAGTAGTTGTGTGGCCACCGGGTTGTTGCCGTTGGTATTAGACGGATTATTGTTGTCTTGTCTTTTGGATGGGTTGAGGTTTCCTGTTGCACCTCCTGGGTTCTGAAGCAGGCCCCTCTGAGCGATCCCAAGTTGAACGGATCCACTCTCTCCAATCCCCATCTGCTTCGCCATTGCCATTAGACGATTGGTATTAACTATTGATATCAGCCAGATTTTCGCACGCGCGACGTGGGGTGGGAGCACTCACGAGGGAGCTGCACAACTGCCGCTTCATTGTTGAGAGTAGGGTTGACGCCGCCCAGATTACTCGTGACAAGGTATCTGAAGTTGTCTGGTTTTTTTTAGCTAGGTTTACTACATTTGAACTCGGACACATACTCAGTGGGGCGCCCACACCGGCGGTCATCGACGTGCTTACACCGTTCACAACATTGGTATTGATAGTCATAGGCTGGCTAGCCTTGACAGACATTCTCATTCCATCCGAAAACTCGATTTCTTGGATCCCAGCGCCGGACACATTCACTTGCTGCCCAAAGGGACTCAAGACATTGCTCGTCTCGGTTGTCTGTCGGCCGATAGCCATATATTCGCCGTCAATATTAGTCATTTTGACTATTCGAACGGTATTATCGGTACTGAAGGTCGAGTTAGGATAGTTGTCAAAGCAGAGGAAAGCGGCTCTTACGTATTGACGGCTTTGATACCTTCCATAACAATCCAAGCTTGCCGATCCTGGGACATCATAGCCACGAAGGTATTCTCGGGAGATACATTCATCTGTTGCATGACATTTGGATCGATCGGAAGCTCGATCTGCGCAGCGACCAGGTCGGTTGCGCCGTTGGTTTGAATGGTCATGGAATTCTGGGACAATTGGACGAATGGCTGACCCGTTGAGCCGACAACGTGATTGGCAGAGAGAGTGCTTGGGCTTTGGTTGACAATCATCTGACGTTGGGTTTGTGAGTATGTCTCGATCTTAGAGTTATCTGGGAATATAACTCGATTGAGTTGCATCTGAATGTCGTTAGCCAATCAAGAGAGCGCAGCAGATAGTGTTGACATTACGTTTCCATTCAGGTTGACAACCTGATTCCACCCAACATTTTGATCCTGAGCCGCAGCGAGAGGCCCAAGAACGGTACAGATAGCAAAGAGGAGAGTCGAAGCAGAATTGAAGATAGGCATTACGTAAGATGAGCCTCCAGGGCTGTGGGTGGAAAGACGGAAAGACGAAAAGAATAAACGCTGCAAGGGCAGTGAGTGGCTTGGAGAGGATGCTGACAAGAGATCTGGTCACATATAAGCTTGGGAAACTCATACTTATGTGTGCATGGCATTGGTCACTACTGCAACGCGTCGGGACAGGCCTGGTGCTCCCAGAGAGTTTGAAGATGTGTTTCCCAAACGGTATGCTATCACTGTTCTTCCAATCGCTTCATGCCAAGCTTCCATGCATAATCGACATCTATCCATGCCGAGGATGTCAAAGTTGATCCGATATTTGAGTTCAGCGTGCGACCAGGCTTTTGTCATGACATGTTAAAGACCGCGTGGAAGGGCTCCAAGCCGGGTTACGAAATGAATGCATTCTCTCTCGGCCTGTGGCAAAAAGACAAATAATGATAAGCAGGCAATATCAACGGAATAAATTCTCGGGAAGAGCTCTCAAAAGCCTGGGATGATTCTGAGAGGAGTAGTAGGAGGATTGGCCGATCGATTGACTGATTCTTCCAACATACTCTTCGAACCCGAAGGTTCATGCGAGACTGGTTCGTCAAGGTTACCGCTCTGTAGGAAGAGGAGCATCCATGTACCTCATGCAACGGCGGAAAGGGCCTCTCCGGCCAAAGGAACAGCCGGGCCCTGCTTCAGGTCGCTTAGTCGCTTAGGTCGAGATCAAAACAAACATCCCTGTCATACCAAGATTTTTGCGATGCGAAGCGAGGATGACTAGTACTATTCGGTACCAGTTCGGAACCGTAGTTTGTCGAAACCTTTTTCGGGGCTGGTCTGTGTCTTCCGTCAGGTATGTTCGCCTGTGACGAAGGAGTACCGGCGCTTGGACAAGTTTTCTGCCCAAGTAGGGGCGGTGAGATCTTTTGGCCCGGGTCCTACTTTACCTCTCCTACACAATATGTGCTCAGTCTGCCCAGAGTACAGACCTGCGTTGATCTGTGGTCTCGACATACTTTCAATTCTTCTTCACTGGAGTCGCCCGATTTGAAAAGATGCGTGGATTTCGCTCCCATGAAAGATACCCATCGCCGTCTCAGTGGCTTGAAATTTCCAAACCCCAAGCTATCAGAAACCCGAACCTACTCGTAGAGTCTTCGGGTTCTGAGTTTGTCTCCAATGCTTTTGCGCATCTTCAAACAACGAGTATATCAGATCGTTCCTCACTACAGTCACCTCGCATACGCGATGCTGCTAAGAAGACCATTCATTACCTAACTACCTGGGGACCTGCCGGAAGACTTGGATCCTACCTACGTTACCCATTATCCAAGACTCCCCGACTTTGTCTTGCCTTCATTCTTAGCTCGAGATGCAGGAGTTGTTTATCGACGGTGTTCCCTTTGGATATCTCCTGCTTGTTGAGTATCTTCTCTTTCGTCTGTATCCCAAAGAGAATTCGATACTTCACGCTCAATAAGCTGAACAGTTCCTGATACCTCTTCGACGCGCTCCCGTATTGCAATTACCATCTGACAGGCAGTCTCTTCTGTCCCTTCACCCATCTGCGCGCGGTTTTGAAAATTGTTCGCTGTTGCTCAGCGAAGTCTTTCAACCGACGGATTAACTGCATGCCACGCGGGGAGTGTGTCGGTGAGTTCAGTTACGGTGTAGTTGACTTCCTCAACTTCAATTAGAAAAATTCATAGGAAGTTGCCGAGCTAGAGAAAGAGCCATGCTGGCTTGTCGCTGGCTCTTATGGCTGTTGAAACGTGGGACATTGGGCCACGTCAACAAGGTGGTAGAATCTGGATGAGATGCAGATATATAGTACTGGCACTAAATTGACTCTCAAGTAGCTGATAGGACCCAGAGAAGCAGATCGACTCAGTGTAGTGAGGTTATCATGAACCTTGATCTGAAGAGTCTAAAGCGTGGGGTACCAGGCGCTAGAGCTGCTGGCAATGCATACCGAAAGCCTATGCCAGCGCCATTCTTCGACATTCACAAAGGAAACCTATCATCCGATTATTATTTCACTTCCTCGTTTTCACATCTGCTGTTACCCGAGATGTCTGTATCTGTTAACATCATAACTAGTACGTTCAGATGCGCTCAATGTCGTCGGCGATTAATCAGTATAGCATCAGCAGAAAATCGGCCAAAAGGAATTTATCACAGTCTTCCTAAATGTTATACCGTACAGATGAGGGTACTCGTAATCTGAAACAAAGGTATTGTCGCATTTACGAAACTAAGGAGAAAGGTAAGAACAACACCCTGAGAAGAGCAAAGTTGAAATCCAGGTAGTTCACAGTGTTTACTTCCTAATTGGGCATGATCATAGACGACACAAAGAGATGATCTGAACCACAACGCAGTGCCTGTTGGACAGTTTTGAAGGAGACACTGGGCGCTTGAAAATCTAACTCAGCGATTCGTCAACCCGAACGAGGCCTGCATATGTGGCACATACGGTACTTGTCTTTAGTCTCACCCGAGCTGCCACCCTATTGGATACAGGAGATGCCGCCTACTCTTTGATCTTCACGCAGCATCAGCATCGGGACAAAAGATGTGGCCGTGTTGTGATTCTCTGGCTAGGATGAACCAATGCATGATTGCGGCGAACGTATGTTTCGGTCTCTTCGCAATGGATGCAGCTTTTATGCTTTCTACTATACTCCGCAGTCAGCTTTCGATATCTTGTCTCTATTCAATGTCTGGCCAAAGGTATCGCGTATTGCGGATGTTGATCGAGTCATGTTGTCACATTCGAAGCGAGCGCTGGATCTTTCCTCCAAGTTACAGCTTACTCAGCGCACAGTTTCACAAGAGCTTACAGGCTCACATTTCCGGTTTACAATCTCGAGGTACTTGGCAAACTGTACGGCAGTGAAATTCATGTCCAGAAATCGCAAGTATCATCGCAAGTATCATCGCAAGTTATCCATGCTGAGTGTTTTTCGAGTTGCACTCAAGAAAAGATGAAACACCTAGCTTTGATTTAAGAGTGATTGCGACAAAGAGAATGTGTTTGGAGGCTCCATTGTACAGTTTAAAGATTATATATACTAGCCAAGGCTGCTTCAGGGGACTTAATCCACTGCCAAACTCAAAGAAACATACATATCAACTTCCTGGAACCCAATTACAATACCAAAATGTTGCAAGAACGCATGTCATATGTGTGTCATATGATCTGTCACATAATATGTCATATGACTTGCCATATGACTTAGTGGCCGTGCTAAGAAGGCACTTACCTTAAATAGCTCTTAGTTAGAGAGCTCTCTTAGACCTTATGACACTCAATACAGCCGTTTGCACTTCATACTTTCTGTGCCCTCTTCTAGTTTACTATTACGTTTACTATCAGAGAACCTCCTTACAACACAAAATAGCGAACGCGAGCGTTCTCCCTGGTCTATGCTCTATGGAGGATTTCCCGATCATAAATATGACCTCATTATCATCAGTGGGAAGACCGCTGGTCTTGCCATTGCTGTAAGATCGACCGAGAATCCTAATATTGAAACCGGAGTTCTCGAGGCTGGTGCAGCCACTATTGACGACCCAATGATTATGACACCAGCTCTTTGTCCCAAGATCATCGGGACATCCAAGTACGACTGGATCTATATGGGCGTGCATCAAGTGAGTTTCAACAAAGTCTTTCCTACGAGTTATCAAGTCTGACTAAATCAAACAGAACTCGGCGAACAATGTCGGCTTTCAACAGCATAGGGCAAAGATCCAGGGGGCTCTAGCGCTATCAATCAGCAAATGTACGTTCGAGGTCATGCACTTGACTATGACAACATAAGTCGAGCTAGAAGTTCAAAATCAAATTAGTACCTTGCAAAAACATATCTGATCCACCAGTGGGAAAGGCTCGGTAACACAGGTTAGTCTCTCAAAGATCTTCCCTATTCCAAGAAGCACGTGAAGCTATGCTGTTACCGGGTGCATACTACCGAATGCTCACAGACCAAATCTGCATTTCTTGACTGAGGCTCTGGTTTCGAAACTCGTTGTTAGCGATACGGGCCTTGTGTCTGGAGTCGAGCTCCCCATGCGGAGGAGACTCATCGGGCAAAGGGGAACAAAGAAGTAGTGCTGAGTGCAGAAGTGGTTCCTTATTTCAGATGGCACCCCAATCCCCATTTAGTCCTCTGAAACTAGGTTTCGGGACTTTCTATCGATGTGGTCTGATCTCGCTGTCTCCTTTCAATTCTCTTGCCAATGCTCACCACCCCAGATCTCGTACGCTGACATCGCCACATCTGAAGAACAAGCATTCACCCAAGTATTGGTATTTTCAGACCATCTGGCCACACCAACGCAGCGAGGAAGCTGCTCGCAGGAGGTTTCGGCGACTAAAGATACGGAAGCATCTAAACCATCCTGATTCCTGCCAGTGTGGATGTAATCGAGGCGTACAACCAGCCAAAACTGCTCTCGTCTCCACCAGAGATGGTCGGTAAGCATGGTATATGCCTCACGACATCCGTCGCAGGTCCGATATCCGTAGAAAGCATCCACATCACATCTTCCAATCCGAGGATCGATCCAGCTATCGACCTGGTCTATCTGACGCATCAGGCAGATATCGTGATGCTATAGGCTGTTCTGAAAATGGTGGACGAGATGGCGATTACAAGCCCGTTCAAGGCTAAAATCAAGAGGCGCTATCATCCTAAGCGAGAGATTGATCTGGAGGACTCGAAGCAGGTGGAAAACTATCTCAGGGGTATTATTGCGACGCAGAACAGCCCCCTGGGCTCGGTATCAATAGGCACGCCTGGCGTCGGCGCGGTAGACGACGGGCTCAAGGTAGGCGGAACGAAAGGTTTGAGGGTTGTGGATGCGAGCGTTAACCCGCTATATGTCAGCGGCAACACTATTGCCGCTGTCCATGCTCTTGCCGAAAAGGGAGCTGACTCGACCAAGGAGGACTGAGATGTGTGATGGATAAATGTGGACACGGGGTTGATTCATATTATTATCAGTCCATCGGTGTAGGACGGGACTGTAGGAGCTTCTCAAATAGTCTTAAATAGTGATGTTAGTTCTTCACCCGGGTCCCGAGCACATCCGGACCTTTTTGCAAACCATTGAGCTGCATGCGGTCACAATCAGGGCCAGCCGGTATACCGTTAGATACGGACAAGTTGTCGATGGTTCTCGCTTAGCCTACGGAAACGAGGTAAACATTCGGTTGATTCACCGCTCAACGCTGCCTCTTCCTCCCTCCACCAGGTCGAGCTGCACTCTCTCCAAATACCGGCGAGATAAGACCATACAACCCATTGTAACGTAAACAAAACCTCTGGCAGAAGCCAACCAACGTATCTCAAGGTCCCGGCAGCGCATCCTTTGAGCAGGGGTGGCTGGATCAAGCGCGTGTTTACTATTAGACCACAGATCCAGGTTACAGTGCCGGCGACTGGAACGGTGCGAGGCCGAGGGCTCGGAGAATCCGCATCATGCCCCGACGCGGCACGAGCATCGGCATCGGGGGTATGCTTCCTGCGGAACTGCCAGTTCACACCCGGCCTCTCCGGTATCTGCCGCGGCTCCCCTCCGCATCTCGAGCGGCCTCCCCCAGAGTGATGGGGAGTCGCACGTGGGGAGGATAGCGAGCACGTATCAGGATGGGCCGCTCGCACCATGGCGACTCGGGGCGGCTGAGATGCGGTGGAAGTGCACACTTCCGTCAGGTACAGAAGAGCATCACACGTTGCGCGGGTGTGTTGTGCTTCCTTGGTACGAAACTCCGAACGGTGCCGCCACAGCTCCAAACGTACAGCCTCTTGCGCGAACCAACATACTCGATAGTGCGTCGTGGCCGATGTTGCGCGACACTAGATCATAGCAGGTGTAACAAGAGCGAGACTTGGACTCGAGGATATCGCCCTGCTCCTCAAGATTTGTACCCGGGAAAAATCTCGAGTTTAAAACACCAGACGCTACGAGTACGTCGACATCAAGCCTAGGACTACTTTGACTGGAAGATCTCTGTTCTGCGTCTCATCAGCAACCCGGGTTACAGTGCTCCTCCTTCCCACGTGCTTTCTTCGTCCAGCCCTCTGGCAGCTACCCTAATGTTGTGTCCTCGCGCTGCATGTAGCCTGTCTCGCGATCAAGAAACATCCCATTGCCCGCCGCGTATCTAACCCGAGTAAGTTTCTTCGGAACCTGCCGGCAGAGGCCCCAAGATTTCCTCTTTGCTCATCAACCTGTGGCAGCAAGCTTTACCTATTCCGTAACGAGTATCGTGACGGTAAGCCTCCGGGGCGGGTCGCAAGATCATAGCACTCTGGCACCTCGGGGTACTTCCACACCTCCCGGTACAGCCCTTCTCGGTGGCCATTCGGTCGTTATGGAGAGTGAGCGGCCATAGCATACATGCTTTGCTCGAGCAAGAGCTTTCGAGTATTGGATGCTATGAGTTCGCCGTATTCGGATACGAGGTAACATATGTCCTTAATCTGATCGTTTAGGATCGCTCAGGGCTCTTGGACGTGTAGGTGTTCTTGAGAGAATCCGAGCAAAGAGTTTCCCCGAGAGCCGCAGACCTTCCAGGCACTTCAGGCTAAAGCCCTGGCCGCGCGACAGTCATCTCTACTCTCGAGGCCGCTTTTGCATCATCGGAGTCCATACCGAGTTTCAATGGCTCCCGGCGTTCTATCCTGGATACTAGAACGCCCGTTACCCTAAGGATGCTGCCGGGCTCAAATCTGTATTCAGGCATAGGTTTACCCGACTCACGGATATTAAGAAGAGGAGCCATTCCTCTGTTAACGGACAAGTCAGGCATCTACGGAGGTGCATCGGATGAGCCATGATTCCCAAAGCCGGTGAGGATTTACGAAATCCCACCAGACTGAATTGGCCTCGGACGACGTCTCGGATGATCTCAGGGACATCATCCTTCCAAGTCGCGGATCTTCGCTTAGCATTTGTAGTACGGCATATATCCATCCTGTGGCGAGGGGTCGACGGACTTGGCATTTTCGTTCGGTCGTCTACTGTGTACGAGTGTTGCAAGAGGTCACTTGAGAGGGTTTTTTCTCTCTAAGCAGTTGAGCATTTTGTAAATGAGGATCGGTTGATGAGTTGGGCTGAGGTAGATCTCGAAACGGCTTTCTCACTGAAACTATAGATGCCCTCACGGACGACTTTCCAAATTGTAAAATTGCTCACACAGCACCAATGTATCGCTGATCGCCAGGTAGAGTTCCTACCTCGGTCATAGGCTATCAAATCAGTCTCGTTTAGCACGATCGACGGTAGGCATAATCCGAGAGTTTGTAAGGGGGGTATTGACGATATATCCGCGCAATAAATTGTTTCTACCAAGATTGGAACCATGCGATTGGTAATCATGGTCGTCTCAAGCATCGTTCTGATACCGGAGTCAAAGGTGCAATATGTATGGGGAAGAAGAGTCAAGACTCTGATTCCGTGAGCCTCTGGGTGCAGCGGCGGATATCCTGGGACAGCCCGAGCCCTGCAAGCCTTTAGAAGTTTTGTTTTTGGCTCTCGTCACATCTTCGACATGGGATTAATCGAGTATTTGCTTGACACAGTACTAGGCCGGTTGTAGCAGGTCGTGCCGGTGCCATGCAGCCCCGTCATGGAACAACGATGATCGCATGTAGTGGTTCCCTGTCATATCTACACCACCGTCGCTGTTGAGATGCTGCTAAAGCCCAATTGATGCCATGAGATCATGGAAAGGAATGATCGAGGCTGGGAATGCAAAGTCCCATCTGTGCTCAACCGGCCAACTCCAACCGCTCACAGAGGCAGCCATGAACACCACATCCTCTAGCAGGCGACAAGAGAAGAGGGGGAGGGAGCTGGAGGTAACCGATACTGCGATACTGCGTGCTGGTGTGCCGATGTTGCGTTGACACAGGGAGGCTTGCCAAGTAGCGGGCTTTCTCTACCCTGTGCTCCCATTTGCACGACGGTACAGTGTCCACGGAACGCAGGAGACCCTAGCAACAGATCGGAAAACCTCTGGGCACCCTCTTACCGATCGAGACCATTCCCGGGTACCGCAGAATAGTCTCCTGTCGCAGAACAATGATGTCGCGGTCCTGGTTCCACATGCCGCAGTCCTGGCGAAGAACCATACAACTTCTAGGTATCTCAGTAGTGACTGAGATGATTCGTCAATACCACAGAGCAGTTCTCATATAGCATTACTATAAGATCGCAACAAGACACCTGATCAAGGTATCTCGACGTGACGGACTGTCCTCGAGCCCCAAAAGCCCTTCCGAGCAATCATAACCTGTATCCATACAAAATTTCTCATAATATCGTATCGTTATAAACGTTCCGCAACACCCCACCCGAGAGATACAATACAACAAGCACCTCGAGATAAGCCCTCACACCTGGTTCATCCACCCTTGGATGAACCGTATGCAGAGTATCTATCCAACACGTTGATCACAGAGAATGGTCAAGTAGAAGAAGAGAAGAGATCATAGACACCGTAATACCGTACCATATGCAAAGGGATCAGATGAGAGAAGGGCAAAAGGAGAATTGCCAGATGGAGAGGAAATGATCATTCAGCTGATCGCGGTGGGACAGTTAATTCCAGACCCCAAAGTCGTCGCAACTTTGGGAGAGGAGAGAAGGATTATCGAGGAATGCCATTGGGTCATTCGGAGAAGGGTCTGAGAAAAAAGTGAAATTGTTCTGATACATGGACGGATCCATGCACGGAGCCTGCTGGTCTGCACCAGGCAGGTCGAGAGGCAATTCAGGCATCCCGTAGATGTCGCTGCAAGTGATATTAGCGGCAGAGCAGACGTTGATGATCGGCGCATCTTCGGCGAGGAATTCGTCGAAGTTATGATGGCTCATGCTCGGCGTTGCCTGATGATTGTAGAGCCTTTCATGGAGAGTGTTGGCAAGGGCCTCCTCATCTGATGCATCGGCCGCGTCTTGCTGGTCTTCAGTGGGGTATTTGGCTACTCTCTCCTCCACGTCCCTCATCCAGAACTTGAGTTCGGACATGGGTGGGTAGTCTCCACCGCCCTTTCCACCGCGCTTGTCCGAGACATCCGACCTTGGCTGGGTCTTTGATCGCCCCTTGGACTTGGGATTGAAGTGAGCTCGTCGCAGATGAGCCGCTGCGTTGTAGTATGCACCGTATTTCTTCTGCTGCTGAGTACATGCCTTACATCTTGAGAGTGGTACGATGGGCTTAGGGTGATTGCCTTCTTTCGGTTCGACGCAGATGAATTTCTTGACCAATAATTTGTGCTCGCGATCAACGTGCCGGCGGAGTTCATGCTCGCCGCGAAACCCTTCTTGATGACTGTCGCACTGCTTACAATAGACTCGTTCGTGTTTCGGTCGTTGGTAGGTGGGTTTTGAGATAGCCACTCTGTCTTGTAGGCCATCGTTGGCTCCCATCGACTGTGATGAAGTCTCTCGCGACATTGAGATGCCGTCGCCTCCCTTGGGCATGAGCGGTCGTGCCGCCGCCAGATTGATCTGATCTTGCAAGCGCTTGACATTACGAGATGACGACGACGAGGACGAGGACGACGAACCAGATGAAAAAGTACTTTCATTGGACTGAGACTTTTCCATCTTCTCACCAGATGAGGCAGAAGATGGAAATTGAAAAGAATGCGAAAGATGAGACTCGTGACTTGCACCAGTACCAACAAGAAGCTGAGACTGCTCCTCATCTGAAGAACGACGACTATGATGAGAAGATGGAAACGAAGTGACCTGATCATACATGGGCTGATCGTGGTACAGATCAGCGGAACAAGAGTCGTTCCGAGGATACTTCATCTGCATACTTTCGAGCCCGTTGCAAAGACTATTTTGCCGACTCATGTCGCTGGTGAGTGTTGTTGCAGTTGTCAGGCAGTCAGACGTAGGGGTCAAAGGCGTTGGCATGTTGAAAGGGCCCGTCGACGCTCGGTGGTTGTTGATGGTTGCCGCCGAAGGGAGCGGTACCGAGGGCAACATAGCCGTCTGTCCCATGGTTCGCCTGATGAAGTCGGATGGATTCTCTCCGACATGCTCTAGTTCTGGGACCTGCTCCAAGCCCGTGTTCAGCTGAAATACTGAGCGTTGCGGCGGGGGCCCTAGCGAGTATGTGTACGCGTTGTACGGTTGCTCTTGAGTGACCCAGTCCATAATCGCGTGGTTCTCCCGGCCGGAGTGGAGCGGGGCAGGTATGGCTCCGTTGGGGGTGAATGGGACACTGGTGCGCGGGGACGGGTTGCTCCTCGAGTTTGCGCGTGCCATCGACGATGCTGAGCGTTGCGAGAGGGCTCTGGGCCGTTGCGAAATCTCCTTGCGGTCCTATGTAGGCGTTAGACAGCAAGGGAGGGAGGGCCAGCGGAAGGTCCTACAGAGGATGGATTCCTCGAGATGGCTGGCACTCCGGTGTTGGACATGCTGCGGGGGACCTGGCTGATCCGACGTTGCGGATGTCGCTTGTGTATAGGCGAGCAGGGAGGTTGGTAGGAGGATTGCGAGGTGGATGGGAGCAGAGCAAGTTCTGCGTCGAGGGCAGCCCGCTTTGCCAGGAGAACCTGTCGTCGCCGTTCCTGCTCATTGTAACTATCCACGCCCATCAAAGTGTCGAGTCTTAGATTCGTAGACATGTTTGGGGGGGAGAGGGCTGTCTTCGGGCGTCTGAACGGGATTGTGGTGCGACTTGGAGACAAATGAGCGGTTACGTCTGCAGCCTCGCGATATCAGCGAACAGTGTCCATGGTGCTAGAAGGCAGCAGGCCGCTGATCTTTTGGGATCCGCATTACTGACCGAAGGAGCGCGCTCACGCGTATACAGAGAGGGTGGAGATAATTTCGTCGTTCGTTCGTTGGTGCAGTTGTTTGAGAACGGAGCAGCAGTAGCTGGTCGATGCTGGAGTGGTTTCGTCAAACTAAGGCGGAAAAGGGACCGGATTACGGTGGGCGAGGAACGACAAAACTAAGTATTGATTCTTGATTGATCAGGACGCAGACTGCACGGTCTGGGGAGGATGGGGCTCTGCCAGCCATCAGACCCAATCTTGAGGGAGGTGATGTGAGAGGAGCTTGGGGCAGGATACTCGACACTCGATACGAGGATGTGGGGGGTGGGGTGGTCGGTTGGTGGTGGGGCGCGGGTGGGGACGACGAGACAGGGAGCCGTCGATGCTCAGCTCCTGGGTGCTGGATCAAAACCTGCAACGCTCTGCATTATTCTCGCTGTCCGCCTCTCCACCTCTCCTTTTCTCCTTCTCCACCTCTCCACTTCTCCACCTCCACCTGTACCGTACACGTACAGTACGCGGCATTTTTCCAGGCATCTCAATGGTCGCAGCTGGGGGTCGGGATCCATCGCGGTGACAGCGAAGCGCCGGCGAACAGCAGTGGTCCGACGACGCTGCAGGTGAAGCCGACACACCACTGTACTGTACAGTGCCGTCCGGCCTTGGACAACACAACAGAGCACCCGGGGACTTCGCTTTAATCCTGTGTTCCCGTTGCCCTTGGTGGCGCCGGGGGGTCCAGGAAGGCCGGGGAATGGCTGGAACCAGCACACGGCACGCCGAGATGCAGCAGTCAACAAGCCTCGTTGATTCGGGCAGGCAAACCTATCGCATTGTCAGCCAGGAGACAAGCCCACTTACCAACGGTCAACCAAGTACCGAGTGCCTCCCGGGCGGCGACTGGTCCAGGCAGTTACCGGCCCATGCAACACGACCCCATCCGAGTGTCGAATGTCAGGACTCATCGTAATCCGGGATTTGGGGGTCTGCGAAAGTCTGCAGCCACGAAGATTCACTCACCCCCCCGGCGGTGCCATCCCCTAAACGCGAGGCAAGACAGCGCGCACACGCTTGGCCGCCTCACTCGTCTGCGGGCTGCCGATTCGAAAGAACAAGAGCACTCGGACTCGTGGTCCTCGTCCCCGGAAGCACGCAGGATGTCCCACCAGGGCCTTCGCTGGCAAGAAAGAGGCTTCGCAATCTTCCTGCAGTGTTCCCCCAATGCTGTGACTGGCGGGTGGATGCAACGTTCTTGGTCGACGCCCAGTCGGAGGTCCACGCGCTCTACACCGACAGAAATTGACACCTCAAACCCGAGGCGCAAGAAGTGATTCTGTGGCCGGTAGCCCAGTCCAAGCTACCTGGCAGATGGGCATTCTGAGCCATGTGCAAGGCATTCATACGCACCAAGTGGTACCTGTTTGCAAAGGCGGTTACACTGTTCAGATTCGCCTTGGCTTGCATGCCGTGATGCCTAACACATCTTGGCTGGAGGTGGCTGAAAGGAGACTACTTTGGCTGAGTGTTGACCTGAAAAGTACGAGGAGGTAACGCCGTGTGTGGAAGAGTCGACCTCCAAGTCATGCCTGAAATAACCCGAAAGCCGAAAGAACAAAATCTCCAGCGCTCCGTGAGTTTGCGAAGCTTCCTAGGATCGCAGGACGTCAATATTGTCCCTGGCCAAGACACATAGCCAGGGAGATGGGAAACAGGTGGAATGATCACCGACGGGCAAGGCTGGGGAACCAACTACGTCACACTGGACTTGACGAACGCCAATCATCACGAGAAGAGATAAAAATACCGGCTTCAGCGAGCTAGCTTTGGAGACAGCAGAGTCGGCGAACGTACGGTGCTCTGCCATAAGACTGGGCAGAGGAACAACATGCATACCACATGGCAGTGAGGCCGCGGATCTTAGCCTGGCTTCGATGGGTAAGAAGATGCTGCTGAGAAAGGTCGTGGGAAAAGGCTTCGAAATACACTCGAAGAAAAGAGAACGGACTTGGAAACCCGAAATCTACCTGAGATGCACGCCCATGCGACGCGACGCAAGACAACTGCAGGAAAGAACTTGGGGTCAAGGGGATGATGGTTACGTTGTATCAACCGGCACTGTAGCTGAACATTACCTTATTACAATCACAATTGTCCTTTGCAGAGTTTTGTAAAAGAGCTCCCAGCTAGCAGCGACCTCGGATTTCTTGAGAGTCTCGAGCTAGCTACAGTTTTAGCATCCTCTAAATTCTTGAGAGGGTCGCAGAACCAGATCATAATGGGTCGGGTTCGGTAATTTGAAAGTGAGCTACTTCAGGGTGTTGCTGTTGAAGAAGGATACACCCTCAGCGGCTCACAGTTCTGCGTTCTGGCCTCAGGCCATTATCAATCTAATCGGCTTCAGGATGATGCCAGTTCTCCGTCACCATCAGCTTCCCAAGATCAATCCCGCCCTCTACCAATCGAATGGCACGATGCAGCCACTCATTCTCGCCGTTTTGGCATCCTTAATCCAGGCGATTCAAGCAAGCCAAACAGTTTTCAGCGTCCACGATGACGTGCTGGCGTTTCCACAAGTAAATATGGCCCCCTCCCTGGACTGTTGTCAAGCTAATCGTCCCAGTATGGAGTAGTGTTCTCCGACTCCTTCATTTCAGAGGTCGAGGCAAGCCTCATAGTCGAGCAAGCTTCTTCCGCCGCCCAGAAATCCTCTTCTCGAAGCTCGAATACAAACAGCGTAGATCTGGAGAAGAGGACCGACAGCTCCCAAGACGGTTCCTCCACCAACTATGTCTTTGATCCGGAAAACGAGACCTACGAATTGATGTATCTAAACGGCGATCAGCATCTTTGTACTATACCCATCGTCGATATTCCGGCCAAGAATGACACATCAGAGACACGGGCTGCGGAGCAGAAGGAATTGATGCGCGCGACGGACCGCGGCTGGGAATTGCTTCAGGATCTGGAAGGCAAATGTCTCTACTTCGTGTCCGGCTGGTGGTCGTATGCTTTCTGCTACGAAGATTCGATTACCCAGTTCCACCAACTCCCTGCCCAGGCGGGAAAGCCTCAGCTTCCACCTCAACCCGACCCTACTACTTCGCAATTCGTGTTGGGCAAAATGAAGAGGAAAGACAAGGAAGACGGGCGAGACAGCGCGATCGAGAAGTCTACCAGGGAGCCCCAGAAGAATGAGTTACAGATCAGAGGTGACACCAGATATTTGGTTCAGAAAATGGAAGATGGCACAATATGCGATCTGACAGGGAAGCCTAGACGGGTCGAAGTACAATTTCATTGCAACCCCCACGTCACAGATCGCATAGGCTACATAAAGGAGGTAACGACGTGCTCATACGTTATGGTCGTGTACACTTCAAGACTCTGCAGCGACGTGGCATTCCAACCTCCGAAAGAAACAAAGGCGAATCAGATTACCTGCCGCGTCGTTGTTCCCGAAGAGGATATCGCAGATCGCACCGAACTGAAACTACTGGACAATGCTCCTGAAAAGGCGGAAAAGGAAAAGCCGATCAACATTGGGGGTGTTATTCTAGGCGCTGGCAAGTGGATAAACAAAGAGGGTCAGCGAATGCCGGTTCCTGCGAACTTTGGGCAGGACAGCAGGCAAGAGACAATAACAGAGATCATTGCTCAGGCGCAGAGTCAAGAGGCCGGTGGGAAGGTGGAGGCGGTCAGCGATGAAGATCTGCGAAAGCTGGATTTGGATCCCAAGATGATTGAGAACTTGAAGAAAGAAGTCACCAAGATGGCCAAAGGCAAGGGGTGGAAGATTGAGGTGATTGATGCACCGGGCCAAGTCAGGGAGGTTTTGGGTGTCGTGGTGGATGGGGACGTGGACGACTCTGAAACTGAGGAGGAAGAAGGGAGCGAGGAAGTGTTGTTCTTAGACGAGTTATGAGCTACATGACGCTTGGTTAGTTGGCACTTTGTTTTCGAACTACGCCACCCCTCTACCTTGTATTGACACTTCTTTCTCGTTGGACCCCTTCCTGGTTCGTACTGGCCAGTGCTCGCAGATGATTCCCATCGTCCCAGAATACCTTTTGTGTTGCCGCCCACGTTTAATGCCACCACACTTCAGCCTCTAGCAGAGGTTGCACAGTGCTTTTGCACTCGACGATTGAGGGAGCTGAGATATAGAAACTGCCCAGTCCCCACCTAATGTCACTACAGGTATCAAAGGCTCAGTAAATATCTGTTCCACATCTCGAACACCAAGTGCCCCGTGGCGTGATTTCAGGCCTTTTGATCTCTGCCGCTGAATCGCGACTCGGTGAGAACAACCATCGTGTCTCGACACGTGGTCAGGGGTTTCTGAAGCGCACAGTACAGCAATTGCTCTCCAGCCACTTGTCCAATTTACTGGGGGTATCAGATAGATTTCGACATCTGCGATGCAACATCTCGTGGAACTATCGGTGGGGGACTAGGTGCAACTGTGTACTATGCCCTAATGAGATGATCTTAACCCGCCTAGGATGAAGCTTCCGTCTCCTAGCATATCGAATAGTCGCATCCCTACAGACCCCGCGAGAAGTATGGCCCTACATGAGACATATCCCCTGGCAAGAGCGGCTCCTAACCCAATTACGTTGTTCAAGGCCAACGAACGACCATGCATCACCTGTTACGTGATTATATTACTGAAAAACCCAGTTGTGGGTGAGAGAAGTTCAAGGAATTGTGCTTCGGAAAAATCATCCCGAAATGGAAATCTGTTGCCCAAGATGTACCTGCGGTAGCGAGGTAAACAATAGTCCAAGGTGTAGCGACGTCTTGGCGAGCCATCGATCATCTTCTGCAGACCTTGGTTTTACGAACAAAACACCCGCGAAAACGATCATGATTTACCACCACACTTACCTCCCGAACACAGCGCCTCCCTCGCGACGCCTTCGATTGAGTGTACATGCTGAACGGAAATGGCCCGGCCATGCTGTAAGCCTGAGCCCGACGGGCGCTGATCCAGAATTTACTTTACGCGGCAGCGCAGAGTCAGCACTGTCGACGACAGAAAGGGACGCACATCAAGGCCGTATGTGGGCAAGGCCACGGCGTGAAGAAGCGTCAAGGGCGCGCATACCCTCCCGTCTGGACTCTGGACATGGAATTCAAATCCGGCTGAGAGAGGGCCCAGAATCTGCCCGAGAGATGATGCGTCTTGGTGTACACCTGGCGCGGAAGCAAATGATTTTAGAGCAGGCAGCGATGAGATAGATACCTGCTGGGCAATACAGGCCTCGGGCAGCCCTCGACGGACGGATTAAAACACACATCGAAAATTGGGTTGTCCGTATACCGATGGTAAGACTCGTATCGTACATCCTACATAGGTGCCGAGGCGTGTCGCAGAGGATGAGAGCATCAGCTGCCAAGACATTGGAAAAAGCGCCACTCCCACGACAGAGTCCCTCCCACTTCTCGCCAGAGACGAGAGACAACAACGATCTCGACGACCAACCCCGACTCTGCTCCTCCCATTCCCTCGGAGCAGATGGAGGAACATCCAGCCGCCACCCCGGATACCAGGGCCAACACCTCGGATACCAGGGCCAACACCTCGGATTGTCCCCACCTCCCACCAGCATTCTGCTCAGCCTGCCACCTGCTCGAGACCTATATCACGACATTCGAGAAGATGCTCGCCTCCGGCAGCCATCTCCCGGCGCAGTATTCCCGCCCGACGACTGCGCGGCTCGGCCTCCGCTCTGAGCTGGTCGCGCGTGCCGACACTCGGACCGGGCCCTGCCGTGGCTGTGCCTCCATCGTGCAAGCCTTCGACGAGTATCTCGACAACGCAGACGACGTTGACTTGTCGAGGGGCCAGTGCGGGGGGGCGGAGAGGAGAGAGATCGACTATGAGATGAAGCTGGTGGTCGAGAGGCAGACGGTTGGGTACGCGTGGGCGGCGCCGTTGAGGATTACGGCGTGGGGGTTGTCGGTATGTATGTATTCCTCCGTTGAAGGTTTCCGCACGGAATCTGGATGACGGCTTCTTACAGTGCAGCTAGGGACTGCATCTCCAACCAACCTCAAAGTACCCGCCGAGGTGGGAAGTCGGGCGGGTGTGTGATCCCGAGAAGCTTGATTACGACTTGCTGAAGAGATGGATCGCTTGCTGCGAGGGCTCACACCCTGATACGTGCTCCCACACACTGGTGTCGACAGACCTGGGACCGACGAATCCGGTCAAGTACATCGACCTGCGACGATCGTGTATCGTGGCCCTCTCAGCACCACCTCGATACGTCGCGCTCTCTTACGTCTGGGGCCTCGTCCCAACGCTCCAAACAACCCAAGCGAACCTCGCTTCACTCCGTCTCCCAGGCGCCCTCGCTACGCCCACGCTCGGAGGGCGGATACCGCAAACCGTCCTCGATGCCATGACCCTCACCCGCGCCCTCGGGATACCCTACCTCTGGGTCGACGCCCTCTGCATAGTGCAAGACGACCTTGCAGTCAAGCAGGACCATCTCCGCGCCATGCCTTTTATCTACGCCCATGCCTGCTTCACCCTCGCAATCACTACTGGACTCCATGCCAACGCTGGCATACCCGGAATCTCGTCTCCCCGCCGCGTCCCAGCATCCATCATCCTGCCCTCGAAACGCGCGCCGCTCGTCTCGCGAGAGCTGCACAAACGCCTGAAATTCCTCACCCGCATGGGGTTTGCCGAGCGGCCCGCGTGGAGCAGACGCGCGTGGACGATGCAGGAGCAGATGTTCTCCCCCCGCATCCTGCTCATGGACGGTCTCGCATCGTGGATATGCGCACGCACGCAGTTCCGCGAGGAGATCGAGCGCCCTGTTGAGGACGTTGCATGGGCGGCTTCCCACGCTGGGGACCAGAGGTACGGCCTCGTGCATCCGCGTCATGTCAACCTCAGAGCCCTGGGTAAGCTGGTGGTCGAGTACAACCAGCGCGATCTCTCGTTTGAAGAAGACGTCTCGGACGCTTTCCTGGGAATCGCGGCGCTGAACGCGAAGATCTATGGGGGTTTTCATTTTGGGCTGCCCGAGGCGTTCTTCGATCTTGCGATGTGTTGGCAGCCCGCTCCGACGCTCCGCCCTCGCAGTCTCCCGAACACGGCTGGCTGTAGGAGAATCCCCAGCTGGTCGTGGATGGGGTGGCACGGCGAGCTGGATCTCACCCTGTGGGATGTCTTCCAGGACCACATCCTCGAGATCTTCGGCGACGAGAAACGGCTCCCGTTTGCAGGATTCGATTTCCACGTCGAGCCGCTGGTGGAATGGCAGAAGCTCTGCTTGGCTTGTCACCGACAGTTCCCCATCGCGAACTCGTACCACTCCTCCCGGGGCCTCGACGAGGCGTGCGAGGGGTGGTCTCGCAAATCGTCCCCTGCGTTCTGGCCAGCGCCGTTGCCGCGGCACTATTTCCAGAGAGATGCCGAGAGCGACGACGACAGGCTGCTCTACCGCCACCCCGTTATTCACCCTCTCCCCGCCCATGGCTGCCCGCGCCCGGAATTCGCCAGCACGCTGCACTTCCGCGCCCAACGGCTCTACCTCGCCGTCTCCGTCTCTGGGACCTGCACGCGGGATTACGGGCGCAAGAAACCGCACTCCACCGTCGCAGCTCACACCCTCGCTCCCACCGGGCTCCGCATCGGCAGCGTGACGCTCGTGGATGTGCCGCCTGGCTCGCGCTTCTCCGATTGCGAGTTTATCGCCGTCTCTCGGGGCGCCTGCCCAAGGCGCCAGGCTGGGGGGGAGAAATGGGGGGGCACGTGGGTGAAGGGGAGAGAACACCCGTTCCGGGAGGACGTGGACGAGGACGTAGACGAGGATGCGGACGAGGATGTTGCCGCTGACCTTGGGCACAGCGTCACCCGAGGGAACGGGAAGGACGGACGAGGATACGAGTTCGTCAACGTCCTCTGGATCGAACGGCGCGATGGAGTGGCTTATAGGAAAGGCCTCGGGAGAATCGGGAGCGGCGCGTGGGAAAGAGGGCTCGCGGGGCTTGGGGCAGAGGAGAGATGGGTTGATGTTGTGCTGGACTGAGAGGAGCTGCACGATACTCGCCCCTTGGATCGTCGAGGGGGGTCGTCTGCACGTGGCCGCGGATGGCAGGACAGGTCCATTGCGCTCCTATCCATCTGTTACCAGGTTGCCAGGTTCTCTCTTTCTCTCTCTCTCTCTCTCTCTCTCCCCCTCTCTCTCCCTCTCCCTCCCCCCCTGTGCTCGCCTCTCGTCCGGATTCGTCCTCTCCTCTCTCATCTCTCGTCTGATTCTAGACTATTTCTCGTCTGGTTCTAGCTGATTTCGACTCCTCCGCCCACCCCACATCTCATCACTCCCCCTCACTACCATCCCGTGATTCTTCCATGGATCTCTCCGTTGGCCATATTCCGCTTCCTTTCTGCAGCACGCATAATCACGTGAGGCCGGCCTCGCTCGTGTACATGTAGGCCTGTGTATACATGCATGTGTCCACATGCATTTACTCACTTGTGTCTGTCCGTGTATGCACATCACGTGCACTCTGCTCCTCGAACACGCAAGGCGATTTGTTCCTCGGCGAGAAGAGCCTTGGACCGACCAAGTCCAAGGACGCATCGCTATTGGGGGAGTGCCATGGGAATGTAGTGCAGAGGGCAGGATGCAGAGGACGGCGCTTGAACACGGCGTATTGAACACGAGGTCCAGCAATCCAGTCCGTACCCAAGATGCCGGACCTAGCCCCTGGGCGGATAAGCTACGGACCTGGTACCTTGATAGGTAGATGCAGAGCGACATGCAGGTCGCGGAATGCTGGCGTGCTGATTGACACGAGTCAAGGAGTCGTCGGGCGAGGCCCAGAGAGGATGTGTTGAGCCGTTTTCTGTGCCTCGTGTATGTCGTGGAGTGCTGTGCGGTGTTTCGCGGTTCGTGATGATGGGATGCATGCTGCGCCCCGTTGTGGGGGGACTTTCACATGCGAACCATGTGGAGGACCTGAAGCCTTCTTCTTGGTCCTATAGCGGGCGCTACGAGGTGTGGCTGGTGAAGAAGAGGCTGGGGGACATGTGAAAGCGTTTATCTATGGAAACGGACGATTCTTGCTGTGCTGTGCTGCGCGGTGGGATGCCGTGGATTGCTGTGCTATGCAGGCGCTGCATCGGGACGGCGGTTTTCGTGTGGGGATTGTGCATTGCGCATGGCGAGTTGCGGGCTGCAAGTTGCGAGTTCCCATGCCACGGTGGAGGACCGACTGTCCCCTACACCAAGGCGTGGAGAAAGTCCAGGTTGCCAGACGCTTCGAGCTCGCTGTCCGTTTGGAAGGGGACTCGGGGGTCGCAGAATCCAGGAGGGTGCCGTCGAGAAGCAGAAAGGCCTTGTATGCTGCACCGTTGGATCCGCGCCGCGCCAGCCAACGTGCCCCCTCACACATGCAGATCCTGCTCGAAGCTTCCGCCCCGAAGCCATGTGATGGACGGGTTGAAGGAGCGAGGAGGAGGAGCGTCGGTTCTGCTGGAGGCGATGACAAGTTCTGTGGTGATTCGAGAGGGCAGAGGAGGGGAGGGAGAGGGAGGGGGAGAGGGAGAGAGAGAGATAAGAAAAAACGGGGCAACGCACAGATTTCGGGGGAGGAGCGAGAATTCAAAAGAACAAGAAGAAGAAGAAAAAAAGGGTCTCGGGCGATGACGCCAGCGGCTGTCACATGCAAAAGCCAAATGCACCCGCCATGGGGCAGATTCGTTTCCGCGAGCTCTCATCCTGGTCCCATGCTGGTGGGAGGTGCCAAGTGATTTTCTCGATGCCCTCGTCTGACCGTACCCACGTGACCCTAGTATCCCAATTGCCCAATCACAGACGACAGGCGCCCCGCTTGAGGTGGCATCCGGGAGTACCGAAGACCCGCCGCCGGTTCCAACAGGGGTAGGGAAGATCGGAGCGCACCCCCGTGCCCCAGGCACATGCGTTTGAGGAAGGAGAGCAGGGCCAAGACGGTGGTGTCGGCCTTGTTGGTGGGAAACGGGGACGCCATGTGTTTAAAGCGCATGCCCATCCCCATCCCTCGCTGGAGCGCGAACGTGGAGTAATGCTCGTCCCGCTTTTGGCTTTGATCTTCTGACCCGACGCCTTTTGGATGATTCTCCTTCTTTACACACACACACACATCCAGGCACAGACACACACACACACCCACACCCACACCCACACCCACACCTCATAACCCAGAATCTGATATCCCGTGGAGCGGCTGCGCTAACCCGCATCTTGTGGAGAGACGGTGTGATCCACCCATCGTGAGTTGCTGGCCCTGGTTCTTGCGCGGTCGTGCCTCTCGTGCGGTGATCCTCGTCGGAAGCGTGGCGATGTAAGGGACAGGCCCAGGCCCGGTAGCAGAGAGCCACACGGGAAGACAGCACAGGTACGCGGATGGGGAAGAGTCGCAGCTGACTGTACGCTTCAGATTCTCCTGCCGACCGACCCGACCCCCAATCTACTCCATCCGCATCTCAACAGGCATAGAACCACCACACGACGACGAAATGGCACCCCAAGTCAACGGCGAGGCTCCCTCCTCGGCATTCCTCAGCGTACGTTTCCCTCCCCTCCTCTCCCTCCCTCCCCCTTCCTCTCCGGAGAACACCCAACTCAAGACCAGAGCACCCGCCTAACTACCCCCACCGCAGCACCTCATCTCCTACCCCGTCATCAGCGACGGCATCTCGACCTTCAAGTCCAACCCCTACGGCGCCAAGTCCGTCTCCCTGACCCGGACGGGCTACAGCAAGCTCGCGGGGCCCCTCCTGCCCTACCTCTCGCGGCCGTACGAGTACGTGTCGCCGTACGTCAAGCGGGCCGACACGCTGGGCGACAGCACGCTCTCCAGCCTGGAGCAGCGGTTCCCCGGCGTCCGGAAGCCGACGGGCGAGCTCGTCGAGGGCGGCAAGGCGCTCGTGCTGTTCCCGCTGAAGAAGGGCTCCGAGGGCCGCGAGTACGTCGCGGCCGTCTACGGCGGCGAGGTGAAGAAGGTCGGCGGCGAGGGCATCGTGACGTGGGGCAAGGCGGCGATCGCGACCGGCCTGGTGGTCACCGGCGACACCATCGGCTGGCTGCAGGCCTTCTTGGCGGGCAAGAAGGCGGAGGCGAAGGAGGTGGGGAACGAGAAGATGGGCAACTAGTCGTCGAGCGGTGTCTTGAGAGGGGAGATGGGGCGAGACGGGGGCGCGAGGTGAGATGAACGCTGCAGCGGGGTCTGGCGGGGTCTCCGGAGAGGCTCAACCACCCGCACGTAAATCGCGGCCCGGGTAAGACGGGGGCCTCGGTGACCGTGGACACCCACCCACGGATTCGACTCGTCCTGGGGG
>JAENRP010000053.1:104879-134182 GCA_024741835.1 Diplocarpon mali | reverse complement strand
TATGTCTGCGCAGGGAAACGTGTACAAGTAATATAAATCCACACACCACATGCTTTCGTCCAATGTGTGCTTGGAGGTCTCTGTGTACATGTGGCAGCCGGCTGTCTGAATCTGGGTCGCTGCGCCGTGCCGGGCCGGGACCTGTGCTTCGGACATGGCCTGTATGTCAGGGTTGGGTTTCTTCGCAGAAGCTCGGTCTGGTTGGTAGCGCTGCCTCCGCTTGGGTGCCCGTCTGCCATTTCTTTCCGATGACGGCATGGCGCGACGGTCTCGAGAGCCGGGCCCGACCGGGCCTCTCTCGGCACCGTGGGGGGACCGCCGCGGCCGCCCTCTCGGCTCGGCTGGCACGGCCCGGGAGCGGCCCGTGGTTTGTCGGCGGCGCCGGAGCCGGCGAGAAGAAGAAGGCCGTCAACAACGCAGACCTGGGCCGGGGGTCCCGACGTGGCGGCCCGGGCCCGACGACAGCGACCGGACAACGCATCCCGTCCCGTCCCATCCCGGCCCGGAGTAGGAGGTGACGCCGGGCCACGGCGCCCCGATGCCTGCCGTGCGCCCCCGGGTGTCGGAAAGATTAAATCCCACGTACGTCGTCGCAGGCCAACCGCCAACTCCACCCTCTTGCGTGTGTGCAGCCTTGCAAAGAACCCCACCCGAAACCCCCACCCTCGCACCGCTGCGCTGCTGTCGAGCCAGCGACGAGACATCTCAGTCGCACCAGCGCCCTGAACCTTGGCTTTTTTCTCGAAACCCGAATCGAGTGAATCCTTCCGGCTCAACCTTGGACCGTGGACCAGGCCGGGTGGGAGCGCAGATCAATCTGAAACCCGGCTGAGCTATTACGACCTGGGGCTCCGGGGAGAGCAACGGGTGGGGGACTGTCAGCCAGAAAGCCAAAGGTTTGTGGACAGGTAGGTCTCTTCGCTTTGTCTACAAAGGCCATCCCGCCGGGTCGGGAATCAAAAAGTATTACTCCTCTCCCCCTCCCAAGATCAACAATCCCCTTGTCCCAGCTTGGGAGACTTCCGGCGGCACCTCTCGCTCGCGGTGTTCCATCGTGATAATCTGCCCCATTTCGCTTCGACGCCACCCCATCCCGGCTCGAAGCTCCCACGCTCTCAGCCCGACGCGTCCTCGCGCTCTCGGACTTGTATGGCATGTGCTGGTGTGCCCTGGGATTTCCCGTGCATGACAAGCTTGACATCACATCTTTTCCAGTCGGGAAGATGAGGTCCCTGCGGACGAGATATTCGCTCTTCACAGCAGTCGGCGCGCTGTTCGTCTTCTGGACTGTGTACCCTCACCACTCGCTTCCCCATTCCATCACCGAGAGGATCCAAGACGTCGTGGCGCAGATGCCTCCAGCGCCGGCAGCTGAGCACACCATAGTATACAAACCGCGACCGACCGCCAAAGCACGTCCAGTCGTCGACAACTTTCCGCTGGCCGCAGCAGCTCGCTCTGCAGCGGACCTTCCTCCCATCCCGTCATGGAACCGGCCGCCTTCCAAGCACGTTCCTGAGAATACCCCGCTGTTCATCGGCTTCACGAGGAACTGGCCATTGCTGCAGCAAGTCGTGGTGTCGTACATCACAGCAGGATGGCCTCCAGAAGACGTATGTCGCCTCTCTCTCTCTCTCTCTCTCTCTCTCTCTACCAGTCGTCCCAACCCTCGCTAACGAAGATCGAAAAAATTTAAGATCTACGTCGTCGAGAACACAGGCGTGATGGACTCCAATGCCCAGGGTCGCCTCTCCCTCCAAAACCCTTTCTTCCTCAACCATACCCGGCTCGAGATCCTCGGCGTCAATATCCTCGTGACACCGACGCTCTTCACCTTCGCCCAGCTTCAAAACTTCTATCTCTGGCACTCCGTCCAGTCGAAATGGTCCCACTACTTCTGGTCCCACATGGACGTTGTGGCCTTATCTTTCGAAGACCAGTATTTTGCCGCGCACGAGGAGTCCGGCCTACCGATCCTTCCGCCTTCAGACCCAAAGCATGATTACTCTGACTACAAGTCTGTCTACGCAAATTGCGTGGAGACTCTGCGGAACGTGACGACACCGATGCCACTAACCGGGACCCCGATCAAATGGGCGTTGCGATTTTTCTCCTACGACCGCTTGAGCTTGGTCAATGTTGCGGCATTCGTCGACGTCGGAGGCTGGGATACTTCGATCCCCTTTTACATGACGGATTGCGATATGCGTGAGTGCTCCGCCCTCGCCAGAATCACAACTAGTGGGCTCGCACCTACTGCTAACACCGTGGGTAGACGCCCGCCTCGAAATGGCCGAGTATAGCATCGAAGAGGTTTCGGCCGGGATGGTCTTCGACGTCGCGTCCTCCCTCGATGACCTCCTGGTCCTCTACCGGAAAAAGAACACCCCGGAAGCATCATTCGTCGACCCGAATGCCGTCGAGAAGGAACTCGCGGCTGAGACCGAGTACAATAAAACGCACGTGTCCCGGCGGGCTGAAGGGTCGGATTCGTCGACAGAAGCCTGGCTCGAGTATGCAGCGGGGGCGCTGCATCTCCCGGGCTCGAGGAAGGGCAAGAAGTTCAAGTGGGAGGAAGATGAGATCCATTCGCCGAGTCTACTCAAGCTGATAGAGGTGCTCGATGCCATGCAGCGGAGCAAGCACGAGAGCCCGCGCGGACGGAATACATGGCAAGGTCGTCAAACCGGGGGAGAAGGAGATCCGTTCTATAGAGATAGTGTGGGTTTCGAGCAGGCTATCTGGTTGGCGGTTGAGCATGGAAAGAGGGTGTTCAGGGAGAAGTGGGGGCATCGGGATTGTGATATTGTGGCGATGGGTCTGAAGCAGAGTGATGCATGGCGGGTCGAGCACGACTGGGTGACCTAATGATTGCGGAGGGGGTGGTGTTGAGTGGTTGGCGTTTCTAGCGGGGTGTTCATTCTGCTGCATTACATCCTGGGTGCGGGTTCTGACGAGATCGCGAGCGAAGGTTACTGAATTCGGATAATTGAGTACACGAACTGCAGTTGGCTCATGCCCATCAATTACTCTCGGCGTAGTTTTGCCCGGTCGACAGCTTGGTTCTGCAATGTTGATCAGGGCGCTCCTCTTTGATGAAATTCCTTCTCGTACGGCCAGCAGCGGTCGTGCCTCGGACACTTCTCAGGATCAAGATGCTCCGGTCCGCCTTGACGTCGGAGTTTGACCGTCGCGGCCCAGCTCGCCAAGAGGGGGAGGGTTTCTACACGTACGGTGTACGCAGGCGTGGATGAAAGACATGACTGTTCTGATCGTGGTGCCCTCCTCCGCCGACTCTCCGTGGTCGAGGCGGGCGATTCGGATTCCGGACGACGCCCGATCTTACATCTCGTTCTGCCGTTGCAGAGATGTCGACCTGGCGCGATCCAGACCCAGGCCGGCCCGCCAGTATCCAATCTCGTTCTCCTCGAGCACGGTCCAGGCATCTCGTGATCCTCACAACGGACTGTACCGCCTCGGCTTACCATGCCCACGGACGGGCTTGCCCTGGCGGCCTCGCTTCGTGATGCAGCCAGGCTGACGGAGCGGGAGTGTGCTGAGGAGGAAATACGCGGTGTTGGCGTGATGGGCTTGTTGGAATCTGTAGTGAGGATTCAATTGCTGTTACTGACGGGCAGCATCTCGAGTGACGATGCGGCAGCCGCCCGATCTCGAAAAAAAAAAAAGCCCTGGTGACCCGTGCAGTGTGGCTACCGGCTGACATCGGCAAACTGGTAGGTGCTAGTTGGCTACTGCCCCTTGAAGTTTGAAACTGGACATATATAAGAATAGGTTACATTCACCAATGACAAGAAGCGTTTGTGGTTTGTAAGTTATCCCACGAACAGCACCTGATCTGACTGATACTAACGCGGATCCAGAGTGGTAAAATCCATCGTTGCCATCAGGGTCACACCCGCCGCAGCCTCGATGGGCCCCGGGTTCGATTCCCGGCGAACGCACATGTCTTTTTGTTTACACCATCACCTCCAATTGCTTTTTGATCCCCACTCGAATGCAAACACCGCTGTTGAAGTTGGAGTAGAAGCCAAAGTACTTACTCCCTGCTCAGCCTGCGTTCTTTCGGCATTCCTTTTCCAAAAGCTCTTGCCGAGGTTGTGGAAGCCAAGCGAGAACAGACGAACGATGCCTTGCTTGCCTGAGGTTGTGAGTAGAATGCAACAAGAGCTCCCCGGCGCGGCCTCCACGGCATAAACATCGGCTTCTTGCTGCTCGATTACGGCATTCAGGGAGCCGTGTCAGGAGGGGCCTCCGACGGGGTTTTCCACGACTTTCACGCCGAGCCTTTCTCGGGTGCCAAGCCCTTTTGCATCGTGTCTCCTCGTGGGGCAGCCATAATCCCAATTCACAGCACCAGCTCAAGGGGGTCGAGAGTATGACCGCCTCGCGGCAAGCTTGAAGAGAACCCTCCCCCTCGCGAGGGGGAGTAATGAGCTGTCATGCCTCCGGAGGCGCAGAAGAAGGGCTCTGATCTCGGGTCGGCAAACGCGGTGTCTGGGCATTTTCGTGTCACGAAGATACAGAATGTGCGCTTCGAAGAAGATACGATCAGGTTGCGGGCCCGAGACTCCCCTGACCAAGAGGCGACGGGCATACCGGCACCGCGACGCTTCCAACGGAGAGCTGGGCGATGAGACATGAGACGACGGCCCGGATCGAGAATCCGCCGCTGACGAGCCTTCTCTTCCCCACAGGATGCTAGACGGCCAGTTTTCTCTTGCCGAAAGAGTTCCCAGCTTGGCGGGAGAACGGAAGAGGTCGGCGTGGGAGGGCCATGGTCAGAGGCTAGCTGGGGTTTCTGGGGAGGTTGCCGACTACGACAAACCGTACGGGGCTCGATGCAGATAATCGGTGGACTCTCGGCCGGGATCAACGACCCGCGTGCAGCATCCGAACGAATTTCTCGGGGCAGCTCTGTGATATGGTCAAGGGAAGCGTGTCTGATCTACTCCATCGTGACAGGCGACCTTCGGATGTCAGCCTTCAGAGATTCCGATACACCGAGTGAATATGCTACGCGTGAGAGGGCGGCGGTCTTGGTTTGTAGATGGATATCGGGCATGTGTATGTACGATGCTGAAACGTCTCTGCCTCGTAAGGAGGGGGCGTGAGCTTGTACTCTGCTTTAGCCTCTCGACTGCCTTGACCCGTCTCCAATACACTGAACTTCAGGACACCGATGGCTCAGCCTGCGAACCTGCTTATTGCCTTTCATGACTATTTCGTACAATCGAGGGCCGGGAGAAGCTCGAGGGCAGAAAGAAAATTGTCAGACACTAATAAGGAAAATATATATATATATATTGGGGCTTCTTAGGTCGGTATTCCCGTAGCGAACCAGGTCCCAATGTTTCTGGAAAGGCACCATCATCCTGCTCGCTCTCAACGGGTCCGCCCGCTGCCATCTGATAAGGCTGCCGGAGTGGTACCATCCTGCTCCTCTCACCTTCTCGACGAGCTTCGGGAGGGAAACAAGGGTGTGGCTTCTGCTCTGGCTGTGGATTAGGTTTCCTGTGCACTGCCCGTCGACGGATAGCTATGCTGGTGCAGAGGTCAAGCCTGAAGTACTTTGTGCGAGATCGCGAAGTTTCTGAGATCGCACTGGCGCGTCCTCTGCAACTTCGCCTTCCGAAAATTTCAAGGGGTCGGTGAGTTAAGCGAGGGGGGGCGCGCCAAGGTGAATCGTCAACATTATCCAGGTGAACCGCGGAGAACGATCTCATCTAGATCACCGCCATCGAATCTGGCACGTCCGCGTTGCGAAATGCTGGGAGTCCTGCGCATCGCCGAGGCCAACAGTGGCTCCTTCTCCCGACTCGTCATCCTCTGCACATTGTTCGCTCGTCGCAACTTCCGCCCTCGTCGTCGTTGACTCTCAGCCCAAGACCGCGGGCGACACGAAAGCGACGAGAGGTCCCCCCGACTCGAACCGGCCGCATCCCCCCAAGGAGGAAGACGGCAAGATGTGCAGACACTACCAGATCACCGTGGGTCCCGTCCCCCCTCTCCAGCTCGAATCGCATCCTGCTCACGCTCCCCCTCAGTACACCTGCCTTCACCTCGCGCCCATCGAGACGACTCTCTGCTCCCTCGAGCAGAACACGCGCAGTCAGACACACCAAGGCTCCTGCATGCGTGGCATCGAGCTCCACGACCAGCGCGCGCCGCACAAATGCAAGGCGTGCCGCAACTACGACCGCGACCGCTGGCGCCGCGGCTGGCCACCCCGTCCCCTGCCGGTCCTCCGACCCGGCCGACCCCCGCCCTCCGATGCCGAAAACGCCATGTTCGACAGCGAGAACGAGACCGAGGAGCTCGAGGGGTTCAGAGGCCGGCGCGTCCGGCTGCGCGTCCGGCCGGCGGACCGGCCGGCTGGGCGGGCCGAGGGGAGCGGCGGAGCGAGGGGCAGCGGTCCGAGTAGCGGCCCGGGGGTCCCGGCACCCAGTGCGGAGTCTTGCGCTGCGGTCAACCACGATCTGCACCGTCGTGCTCGTTCGAGGAACAGCAGCCCAGGCTCGATCGCTGCCGAGATTGAGCAGATCGCGAAGGAGCTCGACGCATTCCAATGGTCGCCGAAAGGCAAAGTCCGAGGCAAGAGTCAAAGCCGATCTCCCAGACGAAGTAGTAGCTTGGGGAGGTGGGGCGGGTTTGGCGGCTTGAAACTCGAGGGCAGCGCGGCCATGCCGGCTCCGGGCGGTCTCTCGACCTGCCGAGGTTCGTCCCGAGGCGCGAGCTATAGAGGTGCGGATATGGAGATGGGTGGTCGTCGCGTCGGCCTCGATATGGGAGATGACAAGGGCGGTGGGAGCGGCGGTGGGAGTGGCCGTCTTGCTGAGCGTTGGCTGAGACTGGACCTTGGGCTCGGTGACGAAGAGCGTCGAGTGGACTTGGACGGGGAGGGCGCCGGTTCCAGCCGAGATGCGAGCCCGAGCAGCCGAGAGGCCGGAGGCCTGGGGCTGGGATTCGGATTCGGAGGCTTTGACATGGACCGTGCTGGGTCGATCAGCGCGGAATCGGAAGATACGGAGGGCTGCCGACGCAGACGACCGAGAAGCCACTCAGCCTCGAGCCAGGTCACCGTGGAGAAAGACCCTGCCGCAGACGCGGGGGACGAGAGCCGCCACGATGAGGGGGATGTTCTGGAAAAGTCCTTGGGCGGCACCGGCGGCGAGGACTCTACGAGCCGCACGACTGGCGCTTCTTCGCGCAGGATCACTGCAGCCGCCCAGAATCACCAGGATAGCGGGGAGGAGGGCGAAAATTCACAGCAGAGCGTGACAGCCGGCTTCCTGGACTCCTGACCAGGAGCCGAGATCGCGACCGTCTGCTGTCGCATCAGCTCTGCTCGGGCCTTTGGGGTGCTCGCGCGAGGAGCTGGAGTCACGGATGGCGGCGCGGGGGCGCGGGTTCGGGGAGAAGGAGTGTCGCACCCGACTACTGCGTTTCGTTGATGGTGATGGGGGGGATGCGTTGTTTACGGCTAGGGTAGATGCTTTTCGGGAGGATAGATGGTAGATGGTAGATGGTAGGGTTGGAATTGGCATTGGCATTGGATCCAGGATGAATAGGCTCGTGGCTTGTTCGTGGCAGGAGGACGGGTTGGATCTGTGGCTGGGACGTGGGGACATTTTACCACCGCCTGATACGATCTCGCCCCCATTACTCCTGGCCTGACGATGTCGACTGCTCTCGGTAGGAAAGAAAAAGAAAATCTGATAGGACTAATTCTCTTCCCCTACCTGTCATTTCAACTCCAGAGCCTTGGACGCCACACCCCCGATTCTTGTCCTGCACCCCAGCCAACTTGAAAGAAACCTTGTTATTCATGTGTTCCGCGGACGATCTTGCGTCTTTCCTGTGGGGGGAAGAGCAAGCTTGATGAGAGAGAAGCCTGGTCGTGGGTATACCGGCGGAGGGAGTCCTGCCGGCGATTTTGACGATTGAATAGGAGCTGATGGTGATGTAGTCCCTTGTTGTTTTCATCCGCTTAGCGAGCTCAGGCGGCCCGAGGGACGTCGCGCAGGGAGGTCCGCCCATGACCGAGCGAATGTTTGCATCGTATTCCTGTTCCCGTGCACGCCAAACGAACATGGCGCGTACCGCAGCTGGAGTTGCTCGGCCCAGAATCGAGGTGCGCGAAGGGTGGTGCCTCGTTCCCCGCCGTCCATCCGAACTCGAGGATTCTGCCCGTCACCCGACACGTGATCTTCCTGCTCACACCGCCCCGGGGCATGTGCTGGGGAGTGGGAAGCGGGTGAGATTCTGCAGCAGATCTGGAGGTCACGTGATATATATGTTGGTCACACGTGACAGGTCACGCCTGGTCCGACGCAGGTTCGCGGCCTGGGGGGGGGAGGGGGAGAATGCCGAGTACAGCTGGAGGCCTGAGAGGTACGGGTACGGCTTGTTCGAATAACGTCACGTCGGCATATCACGTGGATCAACCTACTCTTCGCGTCGTGGCACATATTGGGCTCAAGGGCCCTTCTACCTCCAGATTAGACACGACTGAGTACACATGGAGAACGCCTTATTGGGATGATGCCTCCCCACCACCTGTGATCGCGACACGGCTGCACGCCACGCGGGACTGTGCCGAGCAGAGACGCCCAGCACGTCGAGGGCCGGATTCAAGAGCCGCGACGCACCGCTCTCCCGGCGAGTGGGGTGTCGAGGCCGACGATATCTGAGTCGTGGAGCCAGGTGGGACTGTATCCACGCTCTCTCTCTCTTTCGCCCCGTCACGTGGCTGCGCGGAAGTGTGGTGCTGCAGTGTCGGCGATCGAGGCCATTCCCGACGCGAGCCGAGAGGATACCCGAGCGGCCTTGCTCCGAGGCATCTCATCCCAGGTCGCGTCTCCTCTCATCGCTTCTGTCATTGCTTCTCTCATCGCTTCTCCTCTCATCTCATCTCATGCCCCGCCCTCTCATCTCATCTCATCCATCTCATCTTATCCATCTCATCTCACCCATCTCATCTCATCTCATCCCATCTCCCCCCCCCACCCCCCACACCGACCCTTCCAGCTCAGCCTCGAGTCAGCGGTGTCGCGATCCCCGCGTAGACTGCCGGTTGGGTGCGATCGTCGAAACCGAGATGCCCGTCGCAGGCCGGCGATCCGCTGCACGCGGCAGGAATTGTCTACGCTGTCTTCCCCCCGTTTTACAGTAAGGGGGGGGGGACCCCCCTTGTCTGGACTCTCGGCGCCGACAGGGAGAGGGCCAGGCGTCGGGGACCGGCGAGAGGGTTTGGAGTTGGAGCTGGGGCTGGGGCTGGGGCCGGGGCTGGGGACGAGCGGTGGAGGAGACGACTACGACTCCCAACCATGTACGTGCCAGGTTCACGGGGACGGATCGGTGACCGACTTCTCCGTCCTGCACGGTCGGGAATGGTGCGGTTAGTCGTAGTGATCATGCCCGATGAGGCTGGCCGCTTCGCTACCGGGGCGCTGAAGAGATATATATAAACAAAGCGCCATGTCTCTGCTGGGGACAGGCGGCCTGCCGACTCGGCCGATTGAGTACTGTTCTGGAATCTACACCAACCAGGAGACTCTAGATCGTGTCTCGTCTCATCCCTCCCCATCCCAACCTCGCCAAGCGAGCCCAGCCAGCCATCTCATTCAGTCATCTCTCGGCTCCGTCCCGGCCATCGATCATAAGAATTCCCTCCTCCCACCGTCGGGCCCGCGCCATTTTGAAGCATCACCAGCCCCCGTCTGCAGACCTGTCCCCCGCCACCCGTTCCCCTCGACCCGCCCCGACCACCGAGCCACAAGCCAACATGCCATCCAGCGCGACCTCCTCGGCGCCCAAGCCGACCTACGACCTCGGCACCTCGCGCACCAAAGCCATCGACTACCAGCACCTGCAGGAGCACTGGAAGGAGCCCTACACCATCGACGACGCGGACCTCACCTTCGACGGCAAACCCCTCAACATGCTGTACGAGGAGAACCGCTGCCAGGCCGAGCATCGCGTGCGCGCGGAGAGCGTACGTCTCCCGTCCCTGCACCTGTCCCTCCCTGCCCCTCTCTCTGCTCCTCTCCTCCATGCCCCTCTCCTCTCTGCCCCTCTCCTCTCTGCCCCTCTCCTCTCTGCCCCTCTCCTCCATGCCCCTCTCCGTCTGACCGCCGACCAGTCCCGCGGCCGCAGTCGGCAGAGCAAGAAGTGAGAGAGAGAGTCTCGCGCACCACTGCCACGTCCCCTCGCGGCGTGTGCGAGGAAAAGGCCTCCAGCCGCCCGGACGTCGCTCCGGCATCAGACCCCGCGGGTGAGGAGCGGAAACGACACCGGCCCCCGCCGGTCTGGTCCCACGTCTCCTCTCGCCTCGCCCCTCGGCGACCAAGTCCCGCCCCCCATGACGTCGGCGACGTAGATAATCGTTGCGAGGGCGCAACCCACCCGCCCGTGGGCGGATCCCTCGACTCGGCACCTCCGCGAGGGTCGGCTGTCCGTTGACGTCGCCTGGTCTCGGCGGGGGAATCTGGCGGCCGGCTTCGTTTGATGGCCTGACCGAAGACGGGTCGGGGATCGGATAGACGGGCGGGGCGGGGCGGGCAAGGCCTCACAGGCCCCGCGGCTTGGGTTGATCTGGGACGATGCAAACCGGAGCAGCCTTGGCATAACTCGGGTTCGGATTCGGACTCGCTTTCCGGTCGTGGGAGACGGGCTCAGGAGTGAGTGGCCGGGGAGAGATGCGCCGGCGTGTTTCAGTCACGGGGTCGGGTCCTGATGCGACAGCCCTGGGACACGTGACTAGACTAGATACTGCTCAGGAATCAACGGCCGCTGGGCGAGTCTGCGGGCCTGGTGATGTCTTTGCACGGCGTAGACACTTGTCGCTTGTTGAGGGGGGTGGCGGGGGGCGTTGTGGTATTATGGTATTGTACTATGATACTGTAATACTATGATACTGTGATACTGTGATACTGTGATACTGTGATACTGTGATACTGTGATACTGTGATACTGTGATACTGTGATACTGTGATACTGTGATACTATAATATTATTATACTATGATACTATAATACTATAATATTATTATACTGTGATACTGTGATACTATACTACTATACTATCATACTACTATACTACTATACTACTACACTATTATACTACTACACTACTATACTACTATACTACTATACTACCATACTACTATACTACCATACTACTATACTACTATACTACTATACTACTATACTACTATACTACTATACTACTATACTACTATACTACTATACTATCATACTACTATACTACTATACTACTATACTACTATACTACTATACATCACACACCACACTCCACACCACACCACACTCCACACCACACCATACTACCACTCACCACACCACACCACCATACCACCATACCATACTATACCACCATCATACCACCACATCCCACCTCACCCTCCTCGCATACCTCCCAGACCACGAGATCATCCCGCGGGATCAATGGCCCCTCGGATAGTCCGTTGCGGACGATAACCTCCTATAGTCCTCTTTTCTCTCCCTCTCCCTCTCCCCCTCTCTCTCCCTCTCCCTCCCTCTCCCTCTCCCTCTCCCTCTCTCTCTCCCTCTCCCTCCCTCTCCCTCTCCCTCTCCCTCTCTCTCTCTCTCTCCCTCTCCCTCCCCCCCCCCCGATCGCTTCGCACCCTCGAGCTGGCGCACATGGAAAACCAGCCCTGCGCAGCCTCCACGGCCGTGCTCCCCCAGAGGCCCAGCAGACCGTCGGCTTCCAACACCGTCCTGCTCGGGCTTTGTCGGCGCGGGCCACTGCCGCGGAGTCCGTGGTCAGGGGTTCTTCACCGTCGGTCGGACCCCCGCGCCGTCCACGGTCCCGCTGAGGAGATCGAGACTCTGCATTGTCTTCTGCCGAGACGGACCGCAAAGACACTCCCTCGACCGCACCCAATACACGACGCAGAGGGAAGGTTGCCGAACGAGACGACACGACTGCTCCGACGATACACATGGCTGCTTCCTCGCTGCCAACGCCGGCCACAGGCAGGTACCTCGCTTTCATTGCTACCACGCTATCGCTCTACGCGCTCAGTTACATGACACATCGCAGCCTACAAACGCCCCGCGACCGCCTTCCAGTTGATCACATCCCAGACCGCACTGAAATACTCGGCCTTGCGGTTCTGGTATTGCAGGTAATACGCATGCTCCCACGCATCAATGCCCAAAAGTGGCCTGTACTTGCCCACCACCGGGTCCTGGTTGGCGTACGTGCGGATCTGGACCTGGCCAGTCTCGTTGTCCCTGACGAGCCAGGCCCACCCGCTGCCTTGGATGCCAGCGAGGGCGCCGTTGAACTTGGTTTTGAAGGAGGGGAAATCACCGTAGCTGGCCTCGATGGCTGTCTGGGGTCGCGCACACCAAGTTAGCTTTTTGAATCCCCCCATTCGGGCAGGGCAGAGAGAGGAGAGTAGAAAAACGAGTCACGAACCTTCAGAGCTCCGCTCGGTTCACCACCACCTCCATTCTTACTAGGGGCCAGGTTCTCCCAGAACAGCGTATGGTTGACATGTCCACCGCCATGGAAGTTGATCAGCGGCTGCAGCGCGATCTGGGCCGCGATATCTTGCTTCTGCTCGGCGGTCTGCAGTTGCTCGGTGGCGGCGTTGAGGCTGTTGACATAGGTCTGGTGGTGGTTCTTGTGGTGGAGCTCCATGATCTTGCCGGAGATGGAGGGTTCCAGCGCCCCGTAGTCGTCTGTGGCCCATTAGCACGGCTCGTGGTTGTGACGAGAGGGAGGATGTCGTAAGACGGAAGGATATACATGGCAGATCGGGGAGGGTAGCTTTTCCCCGGACGAAGCTAGCCCTTGTCATTGCGGCGGCCCTCTTGGAAGCTCCAGCTCGCAAGGCAGAGCGAGCGGCAGTGCTCGCACGGAAAAGTGCTGTGGGCATGATGGATGGGTTAGATTGAAGGTTGTGGGATGCAGCTTTAATGCTTCGTCTGACGAAAGACAGCAATGCCGAAGCTGAGGAAGGGCAAGATGCTTATGGATGTGACATTTCTCGGGCCTCGACGTCACTGCCGAGAAGTGCTGACTGGCGAGCGGGCAGGGATCAACAATCACCACGTCGTATCTCCTCCTCCACGCGCGACGCCTCCTACCCCTACACAACGACGTGATCGCGAATCCTCGATGTGTCCGGCATTGATTCCTGCACTACAGTAGCCGCCGCTATCGTGTGACCTACTATGTCCTATTACGACATCGACGCGATCCTCACTGATGCCCAAGTATATCCTCACTCCCCCCGATCAACGCCACCGACTGATCACCCCGCAGAAAGTGCCGTGCACATTCGAGCTCGACGTCCCCGACCTAGGCTTCCTGGACCACAATGCCGGACATACCCTCAAAGCCGGAACGCGGGTCGAGCTGCCCCTCTGGCTCGCCGAAATGCTCGCCGTCTCCTCCCCCAACACGAACAAATCGCTCGTCACGCTGGACCTCCCTCCGTCGCTCGCCCCGCGGGTCATGAACGCGTTGAAGGCCGAGCCCAAGAGCGTAGATCTGCGCGCTCTCGCGCAGAATTTCTATGGGCTGGGCGCGAGGATCTTGGAGCTGTTCGAAGAGGAGGAGGTGTGTGATGTTTTGACGGAGACCTTCCGGGCGAGGGCGGCCGAGATTGCGGACCATGCGAGTAATGCTGGGGCAGGGCAGAGGAGCGGCGGTGCTGGGAACGATGGCGGGGACTTCCTGAGGGGACTGGATGAGATGGAGAGGGCGCTGTTTCGGGCTGCGCATGACAGTTCGAAGGCTATGAGGAGTTGGATGGCGGATGCGAAAAAGGGCTGAGGGGATGGGTGGATTGAAGCTGTGCGGGGGGGCGTGGAATGCATGGAAATACGTGAGGATCTTCCCGCGAGCCTTGGAGTCGGGTCACGAAGTGTACGGGACGGAGTTGAACCACTTGGGTGAACCACTTGGGCATGGGCAGGATACCTGGCGTATGGTGAGGGGCATTTCTAGATGATACCATGGAATATACGACTTGACGCGTTGGGCTCCCGATCAATCTACGCCTCTCCTCCATTCTCTCCATCCCGGTGAGTCCTCAACGGCAACTTCTCCCTATCATCGCTCCCCAACCACAGCAAGTCCGGCCGACTATAGTGCCCGGTGATATCTACGAAGCTCTTCGACCTCAACACCTCGTCAAAGTCCAAATCGGCATACAGTATCCCCTCCTCGGTCTCCTCGATATCCTTCGAAAGCTGTCTTCCATCCGGCCCATAGATCGCCGAGCTCCCTCCCCCAGGAACTCCAAACATCGTCCCCTCGGTCCCCAACTTGTCAATACCAGCTTGCCCGATGACAGCGGTGGTATGCAGCACGAATGTCTGGCTCTCCGCCGCGAATGTCCTTGATAGATTCCGACATCCCTCGCGAGACATACTCCACAACCCGGCACCCTCCACATACGGGATGACAGGGGGCCAGGCCCCAACATGGATCGCAGGCCTGAGCGCTGCGGTATGATACTTCAGCAGCGGCTGCAGGTGCTCCCAGCATGCGAGGGCGCTGACCCTCCCCACCCCCTCGACACCGACGACATTCTGTAGCGAATTCCCCGTCGCGTCCCCAAAGATAGTGCGTTCCATGTGCGTCGGTTTCAGTTTGCGCCGCGTCATCTTGACCTGGCCGTCCGCGCCGATGAGCGCTTGCGCGATGTAGAGGGAGTGTGAGGCATTCTCGGAGAAACCGAAGCAGACGGCGATGTCGTTCTCGGCCGCGCAGGCGCACAAGGTGCGCATCTGGGGAGAGTCGATCTTCAAGCTGTTCTTCTGGTAGGCGGTTCCTAGGGCGAAGTCCACGGGGCGTTTCCTACGCGACGTTAGCCTCGGCATGTCTGTGCCATGAACACTGTTGCCGGGGAGCGAGGCTGGATTTGGGGGAACGGCTGGGTAGATGTCACGCACCAGATCCAAGCAGGATACCCAGGAAACCACACCTCGGGGAACGTGACAAGCCGCGCTCCATTCTCAGCCGCTTCCTTTATGTACTTGCATCCTTTTGCAACTGAAGCGTCGAGATCTAGCCATACGGGCTCGGCTTGCGTGACAGCCACGCGGATGGTGGGGGCTGGGGAAACCATTGTCTGCCGTTGGATTCTCGCCAAGTTTTTTTTTATATAGCGGTGGAGAGACGCACGAGAGAGATTCTTGCTCGGGCTCTTCTGCGAATCAAATTGCATGTGCAATGCGTCGATGGTTCTCTCTCACCCCTACACCCGTTGGATTCTAATGCCTTTTATACGTCCCAAGATCAAGAAGCAAGCTACCGGGGATAAGAGAGCGGGGACGAGCCGCGACTGATAATGATAATACCCCTGACTGATAAGCACACCACGGAATTCGCGCGCCGGTGCAAGACCTGCTTCAATCTGGGCTGGGGCTAGAACTGGACTCGGCCTGGCGATTCTGGATATCGGGTTCGAGGTTGACTGCGCAGGGGCGCTTCGACTCCCGGTTGTATCTCCGCAGGCATGCACATCCGAGATCAGGCGCGGAAAGATGCCTCTGCTGGGGATCGAAGCGAGCGCCCTGACGACGTCGTCTTACCCTCGAGCATGATGTCCAGCAAGCACCGGCAGCTGGGATCTCTCGGCCGTTGTGTCTGCCAGGCCCAAGTTGCACTTTCGACTTGTTCTCTCGTATTCTGCTCGGCTCACAGCCAGGAGACGATCTTCTCTCGGGGCGGCGTGAAGCTCTCCCCCCTCCCCCTCTGACCGGTGCTGGCGTTTTACACCTCCTCCCCGAGAGACCAGTCTTGACATCCCGGTCAGCAGCTTGCCGCTTGCGCGTGGCAGGCCAGTCCCTAGAGGAAAGAAACCAGCAGCTCGCCCACGGCTCCGGCGATGCCTCCATCATCGGCAAACCGGTAGGGAGCCCACCCAATCCTGCCCGGGGCAGCGCAATCCGCCCGGAGCCGCCTGCACTCCTGCGATGCATGGCCGTCTGTCCTTCGCCAGCCAGCTCTGGCGTGGCAGCTGCAGCGTGCCTACGTATCATCGACGAAGCGAGAGGCCTGGGGCCGCGGCCGCCACGCCTCGAGGAAGCTCGAGTCTCGACGTCGAGCCCATCTGGCAACGCTATGAACCCGTTTCCCGCGCTGTGGACTCGGGATGCGGGGCTTCTTTTCGTCCTGTCTGGGCTTGAGCCTCGAGATCAGCTCGCGCAGCAGAGAGCCTAGGTGATTCCACGTGGGGCCTTGCTGTCTCGACCGAGACTCTTGGAGCCCGCTGTGTCTCTCTCTGCGGCAGTAAGGCTGTTTCTGCGTTGATCGCATGCATTCCCAGATTTTTTAAAGGCACTGGAACCGTTGTTTCTGGGAGCTGTTGCGTAGCATATAGTAGGAAAGACTACTAGAGCTATTCGTGAGTATTTCGCTAACCGACTTTTCGGAATATTTAGAGTGCCGTTCGGGTGTTTGTTTCTTTTTGACAATGATTGGGTAGTATGCGTTGTACCATAATATATCTTGGTAACCCTCTAATATTAGTCAAATAGAGTGCACGAGAAAGTATGAGGTGCAAAAGATGGTTGTTGGTTGTCTTGTACTCTAAGAGAGAAAGGGAACTATGAACTCGAGAATATCCAGGTGAAGGTGTCTAGGCCTTAGCGCCTTGGCACGACGTCATGTGACTAGCATATGACATGCATTCACCTGCAACATATTGTCGTGATTCAGAATTCCACCGGTATGTACCGCGAATAAGTATTACACACGTGTAGGAGAACCCACCTATGATCACAAGAGGCTATATCTGGAGAAAAAAATATTCGTAGACTTTTATCTTCAGGAGGAAGCTAGACCCTTAATGAATGATCATCATCCCAAAATCCCTCTAGCGGAGAAAGTATGTACTGATACCAACACCGAGGTACATGGATACATATAAAACGAACGCTTTGAACGCGACAGCAACAGCAAGACAAAGAAGCCGCAAACCGCTTTATTCAATGTGTGGTGAGCAAATTTTTCAAAATCTCTCCAAGCCGCGACAGGATAGCACTCGTAATCGTCGTCCCATCGAGGACAATCGAGCCCAGCGTCGGGTACCCGCCCGCCAGCCACGTGTCCAGGAAACTCTGATCCTGTGACGTGAAGGTCTTGACAGCGGCTGGCAGCGCCATGGTGCACTCGGTTAGGTTGTTGATGTTATTCACGCCCAGGAGACTGAGGCGTACGTATTCCTTGGCGAAATCCTGCGTCGCGTTTATCAGTATCGGAACATCACTTTTGGGTTCTTCTCTTCGTTTCTTAGCGAGGAGAAACAAAGGAACATACCTCGTTCCAATCTTCCTGGCCCCCATACGAAGCAAACTTCACCCACTCGTCCCGGATCTGCGGATGGGCAGCCAGATTGACATCACTAGGGAACTTGAAGACACGCGGCGGCGTGGAATTCATACCGATGGTCTGCCCGTAGAATACGACATCCCATACACCAGGCGTTCCATCCTGTGGGTCGTATGCACGGTTCGTGTTGACGAATTGCTGCTGGCTCGTCGAGTGGGCGCCGACTAGCGCTGTGAGGCCATGTGGCATGATGGTCTTCGCCTTGAAGAGGGCGATGAGCGAGTTGGCGTCGGCGAGAACACTCGGCATGAGGTTGTCCGCGTTGGGTCTGCTACTGTCCTTCCGGCCCACGAAGGAGCGCACTCTGGGTCCGAGTGGGCAGGTAACTACGGCGACGGTGGCGCCGAACTGTATCAGGTCTGCCATGCCCACTCCGTATTGCTTGTATGCGTTGTACCACTTTTTAAAATCAGCTGTGTTCTTTTGGCGGACCGGTATGTCTCGGGAGGTTTCGTGGCGTGGGGTGCATGTTTGAAAACATTGAGGTAGGATGAAGGCCGAGAACACCTACGCTCTTTGTCACCCCGATGATCTCTTGGAGGCCATTGTTCTCTGTACGGGTAATCTCGTTGGCGAGGATCAAGCTTCCATCCGCACCGCCGTAGCCGATTGTCTTGTTCCTATTGGCAAAGCATCCGAGTCAGTATAGCTTTTTAATGGGATTTAGTATACTACTCGCAACAAGCCCAAATCGAAATTTCGGCCATGCCCAAGCACTAGAGAAAACGCGAGGGTTTGACTTACCAAGGCCCTGCATCATGAAAGCCCTGACGAATAGCCGCGCGGGCAAAGCGATTACACCGACCTGAGGACCCTCTGAATTTCGCCGCCATGTCTAGCGCAATCCACCTCCAGATACAACAAGTGTCTGCAGCACACTGTGTAGTGCCTTTGGCCCACAAAGGCTTGGTGGGCTTCTCGTCGGTGTAGGGGTCGATTTTTCCGAGGAGAATATCCTTAACGATCTTCCCGGTAGGAGTGGTAGCCCCGACAGTTGCAAGGTCGCCAATCAGCTCGGTCGAGTCGCCAGCGTCAAGCCCTGCTTGCCGACCTTCGAGCTTGTTCTTCAGGTCGCTCATAGCCGCTTGCCCGGGGCAGCCAGCTACGCCAAAAACAAGGCTGGCGCCAAGAATGAAAGATGTGAATTTCATGGTAGTCGAAGCTCAATGTAATAGAATGTATGCGAAAAGGGGGGAGTGAACGCTCGTCTCAACACCTCGAATGGGTACACAGCTTGAAATGAAGGCTAACAAGGGCTTGGTGATCCCAACTCGTCTGCAAGCAGCTGTGCTTTTATGTATTTTCCACAGTCGAGAACGCCTTACCAAATTGCCACCCTTTGTTTCCAAGTCGAGATGGCGAGGCCCATCGTGCCAACAGACTCTGAAAACCTTGCGCATGTCAGCCTTCAGCCATCAGCCGTCAGCTGCAAGACACAGCTGCTCTAGCAATACTCCAGTAACACCACGTGCGAGCCCAGAAATGGACAATACAGGTCGGGTAGGGCAGGCAAACCGGTGCCATGTCTGCACCTAGATAACCAATTCGTACCGATGCGGGAAGTTTCGTTTCAATCTTGCGGTTGCACTCGGCGCGTGTGATCTGGCTTCGCAAATAGATGGATGGTCCTGGGAAAGACAAGAAGAATTTGGAATGTCAATCCCGCATGAGAACGCTCTCGCTGAGGGGAAAAACACGGACAATCGGTAGTGTCGAGCTTAGAGAGCCGCTATCGTGAGCCGCATTTCTTGGCCAGACACCGGGCGAATGGGGATGGGATCGCGTGAACGACGTCGAGATCTAGATGCGGAGAGCGGAACAAGGCTTCACATCATCTCTAGCTTCCTCCCCCAGGCGAGAATCGAGTCAGTGGTCTAGACGTTTCCTTTCGGCTGAAAAGCTTCTGCGACTAGCATCAGCCCTGGAACACCACACAGCCTTCCAGGGCCGGAGAATGCACGGAAAAGGCGAAGAAAAAGATTGGCGTGGAGGAACCAATGCGAGCAGGATGATTTGCAACTGGGTTCGCATTTGCGCTCTGCATGGTGAACGTGGGTAAGACGGATCTCTATCCAACAGCCGGCATGATCCAAAGATGTGGTTGAGGGGTCCAGAGGCTAGCGACAAAGCCACGATCACTTAATGGCCAATGTGGTCGGAAATACCTTATACCGCGAGCTCGGACAGCGACACAATCATCTTTGAAGACAATGCTTGCGGCACGAGCTACATATGACCAGGCAAGAGTTAGTCAAGCAATAGTCTCCTCTGGCGTCGCTGGAGGCCAGAGATTCAACTGCGCGATCCTGCTGCACAACACGATACAACTTCACCCTCAGCCGAGAAGGGATGCGTCGACTGCACAGATTCACACCATCCGATAGCCATGGTAAGGAGAGATCTGTGCGTGGAGCATTCGACGATGCTGGAAGAGCGCTGCAGATCACTTCTTCCGCTCCTAGAGTAGATGCGGCGGGAGGAACCCGAGATCGCGGTGGAGGCGGATTGAGAGATGCGCAGGACACCATCGGCTTTCTTGTGCCACGGACTATGGACATTCGGCGGGTTCGGCGACTTGGCTGGCAGGAGAGGCTTAGACGGTCTACTACCGTCATGGAAGTTATGGGCAGTATGCTCAAGTAATAAGGAACTTGATAAGCCTAAAATACTACGTATCGAAGAAGAATTATCCATGTTTATACCAGAACGCTTTTTCTGTGTGTGGAATAGTCCAGGCCTGAGAGCAGGCGAGGAAAGCAGCGTATCCTCCCAAGGTTTTCCGGCTCTGTGTATTCTGCGGACTTTGTCACACGGTGAACACTACATCCAGACCCAACAAATAATTCTGAACAGCGCTTTAAGATATCTGATGTGCTATGTGTTCTTGCAAGCCATTACCCGTGACCTTGCAATACAAGGGATGACCATCAGCTGCGCCCCCACAACCCCCGTGGTAGGTATTGCGACCAAGTCTTTACAAGCGACTCCTCGTCAATACTGACCCCAGAGCGGGGAGTGGGGCCGGGGGAGGGGGATGTTGGCAGTGGTAATGGAATGAGGCCAGGCACAACGAACAATAACCTACCTAGTGTTACTAGACTACAGTAGGAACCCTTCATGGCCTAGTACGCACCAGAGTAGAGTGCAGAGGAAGAACAATTCTATAAATCAACATTACAGACAAGAATAAGGGACGACAAGAAATACCAAACAAGGACAAACCTAGATTTGAGAAACGACTTACCTACGAACGTCCACCTTCTGCCCACCAAATACTCCCTACAAACCCACAAATCATCCTCACATTCCTGATCACTGACTACCGGATCCCCATCCGCCTCCTATCTGATCTGGGAGTGCGCAAGCTCTCCTCTCTCCTCACCATGCTCCCGAGCCCAAGTATTGTAGCCGCAGATTCTCGCCCTCTGCCAAACCCACGCGCACTCACTCTCGCCACATGCTTCGGCGTGACCCAGCCAGGCTGATCTGCCACCAGCTTTATCTCATCGGGAATCTCCGTCTTCATCGGCGTTCGGAGGCGAAGCGGGCGCCACAGCAGTGATTGTGATCTCCCGCAAGCCGAGATCTGCAAGGGGGAATTCGGGCGGCGGGAGGCGAAGCGCACAAGGCACGATTCTGCATGTTCGGTAGCGATTTTTGACAGGTGGGGAAGAACGGGCATCGTGCTGCGACGCTTGTGATCTGTGGTCTGGAGCGTGGTTTACGCGAGGAGAGGAAGTGCTCATATCGAGGAGGGCATAGAGGAAGCGCGATAGGAGGTAGCAGATCCTTGGAAGAGGGTGTTCCGAAGGACTTTTCCAAGGCTACTGGCTATGTCTAGGGCGTAGCAGAGTAGTGAGAGAGGTACGGGTTCGTAGACACACGATGTCTGCACTGCCAAAGTGCCAGATGGCGATAGCGAAGATCGAGCTGCGCCCAATCTATGACTCCAGTCTACTGGAACACGGACTTTTGCGCCGGGCATTGCTTAGGCTCCGGGATGAAGAGCGAGATCTGTAAAGACGACGTAGCAGCCTTTTCCGAGGAACTGGGTTGGGGAGCAGAGGTTGACGCTGGAGCCTGCCCAGTGAGTATGGCAATGTCGCTTCGCACGTTCATAGCCATCTTGGAAAGACGAAAAACCACAAGAGAGCTTGAGTGAGATGTAATTCCCGACTAAGAAGGCAACCTGGCTGTCTGCGCGCCGGAGGTTGGAAGTTGAGCAGGGCGGGGGCCAGCGCAGACACCATGAACGGCTGGCAGATGGAGACAGGCATTCTGCGGAGCTGTGGAAGGTATTCTTGTGGCTGCTCGCTGTGGTATGAATTGCTTGTAAGTGTTCGTCCATGCAGAGCGACGTCGATGCTGTGGGCGCCAGGAGAGAGAATGTGCTGCTGGTAGACTGGACGCAAGGCTCTCCAGAACGGTTCGTATCTTATGTTCTTCATGGTACCTGGGGCAGGCATGTCGAGATGGGCTTGCATTCTATCGATAACGCTGGCCAAGGGCTTCAAGCGTGTAACAGAGGCGACGGGGGCAAAGCTGAGGTCCGCAATCTCCTCGAGGGTGCGGGCAATTTAGCTCACGGCACACTCGCCATGAGGGATGCTCTTCATGTAGATCACAAATCCTTTCCGCTCTACATAACTAGCATGATTTTATCTCCCAACAGATAGGAGTTCTCTCTTCCTCAAGGCCGGGCACGAAGCCCAGAGCTCAATGAAAAGTTTTCTCAAGAGAGGATGCAATCAAAAATTCCCCCGATGACGTCCCCGAAGGAAAGTCAACGATTCTCAACGCCCCGGTGTGCAATGGAGGTTTCGTATCGTAAGCAACGCCATTGTTGAGCGGCATGCTTTCAAGAAGGTAAGTATGAAGAAGAAAACGAGAGACTTGGTGATGGGAGACGGTATATATACATGGGGAAATCCTTAGCGTGGAAATTAGCGATAGGAAGTGTTTGCTCTGTTTGCACAAATCAGGTGACATGAGGTGGGGCTGGATTCTGATTGGCTTGGTCGCGGGCGCACCCGTCATGAAAGGCGAGTTGATGTTGTTAGAATATACAAGGATTGTGCTTATGTAATCGTACCTTGCATATACCTCCTGCAGCTCCATAGAACTCAGAATCTCCAGCTTTAGATTCTGTCAGATATTAAGCTCTCTCTTCCCAGTCTCTAATAGATGACGCTGTAAGTCATACCTCCAGAAAGGCGTCTACGACAAGAAAACCCCAAGCAGCAGACCTGGCCACCTATTCACCGTAAGACGAAAAGAAAGATACCTTAAAGCAAAGACTTGAATTATGAAGAGTTAATTGGAAAAGATCAATTCGAAACACTTTGGCCGGATTCATCGGTCGCTATTCATCTTATCTCTAATGACTCTTGCTCTTGCTCTTGCTCTTGTTCTTGCGCGCGCTCTCTCTCTCTCTCTTCAGACAACCGACTTTGAACACATTCCTTGCTCCTAGCTACCCGTGACACCACATCCGCACTCTACTCGAAGCCGTCTCGTTCTCACCTCCACAGGTCGTAGAAAAACTGCTGATCAACTCGCACCTTGGAAATTTCAATCTTTGGAAGCTCATCGGCCGGTAATCTGTATCCTTCCAAGATAGTTCTGCCGAGTTGTTTACCGGATCAAATAGAATGAAGGGATCATAATTAAAACAACCTCAAAATCATGAACGATTCGCTTTCAACAGCTCGCGTTGCTCTTGCTTTTTTGTTCGGGTCCTTACATTCCTCGTGCTGGTGGCATATAGCTAGATCACTGAGCCTCTCCATTTCCGAGCTGATCTGATCGGGGTCATTCCACGCCTTGGATTCTCGCTTCTCGATAATGTTCCATGTACTTGCGTGTTATTCCTTTCACTTGCTTCCCAAACCCAACAGAGTAATACTCACTTGATACAAACCTGATACTTTCAAACTCCTACTATCCACTCCTTTAGAAAGGTTCCTTTACAACGTACCTGATGGTATGGAATCTTCATTACTATCAATATTATTATCATTATCTTCTTCCCCTCCTCTCTCGCCATCAACCCTCCGTCCAACAAGCACAACTCTTCTCCCTGTTCTATTCCATCATATCCTGCGATCCATTCCCAAGCGAGCACGCGCGCCCTTCCCTCGCTCAGGAACCTGCCATGCCAAAACAGACTCCATACAGTTCACTAATTTGTATTGTCCCATCGATCTTCAACCTAGAGCCAGATTCTAGGAATACACTTGGGAAACGCCGAACACCACGCTTTCCTTTTCGTCCACCATGCGCTCGCTGATGCTCGTATCTGGGGGGAATTAAGAATCAAAGAAAGAAAACTGAAACAGAATAGGGAATCTAGAATCTACTCTTCCTGCTTCGCCATGCTGGTTTTTCCATGCAAATGCCAAAAAAAGTAAAAATTAAACCGGAATGCAGGAACCATCCTACAAGAACCACATAAACCCCAACATCACTCCCACCAGCCCCGCGCTCATCCCCGCAATCTCCTTTCCCCCATTTGCGCTGCCCTTCGTACCAGAAGGCGTTGCCGCACTGCCCGTCACCGTACCCTGACTCGTCGCCACGGCCGTCGCACTCAAGCTGGTCTGTAGCACCTGTCCCACGCTCGGCAACGTGACATCACCGTTAACCAGCCAACCCCCCGCCGTCGAAGTCGGACACGCGGGCGGCGTGACGGATGGTGTGTACGCGGGGGCCGCAACGCCGGTGGGCGACAGGGTCTTCCACACGTTACGGAGGTTCGAAAAGTCAGGCGTGACGGGAGTCGGGGTGCCAGCGCGGGAGTATCCGCCTTCAATACCGGTCGCGGTGACGGTGGCTGAGACAGGAGTGCCGTAGGAGATCAGGCCGTAGTTATTCGCTTCCTCAATCCACTCGTAGACGACGGCCCCGGACCAAAGGCCGTCCATCTCGGGACCGAGAATAGCAGACTGGTCTTGGAAAGTGCGCGGTTGCACAGCGTTGCAGCCTGTTTCCGAGAAGAAGATGGGCACGCTGAGCGTAGATGCGTAGCCATTAAGGGTGTTGTAGCCCGAGGTTGCCATAGTGTTATCGCCGCACCACTCGTAGGCGTTCAGGCCGAAGAAGTCAATGCTCTCGGAGGAGTTGCTGCCGCAGGCGAGGTAGTTTTGCAACATCGGGCGCAGTTCCGAGATGTCGGCTGCGGAATATCCAATAGGGACTTTGCGGTAGCCTTTGGAGTCTCTGTACGATTTCATGTCTCGCGCGGCGGCCTTGATGTAGGGTGCGGCGAGAGACTGGTTGTTCAGAGCGATCACCTCGTTTCCAATAAAGAAGCCCAGTGTGTTGTCGTAGGTGTGGAAGGCGTCCATCACAGCAGCGAAGGAGTCGAACTGGGACTGGGACCATTGGGTATGGTTCTACAGCGATCAGCATGTGGTTTCGATTTCGAGGTCGGGCAAGATACTTACCGGGTCGATATCTGTCTCGAACGTATCCAGGTCGACCAGCAGATAGATGCCAGCTTCTGCAAATGCAGACATACACCCCGAGTGATCTCCCGCCGGGTCAACATGATATACACGGATCGCATTCGCGCCGAGTATGGCCATAAGGCTGGCATCGCGCTGGCACTGCTCGGTCTCGATCAAGGGATCGGAGGGGGTAAGCTGGTAGGCAATTCCTGGGGACTTATTAGCAAGGTGACGATGGCTGTTGAGGTTAAAATCCAACTTACCCTTCATATAATACTGTGTGCCATTCTCGTAGAAGAACTTCGTGCCCTTGATGGAGATCTGCGGTACGGCTGCGTTGATAACGCTGACAGCGAGCAGCGCGGCAGCTGCGAGGAATTTTGAGGACATTCTTGCACTTCTGGGAGGTCTGCGAGACGGAGCTCCGCTACGTCAGCGTCGAGGGCAGCGGTAGCAGAGACGGCCTGACGATTGGGGTTTGGGTTTGGCTCGGTGTGTTATTGTGTTGTGTTCTTACAACAGCCGAAGTGAGTGAACGAATGTGAGGTTCTAGACCTGATTGAGTTGGGTTTAGTGTTGTGGTCTGGAAACAGCAGATGAACGGATAGACCCGATCTAGGACCAAGCTTCAATCTTTAGCGACAGCGGCAGAATGCTTGACTTGACTTGACTTTGCCTAAGGACGGGGGCAGGAGGACCGGGACTAGAACAAGCAATGTGGAGTCGTAGAGGCTCGAGCCTCTTCTTCTCTTTCTGCTTCTTCTTCTTCTTTTCCTTCTCCGTCTTCTTGTTTTCTGCTCGCAATCGGCGTTTGGAGCCGCAACGAGCGAAAGTGAGACAGAGAAGAGCGGGTGAAAATGAAGGTCGAGTCACGATCAGGACCACGGTGCGAATCACCCGCGAGATCAAAAGAACCAGATTGGGGGATGATGGGTGGAAGACGACGGGTGTAGCCCGGGAGAAAAGAGAGATGCGATGCGATGTGATGCGATGCGATACGATTTGACTGATGTGACGAAACCCAAAGTCTTGTCTTGTTTATCCCAGCAACCTCCACAGGGTTTAACGGTGTATGCCAGGGTTGTGGAGTTATGTTTATCCGAAACGCCGATAACCAGCTTTACCAGCCAATCCCACTCTTTCGATAGTATTCAAAGTATTTTTCACAATTTTCTCTTTCTGTTCTCATCCACTCAGTCAACGTTTTAACGCACTCGATACCCTTGAGGCTTTTCCGCCGAAATATACCATAAGAATAAAACCTTTATCTCCCCTTCGAAGCTTGTAGTCCCTCCCCCGGATTGCGTATTCATTTCTTTACAGTGACAAAGGCCAAAATATAACATTGGAAGAAACGGGGGAGGGAGAGTGGGGTCGTGTTACCCTGTACTGTGTGCTGATAAGGAAGATATACTCGCGGGGGACTTGTTGGGATCGATGACTTGAATTGTGGCTTACTGTGTAGAACCTGGATGTGGCAGCAACAGTGGAGGCGCAAAACCTGTTTCCGAAGGCGACTGATTGTCGTCGTTTTGGTCTGGGTCAATAGATTGTAAGTGGTTGAAATGCCACTTTCACTGACTGGCTGATTATCTCGTTTTGCGTTCTGTTCTTTTATAACCTTGCGTATACATACTTGAATCTTTAAACATATATTTATGTATCATACGCTTAAACTGTCCTGATATCTGCGTGTGCCAGCCCGGCTTGAATAAGGATGACTGGATATTTTTCTCATTCCAAACTTTTTCTGCCTGCTGCAGACCAAGCTCCAGTGGCTGGACACAGACACAGACACCGAGAAAATTACTGGCTCTCCTGATTTCCAACTGCAAAGCTTCATCATCTATGACTGCAACAACAAAGCTCTCTTCCAGCCACCGGGACTCCGAGCTACTCAAGACGAGCATCATAGATATGGGCTCGGTTTTCCTACGCGGAGTTCCAGGAGAAGACCCGAGAAACTCTGGGCTCTGTTCAATTGAACCTTGAAATACTTTTGCCCGCGAAGAATTTTGCTCTATCCAGATTCTATAAAAATCGCTATTGTTGGCCTTGAAAGCATATGGGAATAAGGGCAGTTGGACGATAGTATAGCGTTCTGGCTCGTCCTGGTAACTATCTGATTGCAGTGCACGAGTTTTTTGCTTGTCAATTCTTCATAATACATACACATTAAAGAACACCACTTGTTGGCATATGAAGAAGCAAGCTGACAGCAATTGTTGTATCTTTACACTCGGTTGATATAACAAGCCTTTCACACCACATAGAATACACTCTCTTCCCTCCCAGGTGTTGGTTGCTGCTGTTTAGCAATTATCACAAAAGGAAATGATAATGCTGCCAATCTTCTTGCTGAAGTTCCAGCTCTTGTGTCTGCAGCGTCGGCTCATGTTTTGTTACAGCGATTAAGCACCAAGGGCAAAAATGCAGGCCTTTGAGATTTCCAAAACAAACTGATGCCGACATGCACTCTTGAGGAGTCGAGCTGAGAATGAAATCATTATCGCAGCAACACAAGAAGCCATTCAAATGTCCAGCTATTCAGCGGAGAACCCTATGCTCTTTTCCACAGCGTCTAGACCTGCACAGTTTTATTTATGCATGAAATGGAAGATGCCATACACCCTGCCTCCATTTCCCGCCATTATTCAATTTCATGTATAAATGCTGCATTCTTTTGCCCAACTGTTACTTGTAATCTCACGTGGAAACAAATGTAGTCCCAACACACAGAGAGAAGGGGTTTCTAAGTGAGCCTCTGATTTTCCTTTCGCGACCTCATCTCACCTCATATTACATCACTTCAACAATAGACCCCTAAGAATAGCCTTACTAAGACTCCCTTGACATCTGTCATGAGTACCCAAACCAACACCGGGCACAGCGGAAGGATCACAAAACAAGAAAGAGGTGCGGGGACTAAATATTAGATGGCATTGCATATAAATAGATGGAAGCCCTCCCTCTGTTGATATATCTGGGCAAGATATGAGCTCTACTGCCTTTGCATTTAATTCTACCGAGGCGTTGACTCTATCAAATCTCTCAGAAAGTCGGCTCTGGATTGAGTTTGACACTGAACGTTCGAGCTCGATTCGGAAACTTCGACCGGAAATTTTCCTGCCTGGCTCGGAGGGACAGATTACCATCGAGCGTGCGGAGAGCGTCCTCTTTCGATGATCAAATCCTGTTGATCTGGCTCTGTAGAACAACATAAGTGCGGTATTTTATCTGATCATCTTTAGCCAACTGGTCGAGCTCCTTAAGACCTGGACTGGATCCAGTGCGAGGCAAGATCGAAAATACACGCCTTCCCGTGTCTTGCGTCTTCACTGAGAGGCAAAGGTTGCTACGCATTGAATACCCGAGACGCGAGGAGGGTGAGGAGCCAAGGTCCATACTCTGATCAGTCGGTAGGTTTTTCCTCATCTTTTTATCTGACTTGGAATATGAGCTGAGCTCGCTGTACTTCACCTTATCTCAGGAGGCTCGAAAACTGACTTTCACCCCTTCACCCCTCTTCAAAAACAATACTCTGAAGCAAAGAGATGAAAACTTCTTCTCTCATTGACATCAGTCCAGTTCACAAGCACCAAGCGGCTGGAAAACATCAAGACGGAGATCCGCACTTGACAACAGAGTCAACATCCATTCAGGCCTGATCACGACGACGATACACCCCCAAAGTATCACGAGTTTACTTTCAGTTCCGTCGAGCTCTTGGCTGCACCTCCTCAATCCTCTAGCAAACATCTCCTCCTCCTCCCTCGCGCAATACCGACACTTGTACACCACACAATCTAAACACTACAGCTTCGATCCTTCGGTCAACCGCACTCACCATGGCTTACCATCCCGCCCCGGCCCCCAACGCCGACGATGAGGAGCAAGAGGCCCTTTCGAAGATGTACAGCACCATCTCCAGTCACGCGTCCTACGACCACAACCAGCTCTTCGCCGGCAGCCTAAAACGCTCGTCTCTCTCCACCAGACCGTACAATCCACTGGGCATGAATTCCTCCATCTTCCCCGCCGCAAAACCACACTCTCCATACATGGGCACACCGTATCCATCGACAATTGCCCAGTACCCGCACTCCACATCCTCGCAAACTTTCCCTCCGCCGCTCGCGCCTCATTGCATCCCAACACGTCTCAAGCCCCACGGCGCCGAGCTCGCGGCTCTAGACAGCGCATTGGCGCAGAGCGACGGCCGCGAAGAGCGCATCCTGGATTCTGAACGCATGGTGGGGAAGGGGGTGAGAGAAGCGCGGGACGGCGAAGAGGAGGTCAAGGGTGGGGAGCTGAGGAGGGTGCTAGATGGCCATGAGAGGAGCCGGAGGGCCTTCGTGGAGCTCGCTTCTGGGAGGCTCCAGGCTGCGCTTGGGGAGAGGAATGCGTGGGATTTTGGTGAGTTCTGTCTGAGATTTT
>JAENRP010000053.1:42308-104833 GCA_024741835.1 Diplocarpon mali | reverse complement strand
TTTTTGCGCGGATTTCGGGCTTTTGCTACACTACTTGTGTGTGTGCTTGTTCTGTCTTTTCTCTACTTTAATCGCAGATAGCTGATGATCGTTTTCGCGTCCATGGGTTCGAACTTTGTTGTCATCTGCTGAAAGGGTCTCCATTATTGTGTGCAATGATGTAGTTTTTTTCGACTTCTCTTTGGATTTGAACCGCGACTCAGTTTACGGTCACCACTCCTCTAATCTTGCAGCAGCTTCAAGATGAAACTCCAATATTCATCTTTTTCCAAAGTCTTGTTCAATCATGTTACTTCTTACTACCTGCTAATTTCACATTCACCAACAAGTTTTCGCCTATGGCAACGCTAACCTCTACTCAGAACTTCCAGATGTCCCTCTCACCACGACCCCTACCAACCGTCTCTACACTCCCAAGACACGCACCTCTCCCCTCCTTTCCTCCTCCAGTTTCCCTTCGCTCTGCGCCGGCAAACGCGACCGTCGGAAAGACAGCGGCATCGCCATGACAGCCCGCGCCCCTGTGAGCCCACTCTCGCCCTTCGGTCTCAGCGGCCAAGTTGACGAGATTACCGGGAAGGGATTGCGAGAGTGGCTACTCAGTCGTGGTAAGGAGACCGGGACTCAACGGAAAAGAGAGTGCCGGAGTATTGCTTTCCATGACTTTACGCCGGATATGCGGACCGGTGGGCATAGTAATGTTTTGGTGGCGTGTTATAATGGTGGTGGGTTACATGAGAGAGTTGATGTTTACGAGGTTGATCTGTAAGTGGTTTCTCACCCAAGTACCCTCAGACCATGGTTGAACTCTATGGATATTCCAAATGTAAGCTGACGAGAACAGCCCAACAACTCACACAGACCCCACAACCGGCATAACAACAGTCACAACTCAAACCTGGCTCTGGTTCCTGATCTCCCGTCCAGTCCTCACCCTCTCGAAATCAGACATCAGCACCGCCGCGCACGAGTACCGTAAGTCATCCTGCTCCAGCAAGCAGTCCAGCTGCCAAGACGCCCTCCGACCACCCCCCGACTTCAACTTCCCAATCCCCACATCATGGGTCGTATTTGCCTGTCCAGCCTCAAACGTGACCAGCTACCCCGATGGTAGAGATAACTCCGCTTCCCCTTCACATTTAGCTCCAAACGCTCGTTCCCTGCGCCGCTCGCAGCAAAAGACATACAAGACAGTCCACAAGCGCAAAGACTACGACTTTTCTCACCAAGGCGTGCCCCTTTTCGAATTCAGCAGCAGCGGTCTATTCCCCACACCTACTCGCGCCCTGCACTACTTCCTCTCCGTCGACGACCTCGGCGGCTGGGACGAAAAAGACACGTACGGGACGTGCTCAGAGCACGAGTGGAAAGTACGCGTGGCAGTCTGGGAAGAGGAATTCGGGTCAGTATGTAATGAGCAGAAGAAGATAGAAGAACGCGAGGGTAGATCTAGGGAGCTAGAAGAACCGTGTGCGTACAGAGGTATCTGGTGGCCCAAATTCTTCAAGGGTATCTACGCAGACGAAGCACGCTGGCGTAGAATCAGAGAGGCGATGAGTAAGGGCAAGTGCAGGGTGGTAGTCCGATGGGCGGAGCTGGAACAGCAGGCGTGGACGAGGGAGCGGAAGAAAGATGTGTTCGTTCCTGGATTCTATGACGTGGATGAGGACCAAGATGGTGTCGGACTGGGCGTACAACTCAATGGCGGGGGTCTAGAGAGTAGCGCCGTTGCCGGCAAGAACCCAAAGATCAGAGAGCGGCTTGCAGGGCGGAAGGTGGCCCGATCGGAAGCAAAGCGACGCAGCGGGCTTGGGCAAGAGCAGGGGAATCCCAAAGCAAGCTCGGAGAGTCTGAATTCGGGGTCAGGAGGGCATCCGATAGATTCCGGGCGCGAGATATTCGACGCCGACCTCGAGATCGTGGACACGACTCTGCCGGCTTACAATTTCGATTTCTCCATCCCTTTCGACCTCTCAGCTTCCCCTGGACCTGGCTGCGCGCTTCCTGATTTCGAAGATATTGCTTGGCCTGCTAGCGGTCTGGACAAGGAGATCGAAGATTTCTTTAAGCCTGATGGTGTGGATCGGGGTATAGGTATGGGCCGGAGTTGCGGCGGAGGAGAAGAAGATACGCAGAATGTGAGTGATGTTAATATTTGAGAGTCGAAGTACTCGCAGTAGAAGCTTGTCATATTTTTGAGAGTTTCTTCTTCCAACGTGAAAAGCGCTGCTGGGCCACTAGTGTCCTGAAAGCCGGGCTTTTGAAGGGTGGTGATAAGAATCGACGACGGCGCGAAGACGTGGGAGGGAAGAGGTGCTTATTACAAGTAGTACGGCAGGGCTGACGTTTGGAATGGAGAAAATCAACATATAAAACGACATAAGTTGCTACCAAAAATCCTCTGGAAAATGACGGAGATCATGAAATGGCTCGGGGATTAGTGATTCATTGTTGTCAAGATTGCTTCGTATGATAATGCATGGATTCTCTCTATGTTATGTACAAGTACAAGAATAGTTACGACTGAAATACAGCAGCTGGTTATCACATTCGAATGGGAGATTTTCATTTGATATGTGACTTACATATCCAGATCCTTAACCTCTCGCAATATATATAAAAGCAAAATAGAACCCCTTCACGATTTTTTCGAAATTTTTTACCGGGATCAGGGTCGGAGTGGAGTGTACAGTGCTCTGGACTCGTAATACACCCTTTCCTTTCAGGACAGAAGCGGAGGTAAACAAATTCTCGCTTGCGAAACGAAACTCATGTTCTGCTTACGCTGCACAAAACATAGTAATCGTTAGGCGAGCTTACCGAGATACGTATATGGCACTATTCTCCTTTAGACTCTTTAAGTTTGCAATAGATCTTGAGTCCAAGTGTAAATGTCATCGCGAACCTTCGTGGTGATTCTGGCTATTTCCAAGCTCCTAGTTTTGAGATTTTGCGCAAAAGATGAAGGTACTATGATAGAGGAGCTAGTCTAAGGGTAGCTAACGTTGTCGAAGACTCAGATATAGGCACTATATCAAAGCTTTGCGGGGAGAGCCCTGCTGTAGCTACGCAGAAGATCTGAGCTCAATTACAGATCCTACTCGGAGATAAGTTTTCCGGAGGCATGTTTTCGGATCGGCAAATACGCCCTTGACGAGGATTCTACTGTATTTGCTTTTCATCGCGCCTGCTGGCGGGGGGGGGGGGCAAGATGGCTTTTCTATAGAACTTGGTATTTACTTTACAGAGGTAGGGCAGCGCTCTGCGCACTGATAGGTATTACTACTTCGACTATAAACATACGAAGAGTTTGCTATTATTATTGGCCTGTTAAGTGTCAAGAGGTCGGGTTAAATCTCCCGTGGTTTTGGCGAGAAAGCAAACATGGAGATTGAGAGGCAGGCATCGAAGGATGATAAAGCTCCATTGGAGGAGGTGAAAAGGTCAGAATACTATTGCCGCTTAAGACGATCCTAACAACGAATGCGATCTCACATGGTAATGAGCGAAATTTATGGCCTAGTTACTGTTTGGAGGCGGGAATGAAAATGAACATTAGCGAAGGTCAACTCTCGCATAGTTAGGGGTATAAGCTGCATTCTGTGGTAAGCGCTTTGATTCACGTTTGGTCCGTACAGAAAACAAGACTTTTGGAACATTCGGCTCCATGGCAGTATGCCAAGAAAAAGGAGTGACATATCAACTGTTTCAAAACAAGCGATTTTGGAAAGTGGTATCATTAGTAGAACCTATAATTATATAACAAAACAGCGAATACGTAGACTAGCCAAATATTCTTCTAGTACTTTATTTGGCTAAGAAGCCAAGGGATAACATGGCACGTGAAGTATGTGACATCCTAACTCAGCCAAGGAAATAGCCCAAATAACCACACACCCAAGAGCACCAGAATATATGCGCCGACATCAAGAGTTCAGGGACAGAATGAAGCCCCCAGTACGCAGTTTCCATCTCACACTTACCTAATCTCGCAGCGGCACATGTCAGCATTTGTCAGCAGTTGAACAAGTCGACCTCCGAACCCTTCCTTCTACGTTGCACCTGCAATCCGATGAATAATCTCCTCAAAGGCCTTGGATGATGCGTCAGCGCTCTAAACGTCAAGAAGAGCACGATGTCGAGGTACCGGCGCCGGGTCCCAGGGTCTCACAGCCGTATCCTCAGATGCAGTTCATAGCTATAGGGCCCGGCGGCACGGTTTCTAATCCCACCGCGGTGCGCTCACACGCGATCAGGGGGTTTCATCTGAAGCGCAAGGAGGCTAAGAGAGCGTATCAGAAGACTTTGGAGCAGCAGCGGAATACACAGATACGCCCGGTTGGGGGTGTGGGAGGTGCTCCTCGAGACGCTGCTGACAGGTCTCGACGAGAAGCTGAGACGGCAAAGGAGTGGGAACGAAGAGTGAGAGGAGAAGAGGTGCGGACGGAGGCGCCGGCGCAAGAGCTGATCCGTCGTGAGGGCCGGGAGCTGTGTTTGTTGACCACGATCGATAGCCGAGAAAACAAGCGTAAGTCACTGCCCAGGCACGTAGCGTCCGCAGCCAGAGTACGCACGCAGGACACTCACACTTGTTCTCCTCTCCACAGTAGTCCCGTATGCGTGGTTCGAGAAGAACGGCCCAGTCCTATACGTCAACCGAACCAGATGGCCCTTCCCCGCGCCCTTCCAAGTGACGGGCTCAGACCGCGCCGACCAGCGCCCGAAAGACCTCACGCCGCGGCAGTCCGCCTGGATGCCGGCCACGCGCAGCCCGGACTTCACGACGGTCCAGGGCGCGGTGCTCGACCTCTCGGTGGTGTCGTGGATCGGGCAGACGCCCGAATGCTTCGCGTTCCGGCTGGAAACGATCCAGTGGATCCAGGCCCGGCTGAGGGATCCCAAGGAGGCGCTGAGCTGCGCTACGATCGGTGCCATCATGACTTTTACCATGTGGACTGTAAGCAGCCCCCGATTCCTTTGTCAAGCCGGAGAGCACGCAACTCTGGTCGTCGGCTGCTTGCGTCCCCATCCTTAGTCACGGCAGCTGGGGGGCTTGGCTGTGCAGCATGGACTTACTGTTGGGCCACATAGGCGGGATCTGGCAATGGAGCAGAGATGAGCTCGCATATGGATGCCGTGGAGCGCATCGTAAACCTCCGAGGGGGACTCGTCGCATTCGTCGCGGACGGAGCCATGGTTGCAAAACTGACGCTGTAAACGAACCCCCCCCTCCCCTTCATGAAAGCCCATTCGAGACTAACCTCAACACCCCGTCGAAGTTTCGACTCCATGATAGCAGTCCTGACCGGAGCAGCTCCGCGCTTCCCACACGTCGAATATATCCTCAGCCAGCCTCCATCCACGCCAGGTCCCGGCCCTGGCCGGCCTACATCCCTCACAGACTCGCCCCTGTCCGGACCCGGGCGGTTCGAGGACATCATCACATACCCTCACGACACGCAGGCCATCATCTTCCTCCTTGAACACATGTGGACGCTCACCCTCCCGTACCGCCGGCCAGATCTCCCCCGCCCGTCCTCCTGCGCGCGGATCCCCTTTTCCACAGAGCCACGGCACACGCACAGCACACACCTCCTCACCCTCCCTCTCGTCTCCTCGTGCCACGACGCGAGCCACAACCACGTCCTCTCTGCGCTGCACCACGCCGCCGCCATCTGGACCCGCTCCCTCGCCGACCTCACCCTTGAAGCCCCGTCCGCCTCGTCCTCCCCCTCATTCGACGCCCTCTGCGCCTCCTTCGCCAAGTGCTCCTCCTCCACCTTCTGGGTCCTGCACCCAGGTATTCAGCTCTGGGTGCTGCTCGTAGGCACCGCCGCCGCGCGCGGGACGCCGGAGGCGGCCTTCTGGCTGTTCTACCTGAGTCGCACAGGCAGCCCGTCGAGCGCCGCCAGCTGGGCCGCGGGCAACGAGGCCACGCGGACATTTCTGCGGGTGCAGAGGGCGGCGAGGACGGCGGGTGCTGCGGTGGATTGAGATGGGCTGGGTGCCATGCGTTGGGTGGCGGGGCTTGGCTTGAGCTCGGGTTCGATTCTGTATCCGGGAATGTGTGAGGCTGATTGTGTACGCCCGGCGATACTAACTAAGCTGACGTCGCAAGGGAGGCATACGTGAAGAGCCCGGCAAGTAGATGGGAACAAGTCGGGCGACGGGCGACGAACCAAGCCTCGAAGCTCTTTACTGCTTGTTGAGAGCTACACAAATCCACTAAGAAGTAAGCGTTCCGGCTGGGTAATAAGCGAGCGGGAGTAGACTGGAGTCTCAGACCATTGAGAGGCAGCAGAATTTTCAATCCTCAGAGATCGAGACACTCTCTTATCTTCCTTTTTGATTCATTGCGAAAATAACCATCAAGTTGCTCTTGGCTCGTATCTGGTAGCTGATTACTCACCAGTAGATTACCCGATCTGCCGGACTCGAAAACAAAGGAACTCCTACCCCTGCCTTCCATTTGAAGCATAAGTAAAAGAGAATGAGATTGGAGACGGGAAGAAAAAAGAACAGGCTGCGCTGCATACCATTCGAAAAATCATCAGAAGACAAGAAAAGACCTGAAAATGTAATCGGACAGGCATTTATATCGAGGTAGTCTCGCTTACTACTATATTCCGCCTCGCTAAGCGCTGCGAGTGATGGGTAGGTGTCAAGTCCGAGTCCGAGTCCAAATATCCAAATCGCAATTCTGGTATCATTTCCCCCTCGCCCCTGTTTCTGCAGCCATCACTCGATTCCACTCTGCCCCTCGCCCTCTTGTCGCTTCCCTCCCTCATTCCACCGACCGCTGATAATACCGGTCTGTAATAAACATACCCAAGAAGCAACAGAGCCCGCTCTCGATCCATATTCATATTCATATTCCACCCTTACCAATCAACCTCTCACACTCAAACCCATCACGCTTCCTCGTCCGCGTCCGCTCTGAAATCCATGTTTCGCCGCCGGAGACTAATTCGCCGTCTAGGGGATAAGTGATGTTCTCGTTGCTGCCCCTGTTGGCATGTTTACGGAACGCTTCTTTCCCACTCTCTCCCTCCCTATCGATCCCCGCATCACTTCGCACCTCGTACGTTTCCGTCTCGGCTTCTTTCCGTTCACTATGAATCTCATGCCCTCGAAAGGTGTCTTCGCTATCCCTCTCCTTAATCCTATCCAGCGGCGAGAAAGCAATAGTAAGCGTCGGGCTAGCAGGCGGCGAGCTGGCAGCGCTTGCTCCCTCGCTATGCAGGCTGAACGAACTTGTTCTCCTCCAATAGCCCCCTCCGCCATTTTGATGTGAGTTTGGATAGCCCAGCGGGAGATTGACCGCGCCCTGGCCCCGCGGCATCGAGCCAACGGGCGAGCCATCATCGACCCCGGCCGCGCTCTTGAGACTCCCGCCATTACTGCTATGCAGACTCGCTTGGCTTCCACCCCATGCCCCGCGGCGCAGCCTCAGCAGGGCATCGAAACTCATCTCGGAATTCTCGTAGTCGGCGCCGGGACTGCGCAGCATATTCGTGAGTTGCGCCAGCCCGGGACTGGCGACGCTGTCGCGGCCGCACATGGCAAGACTCATGAACGAATTGCGATTCGAATACTCGGAGCGTTCCGTGATAGGCGTGAGGTTTGGTTCACGGCAGACTACACGGTTGCTCAACCCACGCGTTACGCCAGCGGAGCCGCGGGGCCCAAAGTAGCCGCCGAATTCGGCTTCGTTAGAGATGGGGGCCGAGTAAAAGCCAAATTCCTGGCCGTAGAAACCGTCGTCGTCGTTGGCAAGAGCTTCGGCGTTGGCGGCGGCTATGATGGGATCATCATCAAGCGCGTCGTCATAATCGAAGTCGTCTGCAAGTTGGTCATAGTCGTAGGATGGAGAGAAAGAATCGTAGTGCGAGGCTTGGCTAGAGTCTGTTACTAGACCGGGTTGGGCGTCTTCTTGTTCTGACGGGTTCATGCTGTCGCGCCGGAATTTACCATTTGCTGCTGCGTCAAACGCTGCCGCTGCTAAGGCGGATTGGTATGCTGCTAGGGTGTCTTTTGTGAGGGTCTGGTTAGGCAATTTGGGTGGGCCTATCGAACCTTGACGTGGTATGGATTGGCCTGATATCGATGATTGACGCGCCAGTTCCCTATCGGAGGGAGGTGTTGGAGATCTGGCGTCATCCCTCTCTCTCGTTTCCTTGGTCCCCTTGTTGAGAGAGAGTGGCGGGTACGTGCTGAGCATAGGCGGCGAGTATAGTGTTGGTAAGGATTTTAGTGACCTGAGAGGTCTCCCATACTCATCCGTATCGATGTTATCGAAAACCGACTCGTCGAATTCGATATCGTCAGATTCACCCGGCCCACCAATGATGCCATCGTCAAAATAGAGGTCATCATCATCGAATGTTGCAGATCGGGGGAACTCTTCAAGAAGATTCGATGGAAGCGATGATCGCAGCACAGACTGAATGGATGGCTGCATATCAACGCTTTGTAGTCCCAGACCATGGATTGTTGCAGGATCCATCGATTTCATGTCGGATGGAATAGGCGAGTTTGGCGAATTGCTGAATTGGAGAGTTTGTGGGGCCCAAAACGAGTTCTTGCTCATAGCAAATCCAATGACCTCGCCATCCGCGTCCCTTGGGGTGCTCACCATATCCGGGCTTGGTGGACTCACTGGTGTCTCAAGCGAAGGCTGCTGGAACGTGAATCCTCTCACGTTCCCATCACCATCCGAGAAATTATAAGCATCCTCGTCAAGTCCGGACAGCGGTATGGGTTCCTCCAAATCCACATCATCATAAGGGTAATCCTCTTCCAATTCCGCATTGACCCCTGGTATCCTCTCTTCCAGCCCATCGCCGTCGTCTATATTCTCACAATCGTAACCAGTCTCGAACTCATCGTCCAGCTGGCCATCTTCATCGGCCGGCTTCTCAGCCTTCTTCTCCAGAGCTTTCTTCCGATGTCTATCTTCCAGCAACCTCTCTTGCTTGGCAGCCCCTACTATGTCGAAACTAAATCGTGATGATGAGCTTTTCATGTGCCTGGGAATATTATCTTTAGCTGATACTTCCGACACATTGCGTGGCCGACCATTCCTTGTCGATTCCACCTCATGTGGCGTGGCAGACGGATCTACCGAGATTCGTCGAGCCACAACAGGTAGAGACGCATATGTTTTAGGTGGCAACGGAGGCGGGCGTTCTGGCATGTGAGGAGTATTCGGGACAGGCTTCTGCGCGCTTATACTCAGGGAATCTTGGTGTTGCCTCTGTGTAGCCTCATTGCCATAGGCAGTCGAGCTCGGCTCCTTGGGTTTTTGCATCTCTTTGGCGTATGGGGGCTGAGGCCAAGGTAAATCCATCAGATCACTGGCTTTTCGCACGTGTGGTCCAGCATTCGGGTATTGCTCTTCCTCGAAATTTTCCTTGAAGACTGGAGTATGACTTCCACCACTCCACGGACTCGCCTCCTCTTCGCCCACACTGCTCAGATCGGCATTCGGACTTCTTTGGTACCTCGAATTATTTCCTGGGCCTCCTTGCGTGCCACTCTCCACCGTTGAAACATTTCTCCTCGGCCCCCTGGGAGCACTAAAATCGTGGACAACCGTCCCTCGAATCCGGGGATCAAAACTCTCGTTGAATCTCGCATCATTCTTGTATGAGGCCGGCGATTGTGTCGCCAGCTGCGACACAGCCTGCGGAGTCCTCCTTCTGATCAAAAGCGACATTGGATTCAGCAGATTCAGCCTCGCCCTCCCAGGCCGCAGTTGAGTAGGAGTAGGCTCCACCAACGTCGATGCAGTGGGCAAACCCGGCTGTGCTTTCCGGAACGCATGGCCATGGCCGGAGTACGCCTCTAGCTCGGGAGAAGTGACGAAGCCCGGGGTCGGATCTGAAGGTCTGGATCTCGGAACGTCCTGGCTCATGCCACTCCGTTGCTTGGAGTAATGCGGACTGGCAAGGTTTGTAAAGGCCGTGTTGCCAACAGAGTCTGGTCTTTGCGTCCCTGTATATGGCAAGCTCTCCGGGCTGTTGAATATATACTGTTCTTTCTCGAGTGTCTCCCTCGCGGAATTTCCCTGCGACCTCCGGGGATCTCCATAAATAATACCCCTCCTCTGTCCCTCGAGCCCTTCCTCTGCAGTCGCTGCGCGCTTCATGGGATGCAACAGGGGAGGCCGGGGTCGGTTCGCAGGCTGCTCTAGAGTAATACCATCCTGGTATCGCTGCGGCTTTGGGTGTGCATGGTCTGCGTGCGAAGCCTGCTCAAAGGCTTGCTCTGCTGGCGATGTTGGGTTTGACGGCGAGCGCCGATGGTGAGGCCGCAATTTGGCAAACATGATTACTTCCTCTTATGCGTAGTCGCAATCGCCTGGCTACCAGGACCTTTTCTGCTGCTGCAAGAACCCGAGGACTGGCGAGTCGCCGTGTTGTGGCTTGAGGCTCAACTGGGTCGTAGAGTGCGCGTTGAGCAGTGGCCCTCGAGGCTGGAATCTACCGCTGATTCTCCTGCAGGCTAGATGCTGCGAGATGATAGTGGAAGCTGGTTGATGCTGCTGCTGGATTTTCAAGAACCACCTAGTTTAGAGTCTGATATGTTTGTTCGTTGGTGGGAGTGTGGTGAGAGCATGAAGGCGCTGCTTGTCTGACGTAGCTGTGCCGTACGTCTAGCTACTACTCAATCGAGTATTTGATTGATGATCCTTTTGATAAGCCTCGAAGCTTGACCCAAATCAGCGAAAACAATATCTCGAAGAAAACCCTGGTAGCGCCAGAATGTCGAGGGAACGACACGAAATCCAGCTGTGGCGAGAAAGAAAGTACGCAGAGGCGTGCTGAGCCAGGTGTCACTCGGTGGTGAGCGACTTGTGAATGGGGCTTAGCAACGGTGTGAGTCCGACGTTCAGATCCAGAAACGAAATCTGTACGGCACCCCACTGCGAGCTGTCCGACACGGGCCCGGCTCGCGTTTGGAACGGTTCCAGTTTTTATCGTTTTGGCATGGAGAAGGTCTGCGTTAGGGTAATGAAGTTGATGGGTTTGAAATTGCTAAATATAAATCGAGTGGGGGACACAACTTCTGCAAGAAAATATCAGAGGGGGTATAATAAACTACAGAATCACAACACAGTTCAAAAAATCTGCAAGACATGTTTCATTCCCGCTACTCATTTGACTCATTCGACTCAGCCGAATTACTACCTAGTAGCTAATCTCAATGTTGACTTTTTCCCATTTACTAGATAAGGTTGTGGTAGTGCATTTGGGTGTTTTCCAGAGAAACTGCCCAGCTTCGAAGTTGATTACGCCGAGACGTAAACCTTCTGGGTAATCTGCATTGCGGGCTACGACTCCAAGGTTAACACAAACTTTCAACTCGCGAGCTGACAGTACAAGAAACATCTAGACAGTGGCTCAAAATGCTCTTTACTTGCCTGTTATCTAAACAAGTGACAACCCAGATGATGGTTGGTGCGACGCATGCATGTCTTCATAAGTGTTACATATGAACTTTATTTACTCTCGCAAGGAAACGCTCCGCGAAGGCTTTTTCCTCTCGTTCTCCCCCTCTCTCTGTCCTCTCGGTCTTTTCTCCACGTTGCATACCGAGGGATTGAAATTGGCCGCCGGTTTCAAAGTCTTGTCAAGCACTGGTGGAATGTCTGTGCGGGTTGTTCTGGCTACCTACGTACGGGGCTCTCTGGCGAAGTCAGTTGGAAGCGCCGACAGTACATTACGCGTGTCGCAGAGTTTGTGTGGCGTTTGTTTATCTCTCTTGCTGATCTTATGCAAGCTCCAGAAGGCGGTGATACGCTGCGCTTCTCAGAGAACAATCTGACTGTATTACTGTGTAGATGTAGGCATGTACATGGAGTCAGCCATCTTACCTCTCTTACTGGGGATACCTGTGAGCCGCGAGCACCACCAGCAAAAGCCAAGTATCCTTGAAACACAACGCCAATGACGGCACGCGGCTGGGCAGAAAGTCGCAAGTTGAACCTCTGCTTTTCTCCTGATTCCTGTCCCATCCTGAACAAGTAACTCGTGTGTGCCACCGTCACTCCGCCAAATACAATGTTGATAGTGAAGCTGAACAGGTCGCTTTTGAGGGATCCTTGGCGTGGACTAGCGTTGAAATTACTACAGTACAGTCGCGCATCTGCCTCGTGGACTCAACCTCCGGCTCATCAACTACAATTCTACCCATGTTGGCTATGGCACAACTCTCCCTCTCCGTTTGCCGTATATCAGACATTATATGCGCATGATACTATCAACCAGCAGTATTAAGTCATCCCAACTCTCTACATCGCGACGAAGCAAACCCGATGCATGTATGGGCACTTCAGCAGAAAGCCTCAACTTGAGCCTCAACTCGCGCACGTAATGCCGCCGACATGGCTTGGAAGCTGCCAACCCTATCGTCGATCCTTTACAGCACGTTCTATATCATCTGCCAACTCGGTCTCATCGGCCTCTTGTTTATCACCCCGGCAGACTTGATTGTACAAGCACGTCATAGGGGAAACAGCCCTACGCAGGTCGCAAATTATCTGGTGATACCCGGCGGATATGGAGCTACTGCCCTTGTCGCTTTCTGCATATACGCCTGGAGGGTGTGGTACAAGAATCCAAACACGCTCAAGAAAATACCGAAGGCATGGATACCAGTTGAGCAAGGCGAGGTGTCCAAGCACGTCAGGGAGATGATTGTTGGGAGCATTAGTCGCAGTGCCATAATCGCTTGGGATTCTCGACCTCGCACTCTCGACCAGTCGACGATGCTTGTTTCGAACCCAGGGAACCGCGAAGACATAGTGGATAACCTGGACCAAGCAGTGGCGGAGAAGAAATATAAATCAAGATTCGGGATTTTCTGCCGGATGCGTCCGCAATTAGAGCGAGAGGAGCACATTGTGACGATCTCATCTCCTACCCCAGTGTGGGGAGAGATTAGACATAATGGATGGTCTTCGCCCACATCTCCAGATCTGCCAAATTTACAATACATCACAGTCATTCTGGAATTGCCGCATTTGATTGAGGCCAAAGCAGTTTCGCTGGCACCTCTTGATCCCGAATCAACTTCAGAGCCTCTGCCAGATGTTCGAGCACTGGATCTACTGCAGAGGTCAGCAACAACTTGTCTCCGGAAATATATTGGCCACCTGGTTAGCGTAGGAGTAATTACATCACCTCCAATTGCTACAGATTTCGTTGCCGAGTATGAGTATGCGCGGTTCTCTGGGCGCACTGTCAGTGAATCCCGATTTCGGGAGCTCATGAAACAATTTGCCGACTTGCTGAGGAGCATGGAACCGCTCAGCCCGGCTTTCCTGACGAGTTTGGATATCGAGGGTCCGGAAAGTGATATTGATGATGGCTTCTCTTGCTTCACCCCTGTAACGCGACGCAGTCGGTCCCTGATATCCTCCCGCAGCATCAGCAGCCGCAGCGGCAGCGAAGGGACCATCTGCACAGACCCAGTCCGAAGCAAGGGATCACACGGTACTCTCTCCAAAAAACAGGAGGTCAGCACAGCTCCCCCTACGGCCAGCAGGAAACAGGTATCCTCCAGATCAGGTAGTACCAAAAGCTCTCTACTAAGACGGCGTCCATATGATGAGAGTATTGCAGGCAGCTCGGAGTCGAGCCTGCGGTCTACGAGTCAAGGAAGTGTGATCCGACTTGACGATATGTATGAAGATGGTTACAGCCGTACCCTAACCGGGTCGCGATGATTTCTGAATTACGCGACTTCACTTTCTTGTGTTGTTTTAAGCGTCGGAGTTCCAAGATGACTAGAGTCGGCAAGTGATTGCTCGAGAAATGTGTATTGGTAATGTTCAATGATAATGCTCAGAATAATATCTTTTTGGAACGATGATCTAACTTCCTTGGTCTGGTTTTTCTTCTCGCCTCTTCGATGAGATAAAGGTTGGCAGTGCCCAAGTAAAGCTTTTCCAGAATGTCAATTTTTGCGATGAATCCCAGGACGTTTGATTTACTTTTGCACCGGACTGAAGTGCGAAAGAATGACAAGTGCTTCCAAAGGATCTACCATTGCTGTCCGACATTGTCGTCAAAATCTGTAGTCTACATTCCTCGTTATGCTTCCAGTTCTCTGAACTCCAGCTCTCAGGCACGGCGTCACATTCCTCTGTTCGCACCTTCCCGACCCTCGAGACTAGCCATTATGCTATCGAAGTGTTCATTGAAAGACCTCGCGGGAGCCATGTAAGAAGCAGCACTCGCTTCGGCCGCGGTGTGTTTGTACCAAAGGGTTTGGCACTACCATGGCTGCCCAGGTATGATGCGCTGCGTCATCTGAACTGCTGATCCACGCAGAAGTGGAACCTCGAGTCGGCATGGAGGCCGGGGTGGTGTCGTGGGATAACTCGGGATTCTCGTGAGTGCGCGTGTTATCGTACGTCAATGATACTCAGACATCTTAGCTGAAGAGAGCGCCGCTGCGAATCGCGGGAACCCCAGACAAGGTACTATCACTGTATCAAGTCATTCGTGGTACATGATAATGACGGCTGGGGGGCCATTGCTGAGCAGGCACCTGAGAGGAAGGCCAGCTTGACGAGTTGGGTACTCGTGATCAACTGGGTTCCAACAGATCGGGTGTTGAAGGGTCTCTTGACGACATGATATGTAGGCAGGCTATTGCAATGATTTCAAACTGGGGGAGTTGAGAGTTGTGATGGTTCAAGCTTCCTTGCCTCGTTTGCATCTGCTTTGCGACGAAACTCATGCAGCTGCTCACCATCGACAGGGGATGTGTACAAAAATCTAGGAGACTAGGGCCAGTGATTATCAAACTATTGTTGCGATACAGGCATCTACCTCTCCCTCTTACTATCTGTTAGAGTCTCGTGCCGTTTTTGTTGTCGGGCTGTTGCACTGATGGGAGTCCCGATCCTACACCTACGATACTACCCTTGTTGAAGCCGTAAGCTGGCTGAATTACCTATCTAGGCAGCATAAACAACAATGGTGTTCGGCTTATCCATATACGGCTTGCTCTCCGTCATGATTCTCTGCCTATTCGTTCTAGTTGGCCTATCGCAAGTAGGAAAACTAACACCCTCAACGGGTATTCAAACACTATGATAGCCTTTTTGAGATTCCATGTGAGGCCAGTACTGGTTGGCTTTCTCCAGCGAAAAATAAGTTGCGAGATAGTCCAAATGGCAGAATGCTAGGGAGATCCTGAGAACGGGTATGGAATGCGGGTAGGAAAGGTCTCGAGGACTTGAATCACGAACCCGCCGGATCTGGACGCCAAGATCCAGTTGCTGAATCAAAGACCTATCACCCGGACGGATTAGGCGCCTTGAATCATATCATACACGCTGAGAATGATTTTTACCCTTCTCATGTCGGGAGGCGCATCGGGGAAACTGGCAGTCTATCCATTCCAGCAAAATCTTGGCATCACCCTTCGTTGAACTTCACACTTTACTTAATCTCTGGCTTTCTCCCTTTGCTCCAACCAAACACGCACTGTTCATTATACGTACTCCAGAGATTTACCTTACAGTGTCCGCTATTCCAAACATGTATCTCAAATCTATCATCCTCGTCCTAGCTGCAGCGATTATCCCCAGCATGGCTACACCAGTTTCACGAGTTGTAGGTTCAAGCCCATATTGCTATGTTGTCTTTCCACAAATTACCTGCAAACATCCGCTTGATAATTTTCATCTTGCTGATGCTACTCAGAAAGAAGCAGCCCGGGCTCTTATTGACCTCGATCTCGACCTGAATCTTCCTCATCTCCCACCTCTTCCCCCTCTCCCTGGACACGGGCAGAGGAAGGCCAGGAATGGTGAAACCGTGAGATAAACCCCCTTCTCAATCTGGCTTCCACCTTCCCTCTGTTTCTATCTCTCTGCTGGGATGATAACGTTAACTAACAGCGGAGAAGCAGATAACTGTCAACTAAGCAGAGAAAGGGAAGTGCCAAGGAAAGGCAGGAAGTAAAGGCACTGGACTTGGACTTGGGGATTGTATCTAGTTTGAACGGGTTGAAGGAGGGGTTGAAGCAATAGGTTGGAAATCTTGCTCGGGAGGCCATGAGCAGTGCAGAGAAACCAGCATAGGTCACTGATAGTAATAAGAGGTGCTTGATCTCGCGCGGCTGGCGATGCTTCCTGCTGGGATTCAAGTGATCTCGAATCAAGTTTCAAGTGCCGACGACTGCTAAATTGAGTCTGTCAAGGACGGAACTGACATGTTTTTAGAGGTCTGGATCTGACCTTGAGGTCAAAGATTAGGTTGAGACACGATACAGCTTGCAAAAATTGTTGATATGGTGGCAGCCAATGTCTAGCAACGCAATCTTGCTAGAATGAGTATTTTAAGTAGCAGGCTTATAAACTTGCTTTACCATGCGGTTGAAAAAGTAAATACCAGTCTTGTAGCACTCGCTTAGCGCTAGTCAAGTTAGGATAGATCAGTAAGATACAGAGTGCTTAAAACACCAATTGTACCCGTTGAGATCCTAGAGAGTTGCATATATGCGGTGACTCGGTGACTCGGTAGGTTGGTAGGTAGGTAGTACTAAATGCGTGTATTTACGCCAGCACCAAGTTCTGCTAAGCGCTAATAATATCACGTGTCTGAAGCGCGTGAACTCCCTGATCCGAACTAAATTAATGTACGTATTATACTGAGAGTGACTCTTTCTCTGTAGTATAGTTAGCCCCCGTAGCATAACACAATGACAAATGTTTTGGGCTCGTACTTAGCAAGACAGGGACTAATTGACTTTCAGAAACTACGTAAGTAGCCCCACCGAGGCTCCTAGTAGAAGTATAACAGGGCGTGGCTGCAGCTGTGGCGAAGCGCTCCGGTCCAGCGGGAAGTATTATTTATTACCTGTCAGTTATAGGGGAAAAAGTGGGGGGCGCCTTACCCTAACTAAAGAGGGCTGTAATGCATCAAACACCAACCTGTACTGGAGCTCGTATAGAGATAGATCTTAAAAGTGTTACTCGGGGCTTATTAGTATTTAGATACAGTAGTTTGCATTTGGATTGAGGAGTGAGAGGAGGATTCTCTCTATCTGTAAATAATATACTTTCGATGCTTTGATAATAGAACCAGAGTACTAAGGTGTCTCGCGATGGTTGCCTAGGTAAACAAGCGACGCGGCTTCAACCCTACCGCCCCTCTATAACTGACAGGTTACAAGACTTGACCACTGTACTGTGGTAAAAGAAAGACTGACTTTTCAGCTCAGTTACAGCTGACTGCGCATTGATCGAGAGGCGGATACTGTATTTGGCCTAGCTATCAGCAACAAGACAGGTCTGTCCCAATGTCTTAGCTAAGGTCGAGCCAAGGGCCCTGATAGGTCTTTTCTACTTCTTCAGAATAGCCGTACCAACTCTAGCGTAGTACTAGAAGCCTCTAGATTTAAAGCTATTGATTACTCTAGTAATGCTGCTTTGCGGCGTATTGTGCACTCGATTCCGAAGCGCTGGCGACGTCTTCGAGCTGCCAAGTAGGTAAGTAAGGGGCTCAGCCTACAAACCTGCGCTCGAGTCCTAGCCGCTCCACACATGCTACGTATAACTAACCCGAGTATTACCTCTACAATGTATGTCTGCACAGAGCGTTTTAGTGCAATTTAGAAGTCAATTATACGAAGTTCTATCCCCGCTCTGGATATATGCTAGAACGTTCGAGAACCGGAGCAGAAGTGGAACTGGACAGCAGCCCGTATGGTTAATCGCAGTCTTCTAGGGCGAGTAGCTAATCAAATTAGATTGTATTACTTGATAGAAGTTTCTGCATGTACCTAGCTGGGGCTGCAAGTGCAGTCAGACTAGTTTTTGATCTGTGCTTTATATCTAGCAAGAGCTATTAGCCATCCGGAAGTAAGCTTCAAATTTCAGTCAAGTTTTCGTACTTTCTAACCTTCATTTATGGGGAGGGGAGGCTGTTAGGTAGTAGGTTTGGGGCTGTTTCAGACCTATAAGCGACCTTCATGCTTTCGCAGCAAAACCTCCTTGAAGGATTTCAGAGCTCCTTTATTGATATTTCGTTTGAGTAGCTCTACCCGTCTGCATTCGGCAGTATGTGCTGCCTCTAATATTAGGAAAAATCGTGATCGAATTGGGAGTAAAACTTTCAAGTAGAAGCCATGTCAGTGCGAGTATCATTTCCACATGGGGGGTTGCAGGAGGCCTGCAATGTCAAACACAACATTATATCGTGTTTATTGCGAGTGCGACGAATGAGCCCTTGATCGAACTGGGCGGTTGCAATAAACAAATAATCCGTTTTCTCCCCTCAAGAAAAGATGTACTGTGCTGAAGAGCCACGCTATCAAGTAACCACTGACGACCCCTCAGTGGAGCTCCCTGGAGCGAATAGAGTTCGATGCAGAGACAAGAGGTAGGTACTGTATGCCACAAACCCAATGATTATCAAGTCCCAACACCATGAAACCCAGGAAACACCATCCCCCTTGATGCGCAGCCTTGATGCGCAGCACGCAGCAACCACCGGTCACCATGGCAAACGGCTTAATACGATGATGGGCCAGAATACAAGGATTACTATGTAGTGTTAAACCGAGGTACAGTAACGATACGAGTAGCTATTTTAAACCTCGCCGGCTCACCCGGAGTCGCCGCTCCGTGGCACAGGCACAGAGAACGCCCGGTTCCAGTCGGCGACCGGTGGCAAGGTACCGGAATCATATACTTCGTAGTACGAAATCGTATGCACAGAACAAAGTGCGGAGTAAGTGTGATTGTCCACCCCCCTGGCCTTCCTTGTCTTAACCTCCTATTAGATGTCGTCACTCTTCCCTCCCTTCTTTTTCCTTTGCATTGCTCAGCAATCGGTTAACCTAGCCTAAATTATATTGCGCGATACCGTTATTTGAGATGAGGAGAATACTGGCGGCAGCGGCGTGTTTCGGCGCTCTGGCAGCGAAGGCAGAGGCAGATTGGAGTACAAAGGAATGGGATGCCATCGTGGTTGGGGCGGGCCCGGCGGGGATTATTGGTAAGTTTGGACTTTTTATTTTCGAAACTCCCCTTCAAAAATAAAGAGAGAATGATGATGGGAAAGGCGAGGAAGAGACGGGAAGATGCAGAGCGCATTGCTCATAATTCATAGTCGCAAGCCGCATGGCAGCAGCCGGCCTCCAAACACTGCTACTTGAGGGCGGGGGTCCTTCATACGGAGTTACTGGAGGCGATTTAGATGCTCGCCGCCCTGTAAGTTTTCTCATGACGCTCGACATCTCCCCGGAATCTTCTCATACTGACAGACCACCCCAAGTCCTGGCTGCAAAACACCCCCTTGACCCGAGTCGACGTTCCGGGGCTTTACAAATCCATTTTCTCAACACCCAGCAACCTCACCTGCGGCTCTCTCAGTAACGGCTACGGCGGCTGTACTATCGGTGGGTCGTCCGCCATCAACGCCGGGCTCTTCTTCGAGCCACCCTCTTCCGACTACGATCTCTATTTCCCTGCCGGGTGGAAGAGTATCGATGTGAAGAGTGCCACTGCACGGCTGTATTCTATGCAGCCGTCCACGAATCTCACCAGTATGGATGGGAAGCGGTACTTGCAAAGTGGATATGTGGCGGCGCGGAAGTGGCTGGTTGATGGACTGGGGTTTAGGGATGTGAACATCAACGCCAAAGCGGACGACAAGACCGGGGTCTTTGGGTATCCGGTTTTTAGCTATGAGAATGGGCAAAGAGGAGGTCCGGTTACCACGTACTTGCAAGGGGCGCTCAAGCGGGCGAACTTCCATCTACAAGCCAACACTCTTGTAGTCCGCGTTGAGCGCACGGGAGGGAAAGCTAGCGGTGTCACTGCCCTCGTCAATGGGGCCGAGAAAGTCATCAAGCTGAGCCATACAGGAAAAGTAATTCTGAGCGCTGGCGCCCTGCGCAGCCCGAGTCTCTTGATGTTCTCTGGCATCGGCGACCCAGCCGAGCTGACCAAGTTGAAGAACGGCAGGAAACTCGCAACGAACATGACGCCTGGTCAATGGATAAACAGCACCGCTGTTGGCGCGGGCCTCTTTGACAACCCCAACACCTACATCGAGCTGCAAAGCCCATCCATAGAGTCCTACACTCACTCCTACGCCTCTCCTCCACCCGGGGACAGGGACCTATACCTCTCCCACCGCAGCGGTCCGTACACCTTCGCAAGCGAGACATCAGTGTTCTGGGACACCGTCAAGCATGCTGACGGCAGCGTGGTCGGCCTCCAAGGCACGATCGATTCGGCGGGCTATGCGGACTTCAAGGACGGCCACACCATCACGCTCAACGTCTACGGCACCTCCGGCCTGCAGTCCACTGGCCGGGTCGTCCTAGATGCGAATTTCGTCCCGGGCCCCGACGGGAACGTGTATTACTCGCACCCGCGCGACGCCGCCGACATCGCGTCCTTCATCCACAAGATCTTTGCTGCGCTCCCCGCGGCAGGACTCACGCCTCTGAACATCCCGCAGAGAGCGAGCCAGGCCGAGATCGAGACGTATATCACGACCGGCTCCGCGTATGCGAGGGGTCAGGTCAATCACTGGAGTAGCAGTTGTCGCATCGGGACGTGTGTTGATAAAGAGGCCAAGGTGTATGGGATGGAGAATCTGTACGTGGTTGATGCGAGTATCGTGAGTCCCTTGACGGTTAACCCGCAGTTCGGGGTGATGGTTGCGGCGGAGCGCGCAAGTGAGTTGATTCTGGGGAGTATAGGCAAGAAGATTTCGTAAATGAATGGGCTGGGATAGGCATGCGTTGGAAATTGTGATAGCTCGATGGTCGGAATCTATTGTCTATCTATCAGACCAATCAAGGCAATAGCACCTAGATTTTGAAGATCCTGAGACTTGAGATACATGCGTCTCATTGGGATTCAATCCGCATCGAACGACCTACTCCCTCGCCTAAATCTCCGTGTGTTATCAACATAAAATCTAAAATAAACAACCGCCTCGCTTAGCACTGTGTACCGTGTTTTTGTTTTGGGCCGAGGTAGGCCCAACTCGGTTCTTCGCAGCTACAGGTCGGGCAAAGACATATCTCTCTCTCTCCTTTAACCACAGGCTACTCGGGACAAGTAGCATTCATCGAGGTCTTTCCCCTGAATCATAAAGATTCCAAGAGAGTAGAGAGCTGCAAGCCTTCACTTGATAAAGTGCAGTTGACGCTGGAAGAAAAGGAGGGATTGCTAGAAGACTGTAGCGCTGGAGGCGCTCTGTGATATAGCCTTCCCTCTGTAGCTTTATGCCTCGGGAAGCTTATGCAGTCCCGGATGTCGTCCTGTTCCTCCAATACGTGGTATCGTGCGTGACGATAATAGTGAATCTACAGGTTACAACGGCTGCCGTGGCTTGTAGTATATAGCGAATGGTTTTCTGTACAGATGTACAAGTCTTGATTTTGCTTATTTCTAGTCTGGCGCCGTATAGGGAATCAGGCTTGGGAATTTCGGAATGGATTTTAGAAGTTGTTGCAAATCAAAAGGCTCTGTTCATTCGTCCCTTTTGATATCACCGCAGCTATATTATGTTGAAGCTAGCTAAGCGCAGGCTGCGCTCTACTGATTCCCCATGTGCTCCTAGCCAAGCGTTATTTCCGCATAGCACTAGCGATATAAAGTGAAGTGTGAAACTCGAGTCTCGTTTACTATTTTCCAAGATCCACATTACTAAATGTCGATTTAGAATAGCCAACCCACACCTACTTGATGTCGCAGGCCTCTCAATACCATACGATTAAGGGTTCTCTTAGAATCTAGGATCCTAGCTTGACTTAGCTTGAAGTCTGTGTGATCAAACGTGTCGCGATGTCCCTCCCCTACATTCTCCATATTCTCCGTCTGCGTCATTGGCGTTTTATTTCAAACTCTGATCTCGTCTGTTGTTTTCTGATTGCGCTGGAGCTCGCTAGTCGTTTTCGTTATCAGTTGGCCAGAAAAGCCCCCGTCTCAGGTCAGAGGTCGAGGATTAGCGATAGGAATAGAATGTGTGTCTCACGTGGACATGATCGTTCGTTCGATAGACCAAGTTACAGGACGGCCCGCCAAGCTTCTGGTTCGGATCTCCTTGAATCTTGAATCTTGAATCTTCGATCTCGATAAATTTACAAAAGGCTTTTTAGAGGCCCAATCATATCAGAGAGCCTACCATGTCAGCGATTTCGGGCGTTGATTAAGAGGAGAGTGCCTTGGCGCTATCACCAGCAGCTGTTCCATGAGCCAGAGGCTCTTACGTTGCGTGTCCGGCCATGATGTCAAACGCGCCCGACGGTTCAAATGGAAGAGATGCAGGGCTCAGCCACCTCTACCACGAATCTCGGCCAAATATGCGCTGGTTGTGCATGGCGTGCAGTCGACAGCGATACGGTCAGCTTGAGGCAGGGTCGGTAATGCGATTGACTCTGGGAGTTTGGGGTAGCTGGTCTAGGGTTTTGCTGTATGAAGATCAAATACAACTTGATCGTCTATCGTGGTATAACTTCTCGCCAAGCATAGGTAGGCCTGTGAAGTAGTAAATTCCCGGTCATACAAGTCGTGGATTGTCGGGGGGTCTTTCTTTCGATTTGGTTTGGCTTTCAACTATGGTGAGACCGAAGAAAAGAGAGATACGTGTAGTTGGTGAGCTCGTGAGCTGTGAAGATCTTAAGGTTTAGCTGTATTATCTGTATCCTCACCAAGTTTCAAGCGCATGCTAGCGTTACACGTGACCCTTCGTCCCAGCACACAGCCCATCAGCAGCAGCCGCATCATCTAACTCTAGAAATGGCCAAGTTGAGGATATACCAGTTGCTGACTCCCGGTCTGCACCGCATTGTCCCACGCCGCGTAATCACTTACGGCCCAGCGCCATCGCAATGCGAACACCAATAGCGAAGCCACCAATGCAACACGCCCAGACCTGATATCACCTCGCGCTTGAGTTTGTCGAGCACCACATGCAGCTGGTGATACTCTCAGTATGACTACCATCCGCCGCACCTTGGGCTAAAGACTTCGTCCACCGGCAGATTCGTCATTATTCCCCAGCTTCAAGTCCGCGAGTTTCAGCCGTGAGCCTAGCTGTTGGCTCCCGGGGGATCAGGAATGCGAGGACAATGCGCGGGCCAATGAAGTGCGCGGGATTCGAAGATGCTGTTATGTTTTCGTGGAGGCGCGGATCTGCAGGAGGAACGGGTGGGTGGTGAGACAGCTGGGTACATATCGGGCGTGTTACTGTGTTGCACCTGCATCCTGGGAAGATTTGATGCTTTGCTTTGTTTACGATGGGATACAAAGGTGGCCGCGCACCCTGACAAAGGGAGGCAACTTAGTGTGTTGAACCCACGAAGTACGATATTCGAAGTACCATACGAAATTCGAGCACGATAGTACAATACGGGGCCGCATCATGAAGCCGGTAGCACTATATGGTGCACTGGGATGGGTTGTCGCTGGACATGGTATGCCTCTCCCACACTCCTGTTACCACGCCACGAATAAGAGAAAAAACTCAGCTAACTTCAGTATCTACGGACAGCCTACGTTGCCTCAGCCCAAGCAACATTCTCCCCCGGCCCTTCCTACAGCATAGGCATCCCTTCGGGCTCTTCAATATCTTCCTCCTCAACTGGACCCCTATACTTCCAGCTTAAAGCACCAACGTCATATCAATGGGTTGCTCTGGGCACTGGCTCGCAGATGGCGGGCTCGACGATCTTCGTAATGTACGCGGATGGAGCAGGTAATGTTACCATCAGCGGACGCAAGGCCAGTGGGCAGTCGGAACCAAAGATGGATAGTGGCATTCAAGACGGCCTAGAGCTGTTACAGGGAAGTGGGATCGTGGGTGGGAATTTGGTTGCGAATGTTCGATGTGGGTCAACTCAACAAGCTTATATTTTGGCTTTCTGATCTGCACCGTGGCGTCAGGGTCGAGGAAGACATACATGCTGAAGTAGCAAGGGCTAATTGATATAGGCACAACATGTACGCTTGACTCCGATGCATCATCTTCTTCCTCTCCCTGGATCGCGGCATGGAATATAGGTTCTTCCCTCGATTCAACCTCGACTTCTGCAACAATTCGCCAGCACTCCAACCAAAACACACGCCAGGTATCCATAGACCTCTCCACAGCCTCCCTCGCATCAGACAGCAACCCGTGGAGCACAAGCTCTTCTACTGATCCGAAAACTACCGACTCCGGCTCCTCTCCTACAACAGCAGCGAATAGTAATCCCACAAGTGCCACAAGTGGCGCAGAAAACGTGTATGGACCCGGAAACTTTGGCCCTGGCTCTCGCCATGGAGACGGGAACGACGACGATGACAATGACAATGCTAACGGGTCGAACAGTGGTAGCAACGCCGGCATCTCATTCTCTGGCCCAGATTTCAGCGCTATCGAGGATTACCAGATGGCGCACGGGATCGTCATGGGCGTCGTCGTCGTCCTACTCTTCCCATTCGGAGCCATGTTTATGCGGATGGGTGGGAGCGGCCTCGTGCATGGCATATTACAGGTGGTGAGCTTGTGTGCGTTGATAGTAGGACTCGGATTGGGTCTCAAGTTGGCGGACATGACGCGTTCGGTACGTTCTCCGTTCTATAAGAGGCAATTTCGTCTCCCAAGTGGGCTTCCTGGGTTTGGTGGTAATGGTGGAGGCCAAGGAGGGGGATTTGAGTTTGCTCTCCTAGCATTGCCAATTCACACCCTCTTTATCCCTTCCCTTCTCTTCTCCTCCCCCCTTCCCCACAAGATCTCTTATACTGTCAGCGCCAGATCGAAAGTCACCCTAATAACATCCTCAGATGCTAAACAATACCCACACAATCTTCGGCCTCGTAATCTGCGTCCTTTTCCTTATCCAGCCAATTTTCGGTATCATCCACCATATTCAATATAAGCGCAACCTCACCCGCGCCGGCGTCTCGCACGTGCATATCTGGTACGGCCGCATCCTCATGCTGCTCGCCATTATCAATGGCGGCTTGGGCCTCCAGCTCGCCGCCAACTCGCATAACGGCGAGATCGCGTACGGCGTCGTGGCGGGTATTGTGGGGGTTGCTTATGTGATTATGGTGGTGGTTAAGAGGAAGGATAAACAGCCGCCGTGGAGGAAGGAGCAGATTCCCCTAGGCTCGCCGCCAGGCTATGGAAATGGTAGGGCGCAGCCGCATTACGGAAATCAGACAGAAAGGGTCGGTTTCAAATAGATGACGCGTAGCGGATGAGCGCGAGTGGTTCCCAAATGTAGTGTGTTTATATTTACATACGTGGGATTGGATTTGTGACATGTATCATGTCATACTTGGGGTAAGGTCATAATGAGGTGCGGATTGCGTAGGAATGGGTAGGCTGTGGCCTAACATTATATATTTGTTCCGATTACTGACACAATATCTGTACATTTGTATTCACTTCCCCGCTGTCCACCGCCCCACCTCCGCCTAAGTTTCTCCTAGTATTTACCCACTCTTTCGATGTAAAACTGACAGATATCTGCTCACTGGCCTCGCTAACTTCATCCAAGAGTTCTAGCTTTATCCGACTTGGAGTTTGATTGTTTTATAGTCGAAAGGACTCAATCTCGGCTCTTTGGACTCTTGAAGAGTCTGCAGGTTCGTAGGAGACACCGCGTACAGGGGTTGAGACGTCTCCCAATTTTTTATCTCTCTACTATCTTACCTCTTATAAATACCCTTTACCTTCAACCTCCACTTGCGTTCTCTAGGATTGTTTAAATACATACCTAAGACTAGAGGAAAGGTTCAACGTAGGATATAAAGGGGAAAAGGCAGATTATAGTATATAGAGAGGAAGAGGAAGAGAAGGTAAAAGACACATTCGACATTTTTATATAAAGTCGAAAAGAAGGATTATGATCGAGAGCTGCCGCCGACTAGTAAGACGCTTGATATAACTAAATAAAAAGCTGCTTACAGCGTAAAGGGCTTATCGTTGAATGGAGAACCTAGGGCGATTCTATTTATTAAAGCACCTTCCGAGAACGTATTTGCCAAAGACGTAGAAGGAATAACTGTCGGTTAAGATATAAGCTAGAATCTTATTTCAGGAATGAGGAATCATAGGTATAATAGTCTCAATAGTAGAGATAAATGGAGTTTTTAGGCTAGTCTCTCTTTAAAAAAAGAATCCAACTATAGCGTTTCACGCTTATACTATATTGTTTAGACCTAATATAGTATATTAAAAGGGAAAAAAAATCAGTATCACACCCTTCCTTTCCTGCCTTTGTACGATTACTTGGTACTTATGCTTATTATTCCATAAACGCAGTCTATACGCCATTCTCAAGGTTTTTATCGATAGGGGCTTTGACTAGGAGGTACTACTGATGATATTACAATACTAGGTCGCCGCTTTTACATTGGAAATCAAAGCTTTAAATATAGAACCCATATTAAGTTGACGTACGTCTAAGACTCCAAGACGACACACTTCTCTAGACGAACGGCTACGCTATCATAAGCTTAATTTTAGCGCTGATTTGACTTTTAACGAGTTTGCTGTTTAATTGAAAGTATTAGAGAACTGATTTGGGAAATGCTAGAAAGATATAAGGCAGTGATTGAAGCTAAAGGAGCGTGTACAAAAACTAAGACAGAGAATAAAAGCGGCATTTTCAAGTCTCTAGAGTTGTTGGTACGCAGATTCCTGTGCAGGAGGCAAGCTGCCCTCGTTCCTGGGGTCATCCCACACAGCTGTACCATATGCGATATGAGGGGTTTCGTATGTATTTCGGACGGCTGTTCAGCCGGAGGACTTCGGAAGGATATCCATATGCGGCTAGGAGGGACTACAGGAGGGAGGACATTCATAGGTATAAAGGTACCATCTCGGTCATGTAGAGATAGACAGACATGACAATAGATTCTTTTTGACAACAAGTACTCAACTATATTCACGTGAATATCGAATACCGGTATAGAACCTACAAGAGTGCACGGCCTAAGAATATGGAATAATTACCCATAATACGAAGTGTTTCGTGCTGTACCTCGCAAGTTCAAGTGTGCACCCCTCCCATTCCCCTCGCTTTCTTCATCTAACTCGCCTCCTCCATTCCTGATACGAGATTGAGTGTGATTATATATAAAATGACATTAGTTAATGCAAGAGCATAAATTACCGTTGATGAGTTGATGTCGTACGAATTAGCTGGTAAAGAGATAAAATGAATATAGTAGGATCCAAACAGCCGTGTCTGAGAAATATTTCGCAGAGCTAATATAGGTTTCACCAGATTATTGTGACTGCTGTGTGGCTTGAGAGATAATCGCGCAAAGCATGAAGCGAAAAAAATATATTTTAACGTGCATTTTCGATGTGATTCGAATTATATATACACGCGATTGGCTAGGCCACAAAGGCAACCTGCTGCCGGTCAGTGCGCCTCTTCTGCAGGCCTCGGATTCAAGATTCTAAGACTATTGAGCCCAAGCGTCAAACCACCTCACGGCCTGAATGTAGGCACTCTCCTGGGCGAAGGCCTTGAGAGGATCGGTCAAGTTGGTTCGGACGGCGAAGCCGTGTTCAGCGCCAGCGTAGAGGGTGGTCTGAAAGGTTGCGTTTTTGGAGATGAAGATGGCTTCAGCGGCGGCGCGCTGAGAGGGGGTGTTTGATGCGTCGAGCTCTGAGTGTTGCGTTAGATGGCTTGTAGCGAAAAGTAAAAGAGGAAAAAGACAAGTCAAAAGAAAAGGGAGAAAAGAAAAGGGAAGAGCGTATAAGGGTAGAGGAATGGCAAAAAAGAACTGGGTAGAAGAATGAAAACAAAGGAGGGGGGGGGAGGCTAACGTCCGTACGCGATGCTGAGCGGAGCATCGATTCCTTCCCACTCGCTGTCTACAACATTGCTCGGGTGAGCCGTGAATCCAGCATCGAGACCCTTCCCAGGCGCAAGGAACCTAGCGATATATTTCCCTCCGAAGCTGCAAATATTCGTCAGCTTCCGATAATAACTGAGACGCAGAGCCCTGAAAATTACCAGTATCCAGTCGCCACAATCTTCTTCACGCCATATTCCTGGCGCAGACTGGCGATGGTCGACGCGACGATGGCGTCAATGACTTCCGGGGGGTGTCGTTCGTTCCAGGCGGTGAAGTTGAAGCTCGGGTCACTCAGCCCATCGACGGGGACTTTCTGCGTCAGCGTTATTCGGGTTGTGAGGAGATGCGGAATGGGACTACTTACTCGCATCTCCGCCGAATAGGTCAGGCTCAGCGACGAAGTAGCCGGCCAGGGCAAAGCTATCTGCCAGCAAACGGTTGTTGACCAGTTGGACGCCAAAGATGTCGGACAGGTAGAGGATGGCAACGTCGGTGTTGTTCTCGGACTTGCGCGGTGGGTAAGCGAGGTAGGTGTTGACTTTGATCTCTGTTAGCCCCTGCGAATATGGAAGTGACAAGATGACCCACTCCCTCCAACTGTCTCGAACTTCCCTGTCGAGTTCGTGCCCGTCAAAACACCACTCGCGCAGTGGGACTTGGTGCGCGTAGATGTGAAGAGCTGGCCCTGGTGCTCGTAGGCGAGGGGTGCTGGACCCGAGGCGAGAGAAAGGGGGGCGAGGAGCGCTAGGAGTAACAATGGGACGTGCATGTTGGATGATTCGACACTGGAGCGAAAGGAGCTCCTCTGATCATCAAATGGGTAGAACACTGCAATTGAACTCGGGAATGATTTAAGAGTAAAGAGACAGAAGCTGGATAATTGATTCCTTTGTTAGTATCCCCTCCCGGTCCTAATATCAATTCGTTCGCCTCTGCTTTGTCATCGCCTCTCCCCCCCTTCAGACCAAAAGAGGATAGTACTTTGTACTTTGTAAGAGGGGCACAGTCGGGCCAAGAGTCGCCAAGAACTCAGCATCGGCTTGGGTTTCCTCCCATTTCTCCGTCATGACGTCTTCCGCTGCGACTAGGAATGGATGCAGCCTCTACCCAAGCAACACGATCTGGCTCGGTGTGCTATCACATCACCAATCGCCAAGCTGATGTAACAATGGTGTTTACCTGAGCGATATGCAGGAACAAAGGAAAGAGTTCGAGATCAAGAGCAAGTTCATGCGCTACTCACATCCGGCTTTCAAGCCTCGGAGCGGGGAGTACGAAATGTCCGCTCGAATGTCCGGAGCCCGCCAGAAAACGGAAGACACCCGCATATCCAGAGACTCGGATACTTGTTCTGCAATCCGGCATTTGCAAGGCGCTCCTCATGCCCATCTTATTAACCAGAGGTGCTTCAAGAGCAAGCCACTAGTAAGCATATCAAAAGCCAGTAGCTGCACAGTCGGGTAGCCGAATTTCCCAACATCCAGGGAACCACAACAACAAAGAAATGTCCCATCAGAGTCTGACACAAGTTTGAGGACCGAAAAACCGAGGGGCGAGGACGGAGTATCATGTAATTACCGGACAATACTTCGTCGCCCAAAGTATACACTCCATATACGAAATGATATTCCACTCAAGGTCACCAAAGCTGGATCACGGCCAAAGGCGTCGAGTGTAACGCAGTAAGTCAAACACACGCCTGGGTGGTCTGAGATTCTCCATATCGTACGTCACACGGACATCCCTAAATTCCTAAATACCATTCTTTCCTGGAACCAATAACGCTCTTCGAAGCCCAAACAATTGAGGAGCAGTCTTGGCTTAGTTTAAGCGAGGTAGAAAAAGGAACAAAGCGAACGTTGTGTAAGGTAGAGCAGAGTCTTATATAAGACTGGCTTGTGCTTCAACGCTTCGATTTATGGCACTTGTTCTGCAGTCCACTATTTGAAAGTATCCGAATTTTTAAATTTCCGGCTTTAGTCCCTTGCACTCAAGTGTCTCAGCCGATCTTCGGGGGGAGACCAGACCCTGATCTCAATCTTAATGCGTCATGAAAAACACGAAGTATCAAGCCCTCACTCGTTAAAACTGACAAATGAGTTGTGCAACAGAACTCGTGGATCAGGAATCTGAAAAAAAAAAATCCAAATAATAAAGACGGCAGCTATACGAACAGAAGTATCACAGCCACGGAGGAGCCGTTCTAAGATGTATAATATACCATCGCGGAAAATGATACTAACAATTGACAAGGAAAGATGCGTCTAGAAGGGAAGCAAAACGAGATTGCATATCCCAAGAATTTTACAGATCAAGCACCAGGTCCGTAGCACCTATCTATATATCCGACCTCGAGACAATACCGACGCGGCATAGAGCAGCGAACTAAAACGTGACCCTGACATCATCACGTCGTTTGAATTCTCGCCAAAACCACAATTACACCCCGCCTTTGCAAGTTACTATTAGCCTGTCATCAACAACAGCTAAGCCGTGCTACACTGCGCCACCATACCTCATGCTGCATCTGCGGGGGAAAACGCGGGGAACGAGAGTAGAAGCGATTGTCTGGAACAATAGCAGGAAAGAAAAGACACAAAGCGCGTGTGAGAGCTTGAAAATTCTCGCATAATTCCTGCAGATACTCCACAGCTAGCAGCAGCTCCGAGGCACCATTTCCTCCCGGCTTTCCTCTCCTCAGCAATGATCAGACAGCCCTAGATGTCTAGAAGCCCGTCACTCGGCCCTTCTTGAGCCGCCATCAGTCTCGTCACCTATGAGGCTTCGCTTCGTGGGGACTCCATCTTTTAAGCGTCAAGCTCCCAAGTCCCTGTCGTGCTGCAAGAAGCAATCTCTCCCTATCAGTATCAATCTGCAGGTTCAGTGTGGACTCCCAGCCCCTCCTCACCCTCTACTTATAATACGTCAAGATGGTCACCTCTCCTTTAATATGTTTCTCAGCTCCTCTCCCTTTGCCTTTCTCCATCTCCAGTGCTGTTGCCTGGAGCTCGTTTTTATTCCTTTCACATACTTGCTACCAGAGCTGGCAATCACAGAAGATGACCGGCAAGGCGATTCTCGCCCTGGGCGCATTTTGCGCTTCAGTTGCTACAGTGAACAGCCAGAGCTCGACATATGCAATGGGTGCTACCTCGACAGAGAGCTTTCGCTCAATCTTCACGGTTCCTGCTGACTCTGACGTGAGCGTGCCGTTGATACCCAATATTCATGTACGTTTGGGCTCCTGTACCAGCCTTGATCTACACTGCCTCTCTCCTGGTGTGGACTCAAGGAACAGAATTATAACTAACTTCGACAGGACTCCGAGGCTGTAAATGCTCAAGATATCTGCCCTGGTTACACAGCTTCGAATGTTGTGAGGACCCCATACGGCTTAACGGCCCTCTTGATCCTTGCTGGGGAGGCTTGTAACGTATATGGAACAGACGTAGATACTCTCAATCTTACCGTCGAATATCAATCCTCGGATCGTCTCCACGTCGAAGTCACACCGACATATATTGGTCCTGCCAATAGCTCTTGGTTCGTATTGCCTAGTGTCCTTGTCGATAAACCCACCCTTGACCCTGATGCCGCCTCCACGACTCTCGATAATGATTTAAACTTTGTTTGGAGCAATGTGCCTTCTTTCTCGTTTACTGTCATTCGAAGATCTACTGGAGATGTGCTCTTTGACACCAGAGGGACGAAGCTGGTCTTTGAGAATCAGTTCATTGAATTCACGAGCTCTCTACCCGAAAACTATAATCTGTACGGTCTCGGAGAAGTGATCCATGGACTTCGGATGGGTAACAATTTCACCCGCACATTCTGGGCAGCCGACGCTGGAGACCCAATCGATTACAATTTATATGGGAACCACCCATTCTATCTCGACACGAGGTACTATGAAGTTGACGAAACCACCGGAGACTTCACATATGCTGCGAATGCAATCAACATCTCGGCCGAATACGTCTCATACTCGCATGGGGTTTATATGCGCAATGCCCACGGCCAAGAAGTCCTTATGAAACCTTCCAATATCACGTGGAAGACGCTTGGGGGCAGCATCGATCTTTACTTCTACGCCGGTCCTACACAGGACAAAGTCACAAAAGCATACCAGACAAGTGCAATTGGCCTACCAGGCATGCAGCAGTACTTCACATTCGGATTTCATCAATGCAGGTGGGGATATGCGAACTGGACTGAGCTTCAGGATATGGTTGAAAACTTCAAGAAATTCAGCATACCCCTGGAGACTATCTGGTAGATCTTCCTTACGAGACATATAAAGCGATCATACTGACTACCGCAGGTCTGATATCGATTATATGAATCAGTATCGCGACTTTGAAAATGACCAGAATACGTTTAGCTACTCTGAAGGAGCCAAGTTCATCTCCCAACTTCACGACAATGCCCAGCATTACATCCCAATCGTAGATTCTGCCATTTACATTCCCAACCCCGAAAACGCAAGCGATGTGTATGCTCCTTTTGCCAGAGGAAACGAGACGGACTCGTTTATGCTCAATCCTGATGGAAGCCTGTATATTGGCTCCGTTTGGCCAGGCTACACAGTTTTTCCCGATTGGATCGGGTCAGTTCTTAACGGTACTGGAGCATTCGAGTGGTGGAAGAACGAGATAACTCTCTGGCATCAGAATGTTTCTTTTGATGGGATCTGGATTGATATGAGTGAAGTCTCCTCTTTCTGTGTCGGCTCATGTGGAAGCAACAACCTTACATTCAATCCTGTCCATCCTCCCTTCAGTCTCCCAGGTGAGCCTGGGAACATTATCTATGGCTATCCTGAGGGCTTCAATGACACAAATTCTACTGAATTCGCTTTTGTCTCTGCAGCATCTGCAAGTGCTGCGTCGGCTGTTTCGGCGACTGCCTTGCCAGCCTCTTCGACATCTACAACCTACCTCCGTACCAAACCGACCCCAGGATCTCGATCCATTGAGTATCCCCCGTATGTTCTCAACAACATCCAAGGAGCCCTCGATGTACACGCCGTAAGTCCTAATGCCACTCACCACGGCGGAACACAAGAATACGACTACCACAACCTCTTCGGCACTCAAATCCTCAACGCCACCTACCACGCTCTCCTGAACGTCTTTCCCACCAAAAGACCCTTCATCATTGGCCGCTCCACATTTGCAGGCTCTGGCAAATGGGCAGGACATTGGGGTGGAGATAATACATCTCTTTGGGCTTATATGTACTTCTCCATCTCTCAAGCTCTCTCCTTTTCCCTGTTCGGAATCCCCATGTTCGGCGTTGACACCTGTGGTTTCGGTGGGAACTCGGACGAGGAGCTTTGCAATCGCTGGATGCAGCTCAGTGCTTTCTTCCCCTTCTATCGCAACCATAACATCCTCTCCGCAAACCCTCAGGAACCATATGTCTGGGCTTCGGTGGCAGAGGCAAGCAGAGTCGCAATGAAAATCCGCTATACTCTCCTTCCATACATTTACACCACCTTCTATCTCTCACATACCACTGGGTCAACAGTCATGCGTGCTCTCGCCTGGGAGTTCCCAAATGATCCATCTCTTGCCGCTGTTGATCAGCAATTTCTCGTTGGAGGCAGCTTGATGATCACCCCGGTGCTTGCTCAAGGCGCAACGACCGTCGACGGGGTCTTCCCTGGGGTCGGCAAGGGTGAGGTGTGGTACGATTGGTACAACCAGTCTGTGACCACTGCAGCTCCCGGACAGAACATCACGATTGATGCTCCGCTCGGACATATTCCTGTATATATCCGGGGAGGAAGTGTATTGCCAATCCAGGAAGCGGGAATGACTACCAGAGAGTGCAGATCCAACCCGTGGAGTTTGATCGCTGCCACGAGCTTGCAAGGGAAGGCTAGCGGGCAGCTGTACATTGACGATGGGGAGAGTTTGGTGCAGAATTCAACTCTTTGGGTTGAGGTGCGTAGTACTATTCGATTTCCTATTTTTCTATCGGGTTTTCTAACGCAAAATAGTTCTCACTTACGGGCTCCACGCTATACGCCTCAGCACGAGGCACGTACAATGATACTAACCCACTCGCGAACGTCACGATTCTCGGTGTTGGTTCTAGTGTGAGCAACGTGACGCTTAACGGTGCGAGCCTTCACAGTGGATGGGTGTACAACTCCACCAGTCAGGTCCTGGATATCACTGGGTTGAGCAACTCAACGGCAAGCGGGGCGTGGGCCAATGATTGGGCGCTTAATTGGAGTTGACACGATGGCCAATATGATTGATAATCTTTGAGGAAGCATAAAATATGAAAATAATACTATTTCATTCCAATAAATGGCAATGGTAGTCAATCATGTAATATTACCATAGAATAAAAGCCCACGTACAACTCCGGCAGCCAAATACGTAGCACTTCGACCCATCTCATATAACAATTAGATATTGACCCAGACCGGCCCTAAATAGATTTCCTGGCCTACGATCAATGGGCACCAGTAGCCACTTGCCAAGCAACATTAATCACACTAGCCGTAGCAACAAAATGGGCCACACTCCTCAGCGGCGCAATATCAACAATACACGCCGGATGCTATGGCCAGTCAAGGAAGAGGAAGAGAGAACCCGAAAATAATTCCGCTGATGCAGGGTATCCCAGTGGCCAAGCGTACTTGAACAAATGACTTAGGCAAATCATGCAGACCGAGCAAGTTTATCAGTGTCTGATTCGCAGGCACCAAGAAACCCTGAGATCCCATCTATCAGTACAACAACAATACCATTGTGGGTGCGTACGTGGGGCCTTTCTTACAGGGAACGCCTCCATGGTGTTGTTGTGCGCACTGCGGAGCCTCGGTGGAAGGCCAGTGATGTTGTTGACATCCTTCCGCGGATCTAGAATCCGTGTCAGCTTCTGCTACTCTACAGCTCCCCATGTATCATACTATCCAACTTGATTTTCCGATCTACGAAAACAGATACACATACATACGAGTATTGTCTAAGCCCTCCTCCCTGCTCGCCTTCAAGCCAGCAGTAGACGCCGCGCCGGTAGCAGCGAAGTTATAGAAGATGTGGAAGGCGGACAGCGCGGGGATGGTGCATGCCGGCGTGACGGGTGGTGTGCCGGGGATCGCGGCGAGGAGCGCGTCGATTGCGGTCTGGAAGAGGCCGTTGGCTGCGGCAAGGGAAGATGTTACAGGAATGAAGGCGAGGAAGAGGGCTCCGGCGGCGGCCATGAGGAGGCCGTTTGCGTTTTGGCTCAGGGGGAGGGGTGTGTGAGTGGGATTATCAGGTCGAATGCGTTAGGGAAAGGAGAAAGGAGGTAGGAAACAAGGAAAGAAGGGGACTTGTATGCCGTCCAAGAGGGAGGAGGGAGACATGTCCTGATACTGGAGTAGAGAGGAGATAAACCACCAAGTTTTTTTTAAAATTGCTGTGATTCCAGGAAGCCGACGCTGTGATGCAAGTGTAAGGAGACACGCGGAGCCCATCTTCTGCGTACTCCGATTCTCAATCCTGAGGTGGGCATACTACTTCCAAATCTCCAAAGCGGAGGTATTCTCACCTGCGCTACCGAGTGTAGTATGCTTCCTGGTTAATAGCCAAGTGCTATGATCATATGACATTGCATGTGCCATGTACTGGGGGTGTTAGATCGGGAGTGAGGCAGATAAGATGGTATTTCATATTCATGTTTACTGCCACAGGTGTTTTATCGTTATGGGCAAGCTTATTTATAGGCCTCGGCTGTGCGGAGAATTGAATGCGACAAGTGACGAGTAGCGCGAACTCTCCTAAAGCTCTAAGCCGGCGATGAAAATTTGTTTGCTTCTATTACATTTGCCTTTTTGATTTCTGAAGTTTGATTTTACCTTTCGACATGCTTGTTATGCATACGGTCTAACAGGACATGTTTCTATTGTATTTCGCTTAACTCCAATAGCGCGCAATATGCATCTCATTGCTAACACGGCCTGAAAGACGACTGATACCTATATGCATCAGCCATCTTCTTAAAGAAGCTGCAGATGAATTTCTTTCTATGCCAGAGATGAATGCCATTTGCTGGAAAATGTTGCAGTCTTTTATTCGAACCTATATCCCTGCTTCTGTGATTAAAATACCTGTGCCTAGCAACTATACAAGATAGATACCCACCCTAGTTACTAGAGATTTTATTAAATAGAAAATCTTTCGTTGCTTTTATATTCTTCAATTAGAAGTAATTTAGAAGCAGTCACGTAGGTCTACCTTCTGTAACATGATTTCTCGAAGGCTATATTATCAATAATTTCCCTCCTAGTATAAGCACTCATAACTATAAGAGATTTGCTCTCAAAATCATGGTCTTATTCACGGGAAAAGAGATAACGTGAGTGCTGAACGCGCATATATGGGGCTCTATGGGCTGGAGGGGCCATGGCGACAAGATGCCTGGTACACACTATAGGGGTGGACTCTGCTTTTGCGGTCGGGCGAAAAGTGTGTATCTTGCACTTCTTTTGAGTATTTTATATTATACATTTAGATCAAGACTCTTTCTATACATAAAGCTTGCAGGTATTTCCGCATTCAATCTAGGCATAATCTCGTCATCCAGAGACCGCCCAAATGTTTGTTTGTTCTCTACCCCCATTTCGCCAACAAGAAAAGGGGCTCGCTTGACCCCGCCACCTGTACGTGCTTATCGACGCTCGGCAAAGCTGTGGTCAAGACCTTCGTTTGTTTCTGCTTCTTATCAACATAACAAACGCATCATGGAAGAAATCAAATACTCATCTGGGGTAACATACCATTTCCTAAAAGTTTAGACAGGTAGGTGTCAAAAGGGTTATTTTCTTGAAAGACCTTTTTGACTATTTGCAGAGATCCGTTTTAGTATTCATCGCTTCCTCCTGCCAACCACGAAAATGATTGATCGGACTTGCAACTACAAACCCTTGCCTGAACCACTGGGCCTACTCCGATACAGAGACTGACGATAAGGATATGGCCGCATCAGCCCCAAACTCGGAGGGTCTGGATCACGAAACAGACGATCAGGACGGCTCGACATCTACTAATGCAGGATAGCTACTTCTAACTCAGTCTGTTTCTGTAATACTCTTTAAACTTTATTGAATGATAGTCTATGGAAAAGAAAAATCGAGAGATGAGTATCTACTGGCTGCATCTACGTCCCGTCCGTTCTGCTGTTGTGATGCGTAGATTTGATCTTACTCCACGAGCCAGAAAGATACTTCCAGAAACGTAGGATCGTGGTTCAGAGTCTTTTGTTTTTTTAATTCTATCTATGGGGGCAATCAGAGGTTAGTAATCCGGAAAAGTAACCGTGAACTCAGCTAATTTTTTGTGCCACAAGAGAAGGCGGGAACATCTAAGTTGATTGCTTGGCTATCCTAATTTCGATTGGCATATCTACTTCCACTGAAGATGGTTCAGCGAGTGCTATCTAGGCGTATTTGGGTGTTGAATTTTTCTAGATACCTTCAAGCACATCTGCGCAGCAGTTTCTACACCTTTATTCTCAAATGCCCTTTTACGACGTAATATCAATCTCAAAATTTTGATTACAGGCCTATCAAAATAACACTTGCGCAAAGTACCGAAGTTGGCCAAGTCACATAGAAACCTTTGGGTTGGAGAAACCACGGGGGCGAGGGTGGGGGCTTGCCGCTTTGGGGAAGTCTTCCAGATAGTCAGAGTGATTTTTTTCAAAGCGAGGAGAAACAAGATCAAACTTCCGACGGTATATAATCATAGAATGATGCCAGGATTAGTCGCAGCATGGAGATTCTCTGCACCATCTACTTTATACCGCCTAAACAAACAGCCTGAGATGACCGAAAGTACAAGCCAACAAAGTTTAGCACGAGCAGTAAATCGCAGAAGTACCAAGATCACGCGTACGATACATCTGAGCAGTATGTATACAGGCTTCTGGAGTATTATAAAATGCTTGAGCTCAATCATCGTGCCATTCTAAGTAGGCAACTCAAGGAGCTCGGTCATTGAATCGCAGTTTCCATGAAAGCCACCTAGTTGTCAATTCTCACAGCGGATGATATGCAGCTTTAACATGAGAATCAGCCGCTATTATGTCTGGAGATGTTCTGGACAGAGAGCTATGTTTCGGCAGCGGCCTGAAATGAGGTCAAGGTGGAGAGAAGCGAATGTTTTGGCGCGCATGGCAAAAGATCGATCCAAAAAGTCTCGCTTTTCCCTGTAAACTCAGACTCGTATGTAAAAAGCTGCTTAAATAGAATAGGATAAATCAGGTACAGTAAGAATCGTGGATGATTTTCCATCTCGATAGATGAAATATCAAGTACCATGAAAGCGACTCAAATTAAGCCACACGTCATGATACAGGTTCTCGTTTACTTTTCAACTATTGCCTAAGTTTGACGTGGAATTTATCAGGAGCCGAACTATATGAAATATTCAAAGCGCATCGAGTGCTTATTTGTCACATTCTGCGAGAGACTTTTCACTACATAGATATGAAGCAACGGGAGTGACCACTAGACCAGTTACAAATCCAGGCCTCCTTACCACAACAAAGTAGTCTATACGTATCGCGAGGTTAGGAAAATCTCGAATTGAAAGCAGGAGCATCGATTTTAATAATATGACACGGTTCTCTATCCCAAAATCGTCGACACTGCTGGCCAAGGTCCCAGAAACGCAACTTGATCTTACTCTGAGTCGCATATATTCAGAGAACTCGAGACCTTCAGACCAGTCATTTCCGAAAGGAATGTCTGGGCGCTCTGGGAAAAGGGCCTTGAGGCCATGTATCCGAGCTACCAACAGACGGTGGTAGACTGGGTACGAAAACTCGGCAGGTCCTGGACAGTGCGGATCGTCGATCTGGCTGAAGATTCTCCCAACAACGTCTACAAGTTTGTGGGCAGGGGCTGGTTCCTCAAATGCCTCAACCAGCAGACCATGAACGGGCCACACGCAGCATAGCACGCGGCGGATCTCGTGCGGCTGCCACTCTTGTATGTCCACGGAGGCGTCTGGATGGATGTAGGAAACATGCTCCTCATGCACTTAGACCATCGCTTCTGTGACGCTCTCTCAGCTCACCATAGCCCGTATGAAATGGGGGCTTGGGTCATCAGCGGCCAGGTCAGAAAGCAGTGGGGGAGTTTCGGCAACTACATGCTGGCTGCCCGGAAAGGGGACGCCTTCATCGAGAACTGGCACGACGGCTACAAGGAACTCTGGAAAGGGCGGACCAACGCGGAAGGTTTCCACAAGCTACCGCTGATCCAGGATATTAGGCTCGCTCACGGATGAGCCGACTGGGATTTCCAAGACAGGATCTTGACCATGAGTGACAACGTGGCTCAAATGCTGGTCGGAGACCGTACGAGGAACCTCCTAGATGCCAGCACTAGATGGAACGGGCGAGAGTTCTTCAACGGCAAAGCGGTGTTGGTGGAAGGCATCTGAAACGGCGTCTGGGGGCGATCCGGACCAAGTTTGACGGATACAAGCAGATGGAGCTGCTGACCACGCCGCTGGACGAGCCGGACGCAAAAAAGAAACAGGCAGCGGAGGACTTCGTCGTAGAGATGCGAGAGAAGAGTCACAGGTACAAGGTCTTTCACAACTCCGTAGGTGGACTACCTGCGCTGGGAGATCGAATCAAGAGAGATGAGTTTCGTGATGCTGACCCTAGACCTGGGACGTCCGGAGAAATGTGTAGATATAAGACCGTACATTGGGAGTCGAAGCGTGCGGTCGAGCTTCTTTCCCCAGAGGAAACTGGAGAGGATTTGATTTGTGCGACGCCGACTCTGGCAAGACAAGAGACCGGGTGATCAAGGGCAAGAAAGAATTGACAGGATTTGTTCAAGTTGTGTCTTAGTGATTGACCCCCAAGACTTGTTGAATTGCTGAAATTTAAGGTTGGACGTCTGGATGTTCATCACACTGGCTGAAACTAGACGCTGGAGTAAAATTCTATCAACAACTAGATTGAAAAAAAAAAAACAAGAAACAATATCTCGCTTACGTAAATAAACATAAGGTGCGTAAATGAGACCCGTGGATATGAAATATACGAGACTTTTGCTATATTCATCAACTCTGCTTTAAGACTTTAGCAAAGGCTCATCTAAGAAACAGAGTAGCCGAGTTGCCTCTTCGAACAAGGCTACTTCAAGATCATCTTCGAATACTTGCTGTTCTCGCCTGACCAGATTCTCTTCAGACTTTTAGATATTATGTAGTAATTACTATACTTGCTTGAACTAGAAACTTGACTTGATCTTAAAAACTATGTAATATTCAATATTTACAGCAAAGTTGCATCTTACTGCCAAACATCAATTCATGAAGCCAAATATTTATTCAATTTTCACGAAACCCACGTGAACGATTCACTTCATCTTAGTTCAACACGAATACTCGACAACATAAAAACAATGAACTTTTATTAATACGGATCTCATAAAACCAGCGGTAATCTACCAGCATCCGCCGATCCATCTGATGTACTAGCCCACTTTCTGGCCAACGCAATGTGTCTATTCCAAGCCCTATAATGCTCCGTCTCAGTTACCAAATATTATATCGCTTTCTGTTCCAGGCGCCGATCCTGTGCCGATACCGCAAGGATATATCGCCCTCGATTGTTCAGATATACCAACGTCTATTGTATACTCAGGCAATGGGTAGCAGGCGCGACTAAATTCTGTGCCCGGACTCCCCAGACCCAACTTGAATGCGAACTTTCATTCCAATCCCAAATATGGATTTCGCATCTAAGTTGCAACCCCAGCACCCGCCGCGACAAACATATTCCCGTCCAACAGGCTCTGACTAGCGACATAACTAAACCCTCCGAACGGGTTTTCGATTGCGCTGCCCGTAGTCGTCCAAGGCGCCTTCATGCTCGTCAAAACAGGGCTCAAAGCTAGCTGCGTAAAATCCTCCGAAAAATTCTCCGCCAGCTCTGGATCTGTGACCAGCGGCTGAATCGGTGGTTCGATCTCTCGGCGCGCGAGTTTCTTCCAGTCGATCTTCCGGAAGAAACGGTGCTTCTTGATGGTCTGCATATCCTTCGGCATGTTGCTTCCCAAACGCTTGTTAGGTTCTTTGCGTAGAAGGCGCGTGAGGAGGTCCTTTGCATCGGGGCCGAGATAATATGGCATGATGAGCTTTTGCTTCACAATCTTCTCCTGGATCTTCGCGTGGTTCTGGGCAACAAATGGTGGTGCTCCGGTCAGCAGGTCAAAGCCCAGTGCGCCGAACGACCACCAGTCAACTGCCATGCCGTATTTTTGACCTAGAATAACTTCCGGGGCCATGTACTCGACTGTCCCAAGAACACTGTTGCAGCGGTCATTTTCGTCAACGGCTACTTTTGATAGACCGAAATCGGTTAACAAGAGGTGACCATCGGTATCCAGGAGGCAATTTTCGGGCTTCAGGTCGCGATAGATGACTCCGAGGTTGCGGTGCAAGTGTTCGAGCGCAAGAACCATTTCCGCCATGTAAAAAGACGCGACTTCTTCGGTGAACATACGCTCCTGAGCCAGATGTGTGAACAGTTCTCCGCCTTGCGCGTACTCAAGGATCAAATATAACTTCTCGTGGTCCTGGAACGCGTAGAACAGTTTCACGACGAATGGGTGCCGGTTGACGCTTTCAAGGATCGACCGTTCAGTTTTGGTCTGCTCAATCAGGCGTTTGTGGACGGTCAAGGAGGCTTTCTTGAATTGCTTTTGCGCATAGAGGCGGCCGGTTTTCTGCTGCTTGACCAGAAGCACTGTGCCGAATGTGCCCTTTCCAAGACAGCGCAAAGGCTCAAAGTCCGTCGCGGCCATTTTCCTTGACCTGACATCCTGTACCAGTCCTCCTTCGATCGCGCCGTAAAGTGGCTTCTCGGCAACGCTCTCGCTGATAAATTCGTGCTCAAGAGGAACTTCGTAGCTGGTAATATCAGATATCTCGTCATCGCTAAAGCCGTCTGACGTATTGGTGCCTGTGCTACTCTGTGGCTGGCTTCTGAACTGACTCTTGCTCCGCACCAAAGAGCTGCAGCGCGAATCATTGTTCAAGTTCAGTGTCTCAAGCTGCAGCTTCAATTTGCTGATTCCTCCCATTCCTGTTGCAGATGTGGATCTCAGCATCGGGCTGCTGTTCGCGCTGACGACATCTTCGAGGACCTGGTGCCTGCGAGAGGGAGTCCGAGGTCCGTAATCCGAATCTTCGTCTCCTGATCCGATGAGAGGAGTATTGAATCCGCGCACAGTGTTGATGGCGGGGGCAGGCGACTTCATGGTGCACCACGGCGTCTCTCGGCATCTGCCCTGATCTGCGAGAGGTAGTTTCGGTACAGTGTCTGTTGGTTCTGCGCGGTTTGCATCAGGATCTGGCGGGCGGAAGGAAGTATATTAATATTATCGTATTCGATATGCATTTGTCGAGTGGTGCTGGAGGTTGTGGTTGTGTGGTCACCGGTGGTGTGAGAAGAGCAAAGGAATAGGAAGGTCAAGGATTTCCAAATCCTGTGGCTGTTCGGTCCGGCTAGCGGGGGCTGAGCATGATCTACCGCTAGGCTGGAAGCGGGCAAATAGAAATATCCGACACTCGGCGTTTGTACATGTCTCTTCAACCTCATACTCATACTTACACTGACACTAACACTCGTACTTACGCTCTCACTTATATCAACAGGTCAATCCAACCCAAAATATTAGCAAATTCATTGCGTACTGTATCTTAAGTCTTTGGCCCGTTGATTTGCGGCAGAGTCAGCTAGTGATAGCTTTTGCCCCTTTCCGCTCTCTTATTATGCAAGAAACAAATGATCATGTCTCATACCATGTAGCGACTCAAGAGCCAAAGATTGGGAGTTAGATGTTCCATTGGTGTTTTTCATTCGTCGTCCGATCTCCAACCTTGTTATGATTGGAAAAGTTCATGACCGAGTCAGTCTCTGGTTTCAATATTTGTTAAATCTTTACCCGCTGACGAATGGGTGCAGGTATTCTGTGGCAGGTCTCTCCCTTGCACGATTGGCAGTTGTGGGCGAGAAATAATTCTATCGAGTTTGCGTTACTTAACCCTTGAGATGGTGTTGAGTTGCAGTACTGTGATGTGGGTTTCTCGGCTAGCTGTTCGTGGATTCTTGTCTCGCAGGCTCTAAATCATATCTGATAAGGCGCGCATATTGAATAGGCCTCATTTGCTTCTAGTACTTTCTTAGGTAGACTGGGTGAAATTTACAAGTAAAACCCTTGGTTCAAGTTAGCGCTTCTACCGGGCGAGCAATACTTTGGATCATTGCACCACGAACATAAACACACAGCTTGTATTCTCTTTTATCTATTAGCCACGTCTCTTGCAAGAAAAAATCTTGCCCTAGCTATTGCATTTCCTGGCATCTTTTTAAGTTCCAACTTCATAAGACATATTCTTCAAGATCCATAGAAAGCATGGGACACTCCCAAAGTAGTCCCATCTTCGCTCCTAGAGCCCCTCAAAATCCGAGTAATAATAATCTCCTCGCTCTTAGGATTGTCTCAAGTAAAATTAATGCTCTGGGTAGTCTCCTCGGTACGATCAAGACCAAAAACAAGATATCGAATGCTGTAGGCGTCATTTTTTTCATCTCAGACAATTTCATCGAGTCTACTGTGAAATTTTTGGAGAGTTATCATTTACGAAACTGCATCATGTTACATCATCTGATTGAAGTATTTCCCTGACTGTACTTGATTCCATGTATCTCCCTGACAAGGCTTCCACAATGATGAACCATCAATGTAAAACTAGGGGGAGAAGACGAGAACAGGCACTCATGTGAAAACCCAAACAAGAGGGGGTCTGCACCACAATTGGGCAAACCACCGGATGAAGGCTCAAGAGATTATCGAATTTGTGTGTGTGAGGTGACTTGATATTGTTCTCTAGCACGCTATAGGCTATGTATTTATCCTTTTCCAGGCTCGTGCCAATCATGTGACACTTCCCATGTGATTTCCATTGTTTTGGCTCTCTACATCAGTAACTATACTGCCTCGGATCGAGCCGCACTCAAGCATAGGGCCAAATAATTCAGTTTCAAAATTCCAACCTACGGCAACCGTCTGTGGAGCTTTGATTTATTAACGCTCTCGCTTTTACGAGCTAGCCGTATCGATAATCTTTTCCACATTCAAGGAAACGGTCAAAGGAGGAGAAAGAAAGAATCATATTTTTCAAAGTAACGCCCGACACATCGTTTCTCGGTCGAGCGATGTAGTTGGTAGAGTCTAGTTCCACGTACGGAAAAAAAAAGGGGGGGACAGACTTAGATCCCATGATTATGCCTCTCATTTCGGCAATTCATCCTTCAATTCTCCCAGAGTATTGGATCGCAGATTAACAGAGATTTCGCAAAGCATGGTACCATCTACAACCTACGTTATTTGAATACATAATACGCAGTAGACCTGGGGGAAGACTTCGAGTCCTACCTGGCTCTTGCAAGTAGAAATAAATTGATTATCCTCCAACTCCTAACAGTTGATTTCGAGAATCTGCAGCCGAATGAGGTTGATGCGCCGTTAGCGAGCCCTGGTTAATATACCGTTGTTTACAATATAGTCTTCCGCCACTATTTTCGTCGTAGCCCCTGATTAACGTTTCCACTTTGCTCTACTCCGCTTCTGATCTTCAAATCATGCGACTAGGGTATGGAAGGAACAACTACATAGCTGACAGCTAAGGGTATATTGTCCCCGGCATCTGAGAGCTACACAATAGATCCCGTTCAACTACACATGCGTGTGCAGCATCTTTCATGTTATCATCATCACCAATTTACTTAAAACTTGAAGATTTGAGCAAATTTGCGGTCAAATCTGTGAAAGCATAGATCTGTGTCAATTGCTAAATTGGGCCACACGCAACTTGACTTGACCCACAGTTAATAGAGTTTTCAGAATCAGTATATTCCGCTTCAAGGTTTTTCCCTCTTCTCTCATTGTCATGGACGTTTTTGGAGACATCAAAATGTCTATCACTCCCCGCGCTCTCAACAAGTCCCACCAGCACCCATTGAAAGTCCTCATCCCTCTCTTCCCGGATTTGAATACCTTCGATGCAAACGGCCCTATCGAGGTTCTCAGTCAAGCGAACCGTCATGCAAGCGGAAAGCAGATATTCGAGCTATTCATTGCCTCTGATACAGAGCTTACGAGGGCATTGGAGGGGGTGTCGCTTGCCCGAGATATCTCGCTAGGCGAAGCGTTGGAGCGAGTGGCTGAATGGGATATCCTCCTCGTGCCAGGGGGTGCGACAAATTCTATTATAAATATCGTCGAGGCGTGGAAGCGTGATAAAACTAGTCCAAGCAGCACTCTGATCAACCTGCTGGACCGGTATTTGACTCTGGAAGATGGCTTCACATTAACGATTTGCACCGGAAGCTTGTTTCTGGCTGCAATAGGGAAGCTGGATGGGATGACTGCAACCACGCACTGGAGTGCGCTGCCAATTATGAGGAAACTCTGTGCACGAAGTAAGCTCATCTATCCCCTCGCCTTCGCATAGAGCTGTAACGATCTAGGTTTCTCTAAAACCAACGTCATTCGGGCACGCTGGTTTGATTCGAAAGAAGTTTCAAGACCCAGACTCATCACGTCTGGCGGGGTTTCTTGTGGTATTGACGCAGCTTTCCATCTGGTGGATTTGATTGCTGGTACAGAGCTGGCAGCGTGTATTGCGGATGTGATTGAGTATCAGAGACGGGGCCCAGAAGTGCAGCAGGACTACGTCATCTCACATCTGTGATAGTACCCGAGATAAATATATGCTCTAATACATACGGCTTATCAGCAATAATATCGTGTTCTTACTCAAAGTCTCGGAACCTTCAATCCAAGGCCATAAAGAGAGTCTGGCATCATATTCGAAAGTGCATAAGTCTGAAATAGCTTATTACTTTCAACAAAGCTTTACGCCATTGATGCTGCTCGCCTGTGCTGGATCTAGTGATGGAAAATTAGGTGCATAGTATCGCTTGAGCCGAGCTTCACCAGCTCTCGGCAGCTCCTTTCTTCTCGTTCTCGACCAATATTGTACCCAACTTCTCCACTACCGGAGTGAAGATACAGTATGCCACGGACCGGAACCTATGAAATTCAAACGAAGTAGGAGCACGCCTCCAGATTGCTCAGTCGTAACACTTATTTGCATCCATGTGCAACCCAGGGATGACGTTCATTTCGATGAAGACTTGTACACATATTTAACCACGCCAACGGGCTCGCTTAATAAAGGGGCAATTTATTTGGTATAAATAAACTATACCTAGCCGTACCGCTGAGAAGCGCGTCGAGTTTTGAGAATATTGAAAGACGGACCCAATCCAATGTCGAGATTGCCTTTTGCTCATCTTTCAGGTCTTTACTTCCACGTTTTGAGAATGCCATGCGGTGACTAAGTGCATGTGTATTCGCTTAGTATCAAGGGTGCGTCGATCTAGACTAGTAGACAGCTCTCATCAGCGGGAGAAGGCAGGGTGCGTCTAAGAGAGGTGGCTTAGCTGGACTTTTCGAAAAGCTTGATTGACTTTATCAGAGGACGCGGGGTTATGAATCCATACCTGACACCCGCAGATCCCGCAAATTTATTCTGAAAACGACCCCTGGTTCTTTTGCATGTTCGGTTGCTGGCATTTCCGTCTCTTAAAGAGGTCTATGAATCTCGAATGTGTGTGGCCTGTGTCAGACCAAGAAAGCTACTATCCGGGCACTTCTTACGGATATGGATGCTATTACTTCAGGCGTGAGAAGTGGGTTTGAACGTCGTAGTAATCGATATATCTGAGGACGGTAAGGGGGCCGGGGATGCTGGGAGTGTTGTGCTCGTCCAGAACCAGCCATCAGTGTCCGAGTCTCGATGAAAGATTTTCTAAAAAGAAAAAAAAAACCTTCCAGAGTATCCCACAACACGGATCTTGCTTTACATCAACACCTATTCGTGTCGCTTAAGATCGTGCGCGGTATACCTAGAGGTGAAAATATTCCTATTGATCTGTTTAAGAAGACTATAAAGTATGTGACAGCATTCTTGGGTCTTAAGCTTGGTAATCTGGTAGCAATAGTTGTAAGTTCTTACTATGCTCTTCACAAGCTCGAGGCCGCCTTTGCGAGATTCTCAACAGGTCCTATTGTCGATTTTACGTCGTCTATGCACAAACAGCTACTACAGCAGCATTTGTACGCAAGCTGAGGCTGAGGATGGGACTGCATTTGGCTGTATTTCGGGGAAATGACAAGAGCGCTGTACGAATACCACTTCATCACTACATACACACCTCAAACTATAAATCACGTGTCGAGAATGGTCTGATATCTTCACTATCACCCTCGGAAGTTCTGGATTCCAAGACAATTGCCCACAATGACCCTGATCATGACTGTAAGGAAAATATTTAACTCGCAAGTAAGGTCAAGACTAAATGCTTCGTAGAGACAGGCCGATTCCCCAGATCCAGGTTCCTCGCCATCAAAAGTCGACCTCCTCATCCTCGGCGCAGGCTGGACATCAACCTTCCTGATCCCGCAACTCAAAGCACAGGAAATCAGCTACGCAGCAACGACAACAAATGGTCGAGACGGAACCTACAAGTTCAAGTTCTCGTCCGACTCGGAATCCAAAGAGAATGCTGATCAGTACCGAGCTCTGCCAGCTGCCAAGACTGTGCTCATCACATTCCCACTCAAAGGCGCCGCTGAGACTACGTCTCTGTACGATTCATACGTCCACAGCCACGGCGGCTCGTCAGAGAGCGCGAATACTGAGTTCAATTTCATCCAACTTGGAAGCACGGGCATATGGAGCATTCCCGGGCAAGACCAATGGGTCACTCGCCACTCCAGATACGACACCTCGAATGCACGTGGGCAAGCCGAAGACGAACTACTGAGGCGCGCCGGTTGTGTTCTGGATCTCGCTGGGCTGTGGGGAGGGCAGAGGAACCCAATTCATTGGATTGATCGCGTGGCGAGCACGAAGGAGCTTCTGAGGGGTAAGGGAAGTCTGCACATGGTGCATGGCGTTGATGTTGCAAGGGGAGTTATTGCTGTGCACCAGGAGTTTGAGAAGGCGAAGGGACAGAGATTCGTACGAACCTCCTTTGCTTGATCTTGCAAGAAAAGCTAACGGTGAGGCTAGATGCTTACCGATCTCCAAGTCTACGACTGGTGGTCTATCATTCTAGGACTTGCTGGTGAGCTCGATTTCAAGAACGGCAATGCTGATAGAGCGGGGAAACAGATTAAATGGATTGAGGAGTTAATGGAGGAGCAGAGTGTGAGGGCGTTACCGAGGGATATGGAGACGTTGGGACGGTGCTATGATACCAGAGAGTTCTGGAATACGTTTGGAATTATGCCTACTAGAAGCAGGGTCTCGAGTGTTATTATAGGAGGGCAGTAGTGATAGCTCCAAAGAAAAACTCTCCAGGGTCCAATTGCCGAAAATAAATTGAGAAAATAATTGCGAAGAGCAGCTTGATAGCCGAACATCCCTGCTATCACTTTCCCTGGTTGGCATGCCCAGGTAGAGAACCCCCATCTCCACATGACCAGCAATCCATCGCCATGGGCTGGTGTTGATGTTGCATATTCCCATGAAGTGACATGCCCAAACGCTAAATTTATTTGCCCAAATTGTGTCACAGCGACATATTAATGTCAATCATCCCTTGACCTTTGGAGCTCGGCCTCGACCGCGCTTTACGGTTCCGTCTGCATTCGTAACAGGAGCTATCTTCTTTTCCTTGGCCGGGAATTCCTTCGTTGCGCTAGGTGTACTCTTCTTCTTCTCCTTTGGCGCCGCCTTCTCCTTTGCCTTCATAGTTGCAGCAGCCTTCGCCTTTACTGGGGCATTCTTATCCTCAGCAGGCCTGCCACGTCCCCTCTTGACAGACGGCTCAGGCTCCTCATCACCGTTGTCATCCCCCTTCTCGTCCTGCTCCGTATCGCTATCGCGCTTGCGCTTCACCTCCTTCGCGGCAGCAGCACGCTTCTCCTTCTTCGCGCTCTCCTTGGCTTTCTTTGCCTCCTCTTTCGCGTCGTCCTTTTCCTTCTTCGCTGCAGCCTTCGCATCATCCTTGTCTTTCTTATCTTTCTCGCGCTCCTCTTTAACCTCTACAACCCTCTTCTCGACCTCCTTCACCAGGTACCACTTGCGGTCTCCCTTGCCGTATATTGCAGGCAGAGGCTCGGTTTTCATTGTTAGGCCTTCAAGATCGGTATCCTTAAGCTTGTGCTGCTTTTTAATGACAGTGATGCTGATAATTTCGGCATCACGGCATTCCTCGCACTCTTCTTTCTTGGTGAAGGGGTTGGTCCGTAGAGCTACGTCTTCTGCCTGGCAGCTCTCGCATATACCGCTTTGAAGAGGAGGCATCTTGCTGTTTGGGGTGGTTGGTTGAAGGACAGAGGTTGATTCTGATGTGAATGTAGATTTTGATGTTGATTTGATGTCCGGCTTGAGTTTGAGAGCTTTGTTTAAATACTGACCCGCGTTTGCATTCTTCCAAGGTTGTAAGACGCGCAGGCTGCCGAGCTTTTTGCCGAGGGGCCCTTGTCAAAAACAAACAAACACCCAAGACATTCCTCGTGTAGAAGTTTCGTATTGGATTTCGAAGTAAATATTTGGCATGTTCAATACCTTAAGTCTCCCGAGACGATTCCAGATTAAGTCAGCAACAGAGCTCTCGCCCATCATCTAAGAAGCCTGTACGTTCGCGCGCCGACTTTCACAGTCGCACCACCTCTTCTGCAATCAGCAGGCACGAGAAGCGTCCAAATCTACCTTGGCTATGAGAGTGGTCACAGGTATTAGTTTCCAGACATTTGCTGAGAACTCGGGTTGGTTGTGAAACTACTACCTGTTTTGTTCGGTATCATATTACCAATAATCAGATATATAAAGCAGTAGCTTCTCGGCATAATCTTTCTATTCTGCTCTTATCGACGTTTAATACATCAAGATTTTGGAAAAAGCAAATATGTGAGATATTTCTATAACCATTGAAGTTTCTAACTCATCACTAACCATCGATTAGTACTCGATATTGGCATCGCCCAACGAAGCATCGAAGCTTCACGACGCTTGTCCTTGAACATGGACTGCATCGAGAAGAAAGATGACGCTCTGTAGATGTACCTTGCTAATTTGAACGATTTCATATTTTGCTGTCCCAATTATACGATATATCATCTAGCCCAGGCTGGTGACTTGATTGTCTTAGTATGCTCTAGAAATACCACTGAAGTCTCTTTGTCATGGTAATTCTCCTATAGCTCTCAAATTTATTTCGAAGAGGTAGTGGACAGCCTGGAAATTTTCTTTGTGGTTTACAGCATCTTTCCAAATCGCAACTTCAGAAGTCTCGAAGCTGCTGCTGCTAAGGTTGAGAGAATGCTTGCACATAATAACTAGAGAAAAGCTGATGGTAACGAGGAAACGATACTTGCTGGGTAAAGTCCGAACCTGACATGTGGCTCAGTAAACGAAGTCTCTGATCCAGAGTCCATAGAAAGGATCCTAGTCCAACTCTTCAAAGTCTTGCGTTCCAAGGACTTGAATTTACCGATCTCTTCAACATACCAGCACCAGGTTCGTCCCCTCCTTTCCCATATTCATTCGATAGTACACACTGCCTTTGGAAATTTCCTAGCTTTCCTTCCACCAAATTTTTTTTCTTCCTAAACTCACTCGGCACAGATTTCTCTCCAAAAAGCGTCGAGCGAAATGCACTGCTGGCTACGCGAAATAGGAACTGTCTCCCATTAATTCCAGGCTGCTATATGGAGGATGCCGAAGCCTACATTAACTACCTGGAAGCCCTTAGACAGCAGGCTTGTAGCGTTCAGAGCCACACTTTCGTGCAATGGGTCATACACTATCTTCGAGTGCGCAGTCCACGCTGAAGGCGACTCATCATATTGATCCGTCCCCCTTTACTCGGTCTTGCGTAAAGTAACATTTTGCTGGATCTCGATTAGCAGATATCTTACGACTAGAGTCACCTTGAAGGAAAAGATAGAACGGGTGCTAGTTAGAAGATTCCAGGTTGCTTCGGACTGTTGGGCGCAATACGCTGATGGTACTAATAGGGACTGATACTACTCGGGCTAATGGAGATTTGGAAGCGACGCTGAAGTCTCTTGTAACAATTCAAAGAGACGAGAACTTATAGCCAACTCAGTTATATAGATATATGTAGTTACATTTGAAAGTCTTAAAATAATTTGTTTATCACGGGAAGAATATAAGCTCTAAAAATCAGATAATTTTATAGTGGAGTTTACTGGCGAAAAAGTATTAATCTCTATGTTTTGGTGTGATAAAGGAAAATAAACTATGTCAGTTGGCTAGTAAGGCGATATCAAACTGGATTAGATCGCCTGCTCTTGGGTCTATTCGCTTTGCAAAGAAAGGGGCAGTTGGAATTGCTTCTTGGTATATTACTCTTGATGATTAAAGCAGGCAGCCGCTATCCTGATTCCATCATATTGATTCTGGTTCTGTTCTGAGAGTAACCTACCGAAGATATGGTCCTGTTCGCTCGGACCACTGTTTTTGCATGAAGTGTTGGCCGGAGGTCTACGTCGTGGATACACCTAGTCTTGAGAAGTAGGCATGTATAATCAGTTACAAGAGCCCTGTGTAAATATCGGCTTGAGCGAGGTTTCAACAACATAAGAAGCAACAATCAATCGAAAAGCATCTTCTCATCTCTTTGGTCTAGGCCCAAAATTTTACTTGAGATTTTGTGTGAAACGTCCTACTGCTCTGTACGCGTTCAAAAGGACTTTCAACCAGGTGCCAAGGGCCTGTTACTAACCACCAAAATTCAGTAGTAAGCCATCAGAGTATCCAGCAAACAAGATATAAGACACAACATCTCAATCGCCGAAAAGTAACAACGACCTGTAACATCTAAAATTTTCAATTTCAAGTCGAAAAGTCCAGAACCCAGCGGTAAACTAATGGACTGAAATACTACCATGCATTCAGACTTGCAAGATACAGACACACCCGGGTATATAGCGATCTTCAATAATAGGCAAAACCATATAGTATATATCAAGCAGGCTAATCATCCAAGCCCGGCCGGCTGGCAGCAATCTTTCGGACACCGTCATTGAGCGAACTCGCTGTTTGCAAGTAGCAAATTTATTATCATACACACGAGCTTCATATGTCGGTATCCTATTTTAAATACCCTGGTATTGTGTAAGGAGATGCTGAGACTGTTCAGCCACAAGAGTGCAAACAAGGAAGTCGGAACGCACCTTGATAGTATGTATGGGAGTCATAGTGGAGTCTACTATAAAAGGGGAAGGTATCCGGGCAAGTATATCTAGGTTTAAAAATTTTATTTGGAAGCTGGAAGATCCTGCCCACATGAACTTAGTTCATGCTTCGTGCTATGCGTCGCTTTTTTCATGGGAATTGTGTTGCTCGGCCGTGTCTGGAAATGAGCAGGTCGCATTAGGGGCAGAGGTTCCGGAAGGAGTTTTTGCAGTACGATTTTAAGCCAGGACATAGCTGACTGTCACGGTCAGGAGAAATTTGTGGGTGGCAAACGTGATGATACATGACGTTTTATCGCTGCAGTAGTGGGTATCGTCTGCCGTCTATCAAAATAGTATGGACAAGCTTCTCACAAGGCTATTGTACAAGCATCCAGAATAACCTACCGTACATAATATACATATTCTCCAGCGCTGCGAATTCTTTTCAAGCACGTGCTTTGATTCCAGCGACAGGTTTTTCGGGTTCGTATATTCTCGGGATCAAGCCCTCAGCCATCGCAATAGCTCCGTCCATATTATTCTTGTTGAACAAGAAGAGACCCTGGATGGAAGCAGTGCTCGTCTGATACTTCGGTGTCTTCTCACCGGCGAGATCAGCGACGAGCCCGAGATCTTCCAGCCTCTGCAGGAAACGCGTTTTGCCTCTGCTGTCGTGGTCCATCTCCCCGTAGAATCGATCCCACATCTCTCCAGCTTGATATCTTGTGGCTTCTCCAATCCGGATCGTCATGTCTACTCTGCCAGGCCGTATTAAAGCCTCGTCTAGTCGATCGATGTGATTTGTGGTGAGGAATGCCAGTCTCTCTTCCCCAGCCGCTACTCCATCCAAGGCATTGAGCAGCCCTGAAAAGGTGACCGTCATCCCGCTGTACCCGTCCTCACCGACTTGTCTCCGATTACTGAAAGCTGCGTCCGCATCCTCGAGCAAGAGGATTGTCCGCGCAGGCATCTGAGTAAGGAGCCTTGCCAGCTTGTCGTCTGTCATTCCCCTTTCGCTCAAGTTAATGAGCGCGACCCCAAAGTCCAGCTCACCAGCTAAGGCCAGTATGAAGGAGCTCTTCCCGCTCCCGGGAGGCCCGTATAGCAGATACCCTCTTCGGTACGGAATCCCTCGTTCCAGGTACCAGCTCTGCCTCGCCAAGAAGTCCTTGACGTCGTCCACGATTCGCTCCTTGACCCCCTCGTCCAGCACTACAGATTGTAGAGGGCGTTTCATCCGAGCCTCGCCGAACTGCTTCCACTCCTGGCTTTGTACGGTCCACATCACTGTCTTCCCTTCCTGTGCGGACATTGCCAGCTCGTGCGCCTCTCGGAATATACTCTCGAAAACGTTGCGGTGAGCATACAGCGTCTTGAACTGCACTACCTCATGCGGTACTCCTGTGACATGGTTCGACGTGCTCTGCTTCTCACGAGTGACCTGTATGAATGCCCCGTTGTGCTTGATGATATATTTGCCATAGCCAGGCTGTATCATGAACCTTGCGTTGCCCGCTGCCTCATCCTTGCCATGCGAAATCGTGTTCACAGAGTAGTCGTGAATTCGCGTGAGTTTCGAGGCCAGATAGCCGGATTGAGGTCTTGAGAGCGTCAGCCAGGCCAGGATCCAGTTGTACGAGGCATCCTGCTTGCTGACCTCGATGCTGCAGAGGAGACGCCGTTGGATCAGAGAAGCGCCGCGGATGACGCCTTTACGGGCGATGGCTGCGGCTGTTCCCAATCCGGCGAGACCAATGCCGCCAGCAAAGACGGGGTTGTTGAACAGGACATCGAGGTTCAGGACTGAGGGTGTTGATGCTGCGAGGTCCGGCATGATTTAAGGATGGATTTCTTTTCGAGGGTCGCGTATGATGACGCATCCAAGGCCAAGCGAAAACATCAAATCCCGTGCCCAGAGTTTTCCTTTCATCACAAACCCCCTTTTCAGCTGCGGAGAAGCGAATTGGCTCTATGCTTGAGCCGCGTTGCTTTGCAATCCATTAGCAGTTGCGCCGCTTCTGAATTTATCATCTTCACTTGAGTTACACTCTCATAGCGTCCCGCGACGAAGCAGAAGCGATAAAGTTATCAAATCACAAATCTTATCTCCATATCTTTGCGCGAAAAAACCACTCCTTTCGGTGATTTGAAAGGAATCCGTGTGCTTGCCGCCAACTAAGCCAATTATTCTTCTAGTTGTACTATGACTTCACTTCTCCGGCTTCCATATGACAATACTATGTGAGCATGCATGACCGGTAACGTCTTCTTGTTTTTAAACCTAATATGCTTTGACAGCCTCTCGTAAAGAATACCAACAGAGTCGAAGTTCCAATCCATTACTGTGATACCCGGTAATTGGGGGCTCTATTCTGAAACCAGTATGAATAGAAACCGCAGGCTGTTCCAGGGATCAGTTCAATTATCGAGACGATAAAACCACGGCCATGGCATAACTCAGCATTTCCGGGAAGGCTATACTGTGGTCTACATCGAGGCCTGGCTAAAGAAAGATCTACCATCATCAGAAAGAATATTTTGTCAAGCCCTCCAAAAACTGGCACAAGTGGTGAATCGTTTTATTGCCGCACCTCCATAAAAAATTAACTATCTTTCTCCCTTTCCAGCCGAGGCTTGTCATCTGGAGAGTTCTCAAGGCCGCTTAGGCAGGCTTTTCCCCGCTACAACGTGTCGAGCTTTCGCCTAGAAGAATGGTTCAGTGGCGCTGAGATTTATATATTCTCTCAAACTCGCCGGATTACAGCTTGATGAAGACAATACTTTGAAATGACGTTATCTCGCCTCTTGCCTCGTCAATGGGGTCTTTTCTCTTACCATCTCATGTCGAGAGAGACAAGAAAATGCAACACGGGCATCCGCTCCTTTGACTCTTGCATCATCGCCAAATCGAGGACCACGAATCATATAATTCTCGGACAGAGTGAGCATTGCGGTTTTGAATGTACTGGGTGAAGGAATACTTCTATTATTGGATATGCTGACATTAGGTCCTCTTCGGGAAGGTGGCGGTTTGTAATCCCATCATAAATCCCCAGCAACAACAACGTTCACCTGCCCAGCGAACTTGAACCGACATCATCGCTCAGGAAGTAGATCTTCATTCTTTACATCTTATTTCTGGCAGTGGTTTCACCCCTAAGCAAGCAAAATGCCGCCAAAAACCGTCGCCCCCTACGGTACCTGGGACAGCCCCATCACCACAGATATAGTATCGGGAAACAGTCTCATCTTTGCAGAAGTGCATGCTGATGTAAGCTGTTATTTACACTCTACTTGTATCTCCGCTGAGTTAGAAGCAATCAACTGGAGCCATATACCTGATCGAAGGCCGGCCTTCTGAGAAGGGCCGGCAAGCCATCGTGCGAATTGAAGACGGCGAGACCATCGACATACTGCCAAAAGAATACAGCGCCAGAAGTAAAGTCCATGAGTATGGAGGTGCAGCTGCTGCCCTCATTCCCGAAGGCAACTTCATCTTCACGGATCATGCTACTCTCGGTGTTTTCTCGCTCTCTCCCAAAGGAGAGGTGTATGGAATCCTACCAGCAAACCCAAAGCTTAGATATGCGGACTTTGATGTTCATCCAACACAGACCGGAACTATCATAGCGATTCAAGAAGATCATATCGAAAAGAAATTGATAGATGCCGTCAACACTCTGGTTGTGATAGATGCCAAGAGTAAGAAAGCTGAGACAATCGTCCAAGGCGCGGACTTCTACTCACATCCAAAGTTCAGTCCGGATGGAACCAAGATTTCTTGGTTGCAGTGGAATCATCCTGATATGCCATGGACTGGATCCGAGCTCTATTTTGCCGACTGGCAAGACGGTAAGATCGGGAAGTCAACCAAAGTCGCAGGGAATGCAGGGGAAGAAAGTATTTCTGAGCCGAAATGGCATACCGATGGCACTTTGCTGTTCTTGAGTGACCGTACCAAGTTCTACCAGTTGTATCGCTACAACACGCTAACTGCTTCTCTGGAGCACCTTGATTTCGAGGGATTTGAGAATGCTGAAATTGGCAGCACAGAATTCAACCTTGGAGCGCAAGTCACCTATTTTGCTTGTAGCCGGTTTCCCGCTGACCGTTTCCAGGTGTACCTATGTTCCACTTAGTAATAAGAGTTTGGTGGCTACATATTGCCGTAATGCGACCAACGGTCTCTTGCTCTACGATCTCGTTACGAAGTCTACTAGACACCTTGATACGGGCCTGGTGAGTATTGCAAGGTGCGGCGTCAAAAAGCTTTCGGGCACAGAAGTGATAGTCATCGGCTCTTCGTTAACCTCAGTGGACGCGCTGTATCTTATCAATGTCGCGAAGCCGACCGAGAAGAGGCTTCTCAAGCCATCTGTCAGCGTGCCAATTCCCACTGCCATATTTTCTCCCGCGCAACACATCACATTCCCTCGAAGTCATGGAGTCGATCTCGGCACTGTATCTCACGCCATCTTTGTCCCGCCCCAGAATCCTAACTTCGAAGCACCAGCTGGCAGTAAACCACCTCTCATCATGTTCAGCCACGGCGGTCCAACGGGCCACGTCTCACCTGGTCTTGCACTAAACGCCCAATACTACACCTCACGTGGCTTTGCATACTGCTACCCCAACTACGCCGGCTCTACAGGCTACGGCCGGGACTACATCGAGCAGCTCAACGCATCCTGGGGAATCAAGGATGTCGAGGACACAGTCTCTTGCATCGACTATCTCGCCTCGCAAGGCCTTATTGACGGCGCGAAAGTTGGCATCACCGGCCGCAGTTCGGGCGGATACACAACCATCCAGGCACTCTGCGCCTACCCAACCTGCTTCGCAGCCGGCGTCTCCCTATTCGGCATCGGCAATCTGAAATCCCTGATGCTCGATTCGCATAAATTCGAATCTCACTACGAGAGCGGTCTCCTGTTCACAGAACACACCACTGAGGAAGAAAAAGAGCAAGTTATGTTCGACAGGAGCCCTTGCTTCCACGCAGACCGGATCGAGAAACCGCTGCTGTTGTTACAGGGTGATATCGACATGGTGGTGCCGCTCGCACAGGCCACCGAGATGGAAAGGGTCCTGAAGGGCAAGGGTGGGGATGTCAAGCTGGTGGTGTTTGAGGGGGAGGGTCACGGGTTTAAGATGAAGGAGAACTTAAAGAGGGCGATTGAGGAAGAGGAGGGTATGTGGAAGAGGACTTTGCTTTGAATCATTCAAGTAAGCATGTCGTTTAGACAATTTCCAGATACTGGTGAGTAAAGGTTCCATCATTATAATTCAATGACACTATCAAGCCTCTTAAAGGTATGCTTCAACTTGTCTATTGCTTCGATTCTTCTATGGAAGACGTTAATGATATACCCAATCTCGCCATTCATTCTCACGGATACATGATATACTCCTCCAACCACGAAAAGACCGGGTCTAACCCACCTTGTAGACTTCACCTCAACACACAATCGCCACCAACAGGCCCCCAAACACATAAAGTAGCGACAAGAACCATGAGATTTGAAATCATAGTGCGAACCCACAGCCACCTCACGCTCCCCTTGCACAGTCAACACCTAAATATTTTTGATTCTGTATCCTAGATCAAACCAAGATCGAAGTGGACGTTGAACAGAGGGTATGGTGAGTATTGGGACTGGTATGATAAACGAGCCGTTAAGGAAAACAAAAAAACCCAATGGTCGATAATGCGTGCAGCGAGTCTTGAGCTATGGAGACAGCCTGTCTGATCGTGAGCAGAGCTCCGAACACGACGTCAGCTTGTATGCCTTTGAGCAGCTTACTGCTGCTATTTCTAACCATACACATTCTGCGCCACCCTCCAAGACAGCCTCCAAAGCTCCAAATGCCGGCGAATCAAAACATCCAGTCCAAAAATAGCCAAAGATTGTGGTAGAAATATACCTTCTCGTTTTCAAGGGCTCTTCTTCCGTCGGGACTCTTCCAACGACTGTTGAGCGCCCGAGAGAGGCAGTCAAGCGGTGCGTGCCTAGAGTTCTAACAGAGATGATAGGCCGCTCATTACTTGTTGGTAGGCACTTGTCAGAGATAGGGGAAAGCCGTCTCTAAGAAGAGCAGATATGACGGCCGTCTATGGAAAAGTAAGCAATTTTTCGCCATGTGCACCACAGTGAGGGTTTCCTCTAACGAAGCAGAAAACTCAAGTTTACTGAAAGATCTTCGTATTATAAATATAACTTAACACCAGACCGCGGCCAGGCCTGGATACCAAACTTTGCTAATAACTTAGAAATCAAAGAAAAAAAAAAGGATAAAGCATCACTCTATGCTGTTATAATCTCAATTCATGTACTCCAGGCTGGCGAGAATAGGTCTCAAATGAGTACGCTCCAAACACCCCATCCAAGGCCCATAGTAATAGAACACCCAGAAATGCGAGATCTCATACACAACTTCATGACTAACAAAATCACAGTAATTCCTCCACCTCACCAACCAGATCCCATTTCTTCGTCGTAAGCTTCCTAACCTTCTTGACCGGGTTCCTACTCAGCATCATAGGCGCATCTTCATGGACACTCATCCGCTCGAAGGCTTGCTCAACACTCATCTCAGGAGTGCAATCTCTCAGCCGACTTTCGCGGAGCGGCTGCCTCTTGCTCGGACTGCGTTGGCTCAGATCCCGTCTCAGCATGTCGACCTCTCTCCTCAGCCGTTCATTCTCCATCTCCAAGTCTTCGATTTCCGGGCTAGGATACGCATTCTCCTTATCCTCGCCCTCGTCTGCTGCGTCGATGCTGCGCGTGTAGATTTCGAGTTTCTTGTCGAGATGCTCGTCGTTGTTGTCCCTCTCAGCTGCCCAAACCGCTTTCCAGCGGCGTAGCTCACTTGCTAGTCTTGCTTCAAGTTCGGCGTGGCAGTCCTCGCGGATCTCCTGCTCCAGCTCCAGGACCCGGTCCTGCATGCTCTCAAGATGAGCTTCGGTCTCGAGGCGGAGTTGGTGAGAAGAGAGGAGTTCGGCGCGCAGGCCGTCAATCTCCTCGGACATGCGCGCGATTTCTAGAGCGGCGATTTCCATTGTCGTGCGCTCGGTGTCGTTGGCCGGAGAGGAGCCGTAGGTTCGCGAGGGGAAGTAGTGGGAGGCGGTGGATTGGGCGAGAATTGTGGATGTTACGCTTGGGATGCGGGGGACCGTGATTTCGCGGGCGAGGGCGGAATAGCGGAGGATTTGAGAAGTGGCGTTGAAGTCGCCCAATGGGTCGGCAGTGACGATCATTACAGCTTTCTGTGGATTCCGAGGTACGTGTTGGTGATGCGAATGTGTTGAAGAGACAGATTGGTGAGATGTTGACGGGAAGGAGTTGGAGAACAGGAGCTCCGTGAGTTTACATTGGCGGAAGGGCACGAGATTTGGCTGTTGATGTTAGTACAAGCCCAAGTAAGATAGTTTGTAAAGCCGTACCTTTGCAGAAGACGCCAATTCCGACTGCATTTGTAGACATTGTCCGAGGTACATCAAACTCTCGTTGATCTTCCCAGCCTCGGCCAGAGTCGTGCCTTGGGTCTTCGCATCTCTTGCTCTCTCGCTCCCAGCCAGGTCAACAATCGTCAGGGCGCTACCTCCCCAGTGGTGTAGCATTCTGCTTTTCCGTCTCTTTTTGACTTCGACACAAAAGAAGCCATGGCTTCGACTGGAGACACTATTTGACCCGGTTCCGGCGACTCTTCTTTCTTGCAGACCGGCCTCAAGAACCATCAGAGCCTCTTTCATGCTGCCACAAATGATCTTCCTCAACCCTGCGACGACCTTGCGATCCGGTGACTGCTCCGTTGGCTTAAATAGCAGTGGCCGGCGCCGAGCATCTTTTGCCGACTTTCCCGGAATCGCAGGCGTCAAAAGATCAAAAACACGATCGTTGTACACTTCGTACATGGAGATCAGAATCGCATATTCTGCGTTCGGATCCACATCCACTGTTAAATTACCAATATCCGGACTCTGCGGCAAACCCGATGGCCTCTGTAGGGCAAAGCGCCGGGGGGTAGCCGGTATATAGGAAGATTCGCCCTTCAAAGGAGATTTAGTAACATATTTGACCACCTTGGCAAGCGTGGACTGCATATAAGAGGGGATGCTGGAGCCATTGACTGCCACGGGGTCTAGAACACTTCCTGACCGGTTGTGCGTCCGCTTCGTCTGGACTTTGTCTTCTGGCTGCAGAACGACGCGAATGATCTTCGGACTGCCGCTCTCTCTGGTCGAGTAGAGGCCTTGTGCGGTGGGATGCAGCGGCTGCGAGATTGTATGAGAAGGTATACGTACTACCATGGGGGTGGGTGCTCGCGAGCCGGCGCGCGAGGCCCCGGGTTCGGCGTACATGGTTTCGAGGAACATCTGTGCGGACATTACTTGAGCCTCTGAAGGGTCGGAGGCTGCTACAGTTGCGTGCAAAGAGGTGGTTGTGCTTGGGTCGAGGATGTTATTCGCAATTGACCGGAAGAGGACATCGAGCGCGAGTTGGGTCAGGCCACGCTGAGAACGAGATCCTAGGATGGTATGGCTCTGTTGACTTTGAGTTAAATCGATCAACATTCAGGAGCTGGGTGTGTATACCTTGCCGCTGCCCGTAACTCCGAGCGTTGCAAGCAGCGCATCTCTGCCTTCTCCGCCATGTGGACCTAGAACACCCTCAACGAGCGGCAGCACACCAGTTCCCTGAAAGAGGTCCAGTTGTGTAGACTTCTCCTCGAATACTTCTGTGAACGCGAACTTTTCTATTGCGCGTCTGCGATTGTCGTTCGGAGGATTGAGGGTAATGTGTGTCGGTGCCGTATCTTCGGTCGGTTCTTCGACTGTGAGAAATCGCTCGGTAGGAGCTTGACCCGCGGGCGCCGGTCGCAGACGCAGATATACTTCGAATAGGTTTGCTTGTTTGGATTGGTGGTCCATTGCTGCGAAATGTAGTTGTACAGTTGCAGTGAAGATAATGTGGTCTTGCGATATTGTTTTAATCAGGCTGCGGCTGGATTGTTGTTATCGGCTGTGTTGCCGTGGCGACGATTAAAACATTTTGCCTCTTGATGGAGACCAGAAATAGATTATGTATGACCTATATCTATATCCTGATTTTTTTGTGTTCTGCGTTCTGATTTGGAGACTATTCTTCAGCTTGCGACCCCTCCTGATAATATAGCCCTTCGAAGGCATTTTTACAGTTGAGTATATCTGTCAGATTTCAGGTGCGAGCGAATATTTTGACAGGAGTTGTAATTTTTACGCTATCTGGTGTGGTTGCCACAGAAATGAGGGAGATCCATCTCTCACTCCTCTAGCTTGGGGCTTGCTTTACCGACGGGATCGAAGTTCTAAACTCAAGGAGCATTCTTTTTACTTGCTTGTGAGCTCGATGTTTATATCAACAGAGTTTGAAACACAAAGGCTGAAATTGAGAGAAATCTCTTAGATATGCAGCGCCGAGGGAGGTAAAAGATCGTATGCTCAGACTAGGATTCCTATACCAGAGTGACAGCTTGATAATCCACTTGCAAAAGCATGGTAAAGGAAACCAGCCTCACACCTCTACAATAAAAAATTAAGCCCTAGTTCCAAGATCTAGTATCCCGGTTCCGGCGATAGGTCGGATTTCAAGAATCGCGTGCACAAGATACAGCTCCCGCGCTTATGTGCTCGAAATCAGTACTTGGATGCTGAAGTCATCCAATTCCTCCATCCAGCGCCTGCCACATCTCTTCGACAACCACTCTCTCCCTGTAGAAAAAAAAGCCCAAAAGCCGAAAATAAAATCAACACCCAAGCCTACCACGGCCAGCTCCCTATCAGCCAAACAACAAGCAAGGCCCAGAAAGAAGCCACGACAGCGAAACCGAGGAGCCACCAGCAGGCTTGGCCCAGGCATTCGGATTCCCCTCCCCTTGCTTCACTCAGCCCATCGCTTCCACTTTCTTCTCTTTGGAGCAGAGGCTGGGTCTCGAGGTCCGGCTGGCCGGACGGTGGAGGTTGGGGCGAGCTGGATAAGGTGTTACATAGTGGAGGCTCGGCGTCGGTATCAGCATTAGCGTCGTTGTAGGCGGGTGGTTGCTTCATTGATTTGTGAGCGTGAATGAGAGTCTATAGTCGGTCTAAGATGAGATGGAATGGAATAAGATGATGTGGGATGGGTCCAGATGCCGGCTAGAAGGCTTCGTTTGTGCTACGTTTTTCTGTGAGACGAATAGAGAGGAGACGAGAGAAACACACAGTAAACACATATGAGAGGGACAGAAGCGAAGACCGATATGCATTAGCATATCTATACCAACCCACGGATTTCAAAGACAACACTGAAATGCAGTAAAGTAAATCCACAAACTCCCCTC
>JAENRP010000053.1:8700-42297 GCA_024741835.1 Diplocarpon mali | reverse complement strand
CCCAACAGAGTAACATAACGCGAATGTTCCTCCACTCCCCAAAAGAGATTTCATCATACATCATTATACTGGGAGTTCATATCGAGATTTCCGGTTGTGAGGTGTCGAGGTCCAAGTCCAAGTTTAGCCCCAATTTCGAGTTCAAATTCTAGCTATCTCTACGAATATTTCTGCTCAAGAATCAAGAACCTAGCAGCTTAGGTGGCAGGGCGAGAAATTTTTAGATGGGTTGATGTGGAATGAATGATATGAAGGAGTTAATTTCGACTGTTGTACATATCGACCCTTGACAGGTGGCTGTCACGACTTACTTGTAAATAGCACATAGCCATTCTTACATACCTTTTCTATCTCTTCCTGTCACGCTCTCCATGTCTCTCACTTATCTCCCTTGAATAGAAGGATAGAATTAGTAAGAGACGTCGGGATCAGGATATAGGTGTAAAATCAACGGCTCTCAGCTGTGGATAGTCGCAAGCAATGACATAGAGCCAACGGATTTGCGTTGGTAAATCTCAAGGAAGATGCTACGCCTCTTATCTATGCGATATCAATAACGCCATCCACCAAAATTCTTTTTACTGCTCATTCACGCCGTCTCTCCCGAGTAGCACGCAACTCCTTGAGGCACATATCTATTTCCCCAACAACCTGCCACCATCCAAACCCTCCCGCGCAAGTACCTGCCCAGGGCCCTTACACAGCATACTTCTTTACCATTTCCCTTACCTCCCTATCATACGCCCCACGATCCTCCCGAAACATCCTCGCCGCCTCCTGCTCTACGGCATCGTCCGGGACCGGCTCCACGAGCAACTGCTGCGTCGCAGCCAGCACGGCCGAGATCTTGGATGACGGCTTCCAGGAGTCGGCTTTGAGGATTCCGATGCACATGCTACCGTGCTCGTCGAAGGTCACATTGGGGTGGTAGATGCGGGTCTTGAAGGAGAGCTTAGGGGGCTTGAAGGGGTATTCGAGCGGGAGGGCGAGGAGGAGCGTGAATTTGCCGCCCTAGATTGGGTTGTTAGTTCGAGGGAACACGGAGGTGGGGAGAATGAGGGATTGAGAGTGAGAAAGGGGGAAGAACTTCATAAGGTGAGCCTTCGGGCCCGTCCATTACTATGTTCCAGTTATGTACGTTGCCCTCATCTACCAGGGAGACTTTGATGCCGGTCGGTGGGTTTTCTGTGACTTCCGCCAGCTCCTGTTCCTATCAGCTGTGCTCTTCTCTATGTTGGCCGTTCTATCCGTAAGCCTCACCTTCGAGATCCTCTTCTGTGAACTGCCCATACTGATAGCGGGGTCTCGTAGCGGGGTTGTGTATTGCTCGTACGCGACTGTTGCAGATGCGTGACCTGTAAGCTGGCTCGCAGAGGTTTTTTTTTTTGATAGAACACCTGGAAAGGCGGTTCCTTGATGCGTGGGAATAGCGTTCCAGGTGATCCTTTGAAAGGATTGGCGTTTGAGGGTTATGCAAAGTTACGATGGGTTAGGAGACTTGGGTGGGTTGCAGGTTCGCAGAGTGGGACAGCGCTAGGTTGTTCTACGAGGCTGAACGAGGCTGCCTCAGGTGGGTGACTGGCTTCCAGGTAGCTGCTTATTGGATAAAGGCGATACAGCTTGTGAAGCTCATAGAGAATTTAGCATTTCAGCAAAACAATCTGGAGCAGAGTTCAAGTACATATGTTTAGAAGTTTAGCTATATAGCTACTGCTTCTCAGCCACCAGACTAGATCATATCCTCGCCTGGTAAAATGTCTCTGTCAAAACATGGATATCTCTTGTACACATGGGTGCACTTTTTTCCCCCCTCCACTGGTTAGGGTACGTTTGATCATACCCTCTGTATGACCACAAACACCCCTCGTATCATACATACAGGTATGTATCTTCCCTGCTTCTTTGCACAAGGAGGATAACCCTTTCCACCCCTCCACCCCACACGGTATAACCTCCTCCGCGCTTCCCATCAAATACACGGGTACACATCCCCTCGAAATCCTGTCTTACCAAGCCCGAAATTCCTTCTCCGATGTTGTCTTTCTTCTTTCCATTTATTCCCTCTGTAAAACTACCACGAGCCCCATGATTCCCAGCATGACAGTCTTCAGCCATGGATGCTCGCTCAGTAGTATAGTCACGTAGCCCACGAATGGGATATAGGCGACGACGCTGCCGATGATATCTTTGCGCACAATGAAGTCCTGGCCGCGGGCGTACAAGTCCGTGTCGTCGGCTACGTTATTGTCGCCTTTTGTAAGTAGTTTGGCTGTTTCTCTAAGCAAAGGTGATAGGTTAGCTTGCATTTCCGGATAGTACACAAGAAGGATCAAGGTACAGGTCCAGGCCCAATTCCAAATTGTGCACAACGGCAAATGTAAACTCAATCCCATCCCGAGAGAGCCCTGGGATTTCGCCGCTGCTCTCCAAATCGCCAACGCGCCTAGTAATGGAGAAATAGCACTCACCCATCACCAAACTTCCTCACCACCCTGTGAACGATCGGGATATCCTTCCCCTTAATATTGTACACCACAATCTCGCCGACCTTTGTCTCCTCGAGCCAGTTGCGGTTCCACAAGAACAGCAGATCACCACGCTGAAACGCCGGCTCCATGGAGCCTGACAGCACGACGACGATTGGCGAGGGCGAGTCGGCAATTATTGACAGCCCTTTCCACATCATGAAGGCGGTGGAGAGGATCAGGCCGAAGTTGAGGAGCTGAGAGGCAGCTTGACGAGGGTTTTGAAGGGCGGAGAGCATGATTGCTAGTGGAAATATGTGTTGGGTTGGAGGAAGCTGCGGGAGCCGGAGATTTTCGGAGGGGGGGCGGAGAGAAATTCGGGTTTTGACGCAATGGCTCTGTGGTAGTGTATACTATTCTGTCGTGTTAACTATCTGGTGTGGAGGGTTGTGGACACTTCCGAGAAACGATGCAGCGCGTCGCACCGTCGAAGCTGGTCCGTGCCTTACATGTGACCTCCGTGGACACCTAGTAGCGACTCAGGCTTCTAGCCATCCGGGACGAAATAATCGGTTGATAAAATCCTTTTCGCATATTCATTACCTGTTAAATATCTCAGTTCATATCTCTTCCTTTTCGAATCGCAAATTTTACCCATTAGACTGTATAGATTCTATCTTAGCATGGTTACAAGGACACCCTTTGCATTTCGTGGCTTCATGTAGCTCAGCTTTACTGGCCAGGTAATCTTCATCATCTTGTTAAATTTGGCATGCGACGTATTGGTATTCCTCAGATTAGCATCCAAAGTGACGGAAAGTAGTCTCCTTGGTACTTGATCTTCGAGTGCCTCACAACACTGCACATAGACTATTCCGTGGGCTGCCATGAAAGTCTTATTCAGAAGAGGTATACGGAATGAGAGGATATGCCTGGGTCTAAATTGGTAATCCTAGTCAATAAATGTTGCGGTGTTACTGCTATTCTTCCTGTTCCCATCATGCTGTTCCAGAGTCAATGAATAGGAACGAAACTGATCTATCTTAATAGTTGGAGCTGACTTGCCTGCCCTCCGACTATCAAGTGCCGAATGATATTTCATCACAGTTCGTCTCTCGTATCACTGGATCTGTCTGCGAGATTATACAGTTTCTACTCGTCGCGGCCTGGTGCTAGCATCTCACATTGGCTTCTTCAAGGAACAGACCTTCGTACAGGCTTAGGCAAGTTGTCGGACTCTGGCAGGGGACGAGCATCATATGTAGCGAAGCAGCTTACTTCTACCACTGGGATAAAAAATTTCCTTTGGCTGTCTAATGAGGATACAGCTTGGATATTATAGGTTCTATACCAGTAATCGATATTTACGTGAATATAGTTGAGTACTTATTATTAAAAAGAATCTATTATAATATCTATCTATCTCTATATGACTGAGATAGTACCTTTATACCTATGAATATCCTCCCTCCTATAGTCCCTCTTAGCCGCATATAGATATCCTTCTAAGGTCCTCCGGCTGAATAGCCGTCCGAAATACATACGAAACCCCTTATATCACATATGGTATAGCTGTATAGGATGACCCTAGGAACGAGGGCAGCTTGCCTCCTGCATAGGAATCTGCGTACTAATACTAGTAGTACTCTCTTTTTGAAAAGACCTTTTCAACTCGCATAAGGAAGTACGCAAAACAGGTATATAAAGGAGGCAGATCGGTAGCAAATAATCAAATGGCAATAAAGAATAAAATAGCAAAGACAAATAGCTTAATAGCAAAGGCAGGTATAATAGGTAATAAGGATAGTATATAGGAAATAGAATAGCAAAGATAAAGGCAAATAGTAAAGAGGGAAAAGAAAGGTATCTAAGTGATAGAAGCAATCTAAAGTCTTTATTCAAGCCTTATAGTAGTGCGATTATAATCTAGTTGCGTTTTAGTAAGTTTAAGACTCTTTATTAAAGAGTCATCTAGAGTTATAATCTACTATAACTATGAATTATAATAATCTATAGAAGGGAAAAGAGGGGCCTTTAAGAAGGCATATATATTAAGCTTCCCTCCTCCTTTAATCTCTCAACTTCAACTCCCACTTCTTGTAAGTAGGTCGATTCTCCCTTTTGCTTTTAAGTTAATTAACCTTATAGTAGATCTTATCTTATATCATCCTATTAATACTATTATTATTATTAATAAGTGCTCCGATTATTAGCCGACCCCTTTTAATATATATATTGCTGACTTAGATAGTGCTCAAATGCAATCCGGAAGACCTACTTAAGGCGTTTCGGGTGCTTTGCGTATATTATGCGCAAGTGATATTAAGAAAGGAGGCTAGTAAGAACAATACTAGCTATATATGCGCATTTAATACTCTTACTTTTAAGAAGTATAACTACTATATTACGTAGTAGGTAAAGTGCATCCTAGTAAGTGCTATCCAATATCCTCTTACTCTAATGACCTTTAATAGATGTCTATTTTAAATACTTATCTAAGCTTAGGATAAGTACATTATCCTCTAGGATACTTAAGTTGGCGGCAATATTAAAGCGATCTAAGAGGCAGTCTGAATCCTGTTTAAGGAGACTTAGATATAAATCTCTATAGTCCCGAAGACTTAGGATGCCCTTCAGCTAGCCTAGCTAAACGAAGCTTATGCCCTCTGCCGTAGTATCGACCTTGCGAGCACCTAGCAAGCTATATATACCCTTGAATCTATCTAATATTAATAACTGACTATTCGCAGGATCTATTGCGCGCTATCTAAGGCGGCAATACTGCCCTCGGGCGTCTTAAGACTTAAGGCGCCGAGGTGCTCAGCGCCCTCTAATGTATAAAGGGGCTATCCAGCTCGGCTAAGGGCCGTTCTTAAGCTCCCTTTAATAATATCTGCTGCTAAAAGGGCAAGGGCAGATAGGTCCCTTCCGAGGGCTTTCTAAAGGGCAGGGATCTAGATCTCAGTAATCTAGATGAACCGAATCTAGAGGAGATCGCAGCCGCTCTTGCTTAAGTGCGAGCTTAAGAGGAGCGGGCCAACTTAGCCGCTGCTTCGGGTAGTAAGGCTTTTAGGCCTTAGGAGTTTAAGGATCTACGCTTTAGAAATCCTAGTGCTTAAGATAGGTGCTTATTAGGGATAGAATCATTAGTAGATTATTGTCTTTAATAATATAATAATCGCTGCTTTGCTATAACCTCCTTCTTAAGTACTGCTTAAGTGATAAAAAAAATGCAAGTACGCGTAGGTAAGTAAGAAAAGATAAAAGAAGGTAGTAATAGCAAGTGTAAGTAAGAAAAGATAAAAAGAAGGTAGTAATAGCAAGTGTAGGAATATATCTTATAGTAAAATAAAATAAAAAAAATTGCTAATAGCTTGCAATTAAAAATATTAGATATTATTAATCTAGGACCTTTTCAAGTCTAGTTATGCCTTAATAGGCCTTTGTACCTATCCCTCCTTCCTAATAGTTATCGAATTAGTGTCTACTAGTTGCTAAAGGGCCTGATTTGGATTGGCTTTTGTTATAGCATTAGCGGGATTGCTAGTACTATCGATCTAATGTATCTCTATAAGCTCCCTGTTCTTATACAATTATCGAATAGCCATTATATCGATTATCAATCGCTTCTCTTTTATAGTGCCTAATTTGATAATACACTTATATAAGAAGAGGGAATCTGTATATATAATAGTAAGGAGGCGAGGTAGACTTAGCTTAGCTATTACTATATCGATCGTTATAGCTATAGAAACTAGCATATTAATACCTGCTACTATAGCATATAGTTCAAAGGCTAGTATAGCTCTTATCACTCTCTTATACTTTATTAAGCTATAGTATAGAATATTGCCTTTTAAAGTAAACTGCAATTCTCCTTCCTCTTTAGTAGCTAGTATAATAATATAGCCGATTTGCAAGCTTAAATCCTTATTATTAGCAAAAGATCTATTGATAAATGCGAATAGTTTAGCGTTCTGCAAATTGATAGTAAGGTAGGTTAGGCCTCTTTCGAGGTTGTTTCGGATCTATTTAAGTCGCTTATTCAGATTCTCTGCATCCTAAACTATCAGATCCTAGTATTAGGCTGCTGCTGACAAATCGAAGGAAGCTTCTAGCTGGCAGATTATAGCTAAATAAGCTCCTCTTACTCTTTGCTTTAGGTATTATTACTTATAGCCCTCTTAAGAAGTGTCGACTAGTTCCAGCCTTTGGCCCTGGCCCTTTTGTCGCATATATACTATATCCCCTTCTTAGGAAATAATACACCTATTAAAAGCTAGTGATTCGGTGCTCGACAGGTGCTATATTAGCTTTATAAGGAATCCTACCCTTTTAATCTCGTCCTCCTCCTTTTTCAAGAAGTCTGCTTCTCCGAGTATCAAAGTATTATCCGTTTGTATTCCTACTATGCCGAAAAAGGGAGAAGTGCTTAAGGTTAATAATAGATAGGGGTTATAAGTTGAGTTGGCTATACTGAGATTGCTGCAATAGTACTTATAGTAGGTGCTGAATTAGTAGTTTCCTGATTCGGGAATGCTATAGAGCGGTAGCACCACTTTAAAGACTATACCTATAGGGAATAGCTTAGCGATATCTTATAAGGGAAATACAAATATATTGCATAGTAGCTTTAAAGCTGCCTAGGTATATGCTTATATAATATCCTATAGGCCGAGAATGCCCTTCTTACCCTATTCTTTAAAGTATTCCTAGATTAATGCCGAAAGTGATACTAAAAGGCATTAGCTTGCTTATTAGATAGTTGGGGATTAAGTAATTATGCCTTCCTCCTTTTTACTAGTATTATTCTAAGCTTATATAACTAGGCGTGATTTCTCAAATAGGTGATCTATCTCCTTCCCTTTTATCTTATTAATTATTCTCGATTTGAAGATCCTTTTGCCTTTTACAGTAGGGTCATTTTTATTCATTAGTACAAATACCTCCTTATTCATCAGCCTTTAATACTCCTTTAAGCGAGATTGCTAGAAAGGGCACTTAGGTATGGTAATCTTGCCTTCTGCCTATAGCTTCTGCGATAGTTCCTAGTCCCTATTCTCCTTCTCTATTAGGAATACCTCTGATTTAGCTATATATAGCTTATCGTCTGCTCTAAAGGATATCTATATCTTAGCATTATAGTCATTATCAATTGTAAGAAGACTGGAAATAGGCTTAATAAAGGGAACCTCTACTCTTAGCGATTGCTTATAGCTATTAAGTTGCAGCTTAACTAAGCAAGAGGGCTCTACTTCTTTATCGACGTCGGTTGCGTTCTACTCCCTTTCAGTAGTCGTTCGATCCTTAGGTTTAGTTCCTTTAGTTTCCTTTAAGTAGTTTTCTTTATTATCGATTTTAAACAGACGTACGCTTATCAATCTGAAGTGCCTTATTCTACTATTAATATTAACTATATAGGTTTTGTTCTTTAAGCCTAGGAACTCGAATAGGCCTATCTATCTTCCCTTCTCCCGATATACTAATACTAGGTCTTTTAGCCTTAAATCGTGGATATAAGTAATTCTAAGGCTATTCCTTATACCTAAAGCATTATTGACCTTATAAGTAGTATATATCTTCTTAACTTCCTTTATAGCCTTCTTAATTATCACTGCCCTCTATTCTACTAACGGATTTGGTAGATCTAATTCAATTAGCCTTAGATATGCCCTGAAAATGAGTAAGGTAGGAATCATTCTATTAGGCCCTACTATATTATTAATTGCTTTAATAGCTATTTGCAGCCTCTTATCGTCGCTTAATCAGGGGTATTTAGCCATTATTATCTCGAAGGCATATCTTAGAGGGCGATAATACCGTTCGACCTTACTAATAGAATAGTGCGCCTTTATAGGAACTAGTTTAAGGGTTATTCCTATAGATCTTAAAGAGCTTCTGAACTCTGCCGAGTTGAAGTTAGTGCTATAGTTGTATATTACAAAATTAAGAGGTCTAATATACGTATTTAACTAAGCCAATTTAAGGGCTTAAAACACTGCGTCGGCCGAATATACTCCTATTCCCTTTTATAAGAACCTTGCGGCTCTAAATCCTGTCGCTTTATCAACTATATAAAGGGCATTCCTTCTACCGAATTGAGTAATATCAATATATATAGTATAATTAAAGTCGATATTATCTTATAGCTTAAATCAGAATCTATAAGGAGCGTTAGTATAGAGTTAATAATATCGGCATATTTCCCTTACTCTTACTATAATGCTAGAGTCGATATTATAACCGGCCTAGTTTAAAAGGTATTCAAGGCGTTTTACCAATAGATATTCGAATCTTTTATATAGCCTTCGGATCTCTATTTCTATTAAGTGGTATATATTGATCGTACCCTTTAAAGTTATTAGAAGTTGCTTTATTATATTAAGTAGGAGCTATAGGTGCTTGTGTTTTCTAACGATTAAGTGTTTCTCCTTGCCGATTATAAGCAAATTGCGCAAATTGTCATATTTAGCTCCCATTTTGTTAAGTTATTGCAAGCAGACTAAAAACGGTATATTTGCCTCTATAATTAAGAACTCTATAAGGCCTGCCGGTATTCGAACAGTTGTCTTACCGATTGCATTTCGCAAACCTGCCTTAAAGGTAATTTTATACTTTTCAGCACTAAGTGGAGCTAGAACTGCGTCCTATATATTTTGCAGGGCTTTGAATTAGTTGATTCCTTTTACATTTTTATTCAAGGCGCCTATATTAATTAGGAATCCTTAAAAGAATTGATCCGTCTACTAGGTTATAAACACCTTAGGGTCCGTTTATATCGGTTTATTAACCCTTATTATTAAGAGGTATTCAGCCTTTTGCTTTTTAAGCTAGTCAAGCATAGTTCTTGAGTCATACTCCTTTTTAAAAGCTAGGAATACTATAGTAAAGTTGATATTACTATCCTTAGGGTCGCTAATTGCTTAGTCCTCCTCTTCTAAAGAGGTTTCCTATTTATCCTTATCGGTCCTATTGCCTTTCAAATATACTCTATTATCTTCCTATAAGAGGTATGCCTTATATATTTTTGTTAAGATGGGTGATACAGCCATTACTCCGATGTATTGTCATATGACCCTACTGCTTAGTCAGTAGGATGTTGATACGTATATAGCTATAGGGAAGAAAGGGGTAACCTTCCTTCCCTAACTCTTACTAATATATCGACCATCAACCTTTAGAAGTTTCTTATACCTACTGCGCCGACTCACTTAAGCTTAATAGGTTATAAGCCCTGGATAGACTGATAATAGATTATTAACTTCCCTTAGAAAGCACTTGCGCCGCAACTATTAGTAGGAAGTTGAATAAGACTTATAGTAAAAGGCGAGCAATCGGCGAATAAGAAGTATGATTCCCTATTCAGCTAACCTATATTGCAAGAGGTATGATTCCTTGCTCTATAACCCTTTAGTACTGCAAGAGGTGTGATTCCTTGCTTTACTATGTTTCGTAGGAGGTGTGATTCCCTGCGTTATAGCCTAAAAAACCCTTTTCGATAAGAGGACTTCCTCCCTATTTAATACTTCTATAATACCTGCTATTTAATCATTTTAACTTTTCAATAGGAGGAGTGCCCTTAACTATTTAATTTATTTGATTTTAAATGCAATTCTATTTAAAATGGCAATAGCATCCGATTCCGATCGAAACACTAAGCCTAGAGACCTCCAACTCTCTTAGAAGAACTAGCAATAATGGTTCGACGATTTAGAGCTTTACTTTAAGAGCAAAGGCATTAAAATAGCGATTTAAAAGACACTTATTAAATACGCAAGAATAGCCCCTTATACTCCTTCTACCGATTCGTCTACTTCTACTTTAATAGCTAATACAACTGCTAAGGATTTGCCAAATATATTAAATAAGCTTAGCCTAAGAGCTTTAATAGATAATAACCAAGAATCCTAAAGGCAGATTTTAAATATGGAAAAGGAGAAGGAGTATAGGCTGGCCTTAGCCAAATGCAAGCTTAAGATCAATAGAGGTTTAAGTGATAAAGACCGAGATTTTATTCAAGTTTATAATAACGCGAAGATAAGATAGGATACTTTAAAGGTAAAATACTCTCAGATAACTGCCTTTAATACTTAGCATCTACTATAGCAGATCACTTCATTTTAGTATAGAAAAGACAAAGATAGCAAGGATATAGATATAAATATAGACTCTGCTTAATCTATACTGCGTAAAGCAAGGAGGAGAGTAAGAGCCGCAGATCCTAGGATGGCTATAACTTTTAAGGAAACTTAGCTTTTTAGTTTCCTACTCAATAGCCTCCCTCCTAAGTTCGCTATTGCGAAACAATCTCTTCTCGTCTAACCTAACCTTAAGATCTACGAGAAGATCGACCTCCTTCGAACTATTAAGCAAAACCTCAAAGGATACTCTAAATCGGCAAATGCCGCGTTATAGGGCAATAACAAGCCCGAGAAGAGGAAGGAGCGCAGGACGAGCCCTCAAGCTCATCGGGGATGCTACTTCTATAACAGTGCTTATAATATTACTAATTATGAAGTTAGAAGGCAACTGATCAATATAGTCGCTAGCTTTAATATTAAGAAGCAATCGAAGCAGAAGTCAAGAAGCAAACTGCCCTTATCCTACCGAAGGCCGCAACTACTAAGGAAAGGCAAAGGAAAAGGCTATTTAGCTAGAACTTTAGCAGATACCTCTAATAACAATAGTAGGTCATCTGAACTTAAATCCACTTCCGATGATTCAGATAATAATTATAATAAAGATGCCTATATCTCAAAAGCCGATCTCCGTAAGATCCTTAAATCCGACTGGTGTAATAATACTAATTGCATAGCATATATAACTAACAAACCCTACCTATTTAAAGGCCCGCTTACTAAAATAAAAAGGCGCTCTATTAAGGTTAGTAGTAGAAGGTTATATGCAGACTCAATAAGTATAGTAAAGATAAATGTTACTAGCGTTTCTTTCCTTTTGCAAAATGTTCTCCTTATACCTAGCCTAGGCATCAATCTCTTATCTAGCCGCAAGATCTATACAAAGTTGAATTGTATTAGAGTTTTCAATAATCAATTTATATAATTTATAAACAACGACTATAAAGTGATCTTTAAGGCTAAAATCAAAGATAGACTTTATATTATCTTAAAAGTGATATTATAGAAATTGACTCCTAGGCCGGACCTACGAGTAAATTCCTTTAAGGAAAGTGCACTCTCCGCCCTAATACAATTAAGCGAGGATAAGGAGAATAGATGGACTCCTAAGCCGGGATCGCGAGTAAAATTCGCAAAAATGACTCCTGAGCCAGGACTATAGGTAGATTGCAAGGTATCCTTAAAGATGATTCCTAAGCTAGGATCACAAGTGAAATTCGCAGAAATGACTCCTAGGCCGGGACCGCGAGTGAAATTCGCAAATTCGTTAGAAACGACTCCTAAGCCGGGACCGCGAGTGGATCTTGCCATTTCCGGGAAATCGACTCCTAAGCCAGGACCGCGAGTGGATCTTGCGATTTCACTAAAAACGACTCCCAAGCCAGGCTTGCAACTAGAAAATGGCAAAACCTCGAACTGCTATCACTAGTCCTTTCTAGCTGCCAACGACGAAGTATCAACTAACGATAGGCTACTAAAGCTATCAGAAGCCGAAAGCCTATTAAGGTATTAGCTAATATATAGAAGATTCGCGCATCTAAGGCTAAAGAAATTGAAGGGCCTGCACAAGGTCTCGACCTTAAAACAAAAGATCTAAGTACTAAAGGATCGCCTGATATGCCGAATTTGCAAGCTAATAAAACTTCGAAATCGGACGCAAACTGAGCTCAGTCTATAGAAAGATTCGATACTAGCGCTGATATCCATCGACACTGCTGGACCATTTATAACCTCAATCAGAGGAAATAATTGGTTTTCTTAAATAGTGGATAACTCCACTCGGCAGATATAGACCATTTGCGCTAGGACCAAATCTAAGCTTATAGAAAAGCTGGAAACTTAGAAAGTGATAGAGGAACGCTGGACCTAGTTAAAGCTAATAGCTATTAGGTCTAATAACGCATTAGAGATCAGGGCAAAGCTTGATAAATAGGCAAAACAAGGAGTTTATTATAAACCAACTATAATATACAAAGGTTCCTATTAGAATAGCATCGCTAAGCGAAGCATCTAGCAAGCAGAGACTGACTATTGCGCTCTACTGCGAGATGCTAACCTGCTACTGGAATTCTAGGACCTTGCGGTTAAGGCAGATGTATACTTGCAAAATAGAATAGGTAGTAGACCAATAGTTAATAGCACCCGAATATTGCTATACAAGGCATATTTCAGATAAAAACTAAGCCTAGACTATATCCGCGTCTTTAGAAGCGTCTGCTACTCTTATATTAGCCCGAAGTCCTAGCCCGCGGGTATAAAGAGCAAGAAGCTAATAGACCGAGGTAGAGAGTATATATTTATTAGGTATATTAAATAGATAATAAAGCAATAGATAGTATACGCGCTAGATCTAGGGCGAGTAATCATATCCTTAGTAGTTGAATTCGACGAATCTCGAAATAGGAAGGAGCTGTCCTTAAAGCTCCGCATACCTAGAGATTCGCAAGGTATACCACTTAACAGTAATACTATTAAGCTAAACTAATAACCCCTTTCTTTTAACTTAAGCATATTAAGCGCACCTACTGATCGACGACCAGCTGGTCGTCTAAAGGCCGAACAGACTATTCCTATCGTCCGCGAACTGCTTAAAGTACGGAACAACTTTAATATTATCGTCCCTTTAATTAAAGCGCCTATAGTAAAGGATGTTCTTAAAATAGGTACAAGTAATAATGAGCCTCTACTATCGGAAAGCGGTTCCTTAAATAATAAGCCTACGGAACCCATAGCCGAACCTACGTCCTTAAAGAGGAATAGAGACTTAGAACTAAAAGACACCTTAGACGAACGCGAGTCTAAGCGTATCTAGGCTATAATAGCGCATAGGATCTACAAGCTCGAACTTCAATAGAGCTTTGACGAAGATAATGCGTTCCTAGCCGCTAAAGGGATAATGAAAATCTCTCTTCTAAAGATGTATAATAAAGCTATTAACAACCTAGAGAATAGAGCAGTATAGAATAAGGCAATCTATAAGGAGATAAGCTCTCTTATTACAAATGGCATATAGATAGAGGAACCGACGCTAAAGGACGTAAACCTAGTATTAATAAAGTGGGTCTTTATAATTAAAATATATGCAAATAGAACCCTAGAGCGTTATAAGGCAAGGCTTATAGCTAGGGGCTTCTCCTAATAGTATAGAGAAGACTACTTTGATACGTTTGCGCTAATAGTTCGCATAAACACCCTTCGCATATTTATAGTAATAGTAGCCGCTGAGGACCTTAAATGCAGATAGTACAATATTAAAAATGCATTTACTAAAGCGATTATAAAAGAACGGATTTTTCTCTCCTGACCTAATAGTATTCCTATACGCGCTAGCCACTCTCTTTATATACTTCGCAGTATCTATAGGCTTAAATAATCAGCCTATAATTAGAACCTCTTATACAGCTCTACTCTAGTAAAAATGGGATTTGTTTAAAGCCTAGCTAACCCTTATCTATTTACCTATGCTAAGCGTAGAATCAAGTTGCTACTATATATCGACGATATTGCTATAACTGCGAAAACAACTACTCAATTGGATTGGTTCTTTATAACAATTCGGAAACGTTTTAATACCAAGGATCTAAGGGGAATTCATAAGATCCTTAGCATCCGCATTATAAGGAACTGCTCTACTCGAGAACTCTAGTTGGATCAAGAGCAGTATATTAAGAAGATCCTAGACCGAATGGGACTCTTTACTCATACTTCTAACTTTAAGCTAAAGCGTACTCCAATCAAAGGAAAGTACAATAAGTTAGAGCCTACTAATGAAAATAAGCAGAGAGGAGATCTGAAGAAGTACTAATAGGATATTGGAGCGATTATATATACTATAGTATACACAAGACCAGATATCGCCTTTATCATTAGGCAACTTAGTCAGAACCTAAAGGATCCGACGATTTGATATAAGAATGCAGTCAAGCGACTTGGAAGGTACCTTCAATCGACAATTATATAGAAGGTAAGATATGGACTAACGAAATATATAAGTGCAAAGCTTAAGGTATATACCGATTCCGACTGGGCAAATATAAAAGGTCGGAAAAGTATATCTGAAAGCGTAGTAGTGCTATATAGCAGACCTATATTATAAGGAAGTAGGAAATAGAAATCAGTAGCTATCGCAAGCACTAAGGCCAAATATATATCGATATTATCAAATTGCAAGCAAGGATTATAGATCGCCTAAGTTCTAAAAGATATAGGTTTCGCTAAGTATATTAGATAAGATAAGAACTGTATTAATCTCTAAGTAAATAATACAAGGGCAATTGTACTCGCAAAGAATCCACACTTATATAAGCGATTGAAACATATTAATATTACCTACCACTTTATCTGCGACCTTATTACAAAGAATAAGTTATTAATCACTTATATCTTAACCGATCGAATAGTAGCAGATGGATTTACAAAGTTACTAAAGATAGTTGCAAAGTTTAAAGCGTTTAAAAACATACTAAGGTTGCAAAAGACAGTAGGGGCTTAGCAGGCTTAAGGACGACTCCTAGGCCCGCCCTACGAGTTAGGTCATATAATCTTATAGAGGAAAGTTTTTAAATCGACTCCTAGGCCCAGACCGCGAGTCAAGTTATATAGTCTTATAAAGGAACATCTTTTAGGAAATTTGACTCCTGGTCCCGCCCTGCGAGTAGGAATGGTGATTTCAATAGAAGTTACTATTAATTGATTATTTTTAATTTAGAGAGATACTTAAGAGTTGGATTAGCGCAAAAGGATAATTGTTATTTTCCTGATTGCAGGTCAATCGGAGTAAGGTTTAAGTAAGGGTATTAAGATAAGTGATATAGCTATCACTCTGATGTATTATTATATGACCCTACTGCTTAGTCAGTAGGATATTGATACGTATATAGCTATAGGGAAGAAAGGGGTAACCTTCCTTCCTTAACTCTTATTAATATATCGACCATCGACCTCTAGAAGTTTCCTATACCTACTGCGCCGACTCACTTAAGCTCAATAATTTTATCTATTAGCTTATACCCTTTGGCTTATCAGCTTGCTATATAGCGAGACTTCTAAGCAGCTCTTTCTTCTTTTGAGTGCTTGCTACTATAGCAGTCCTTTTTCTAGTATATAATACACCTTATATAGCCTGGTTTTAGTTAAAAGGTTGTTCCTCTCTTATTACCCTAGGCAAACTTCATCTTTCTATTTGAAAAGTGCGCTATAGATTGCCCTTGCTCCTCGGCCAAATGATATTGAGGTCTATTAGTAGCTGAACTAAGGTGCTAGGGTCTAGATGGTCCGTCTTAGGCAACTACTCTTGCGCAAGCCTATAAGCTATCTAATAGGGCTAGGAACGTCGCTAGTAGCTTAAAAAGTGCTATTTGAAAGAGCCGATTCCTAAAGACACCTTATATAAGTCTGTCTTTAATCGATCGATCGTTCCTTATACTAGCATATAGGCCCAATTGCAGGTTTTATAGCTCCCTAGCATAGTTCTCAAGTTGGGTTAGGATCGGTTTCCCCCTCTAATAGTCTTCTTATCGGAATAGGTTAAATGTCAGCCGAAACCACCTCCTTAAGAATCTGCTACTTCTCTCTTCAGTCTTGTAATTGGCCCGAATGGCCTCTACTAGCTTAGCAAACTTAAAGTTCTTATTTTACAGGTACCAATAGTAGTACATTAAGGCCAAGTCTTATAGCATAGATAGAAAGGCTCTATACCATATGCTCTAGTCTACTAAGGCTCTTTAGCACAAATCGGCGAATATATAAAGCTTCTTATTAAGGTGATCTTTCCTACCTAAGTACTAAGTCTCCTTAGTATATATCTTACTTAGATTTATAAGGGTTTTAGCCTAATCTGAAGTTAAAGGTTCTATAATATACTAAGATGGTTGAGCGTCGCTTTAGTTATAGTTTAAAAGCACTCTTAAACCCCTCCCTATAGCAAAGGGTAGTAATAATCTATCTCTCAGTTAGATCGGCGGCATTAGTATTAGATTTAGGATCTCTAAGTATTGCAAGACTAAGGTTCGTCCTAATCGGGGTTAATAAGGTATTCTTTTAGAATTATACCGTTCAATTGTTTATCTTAGAGTATCCGCTTTATATAGGTTGTCTTGCGAAGTATTATTATATCTAAGGTATCCTTACTAAAGCGAATCTTGGCGTAGTATCTTCTATTTAGCTATAGTAACCCTCTAAGCGAGTAGCTCGCTTATTCGTATAGATTCGGCAAATTCTAAAGCAGATCTTGTTCTATATCTTAAAGATTATGCTATAACTGAGTTTAGTACTTCTCAAGTCTATGACTTTAGCTAGTCTTCTAGCCACTCGTTTCCTTCTTAGTATACTATATCGAAAAGTGCTTAGCCGATCGAAACGCCCTTCCTACGCTAAATGTATACTTTATAATACCGAAGGTCGTCCCTTAAGCATCGTCGAACGTCCTTATCTAGCGATTTAAAGTCGCTAACTATCCAATCTTAGAACTCCTTTTAAAAGTCCTTAGTGAGGTATAACCCTCTCCTTTTGCCATTTTATAATATCTTTCGAAAGTTCTCTATATATTAATCTTTTAGTCTAAGGGCCTCTTTGCTAGGTTGATCCTCCTAAGGTCTTGTATCCCTTTTAGGGTCCTTTAGTATCTAGGGTTACTTTAGATTAAGCGGTATTAATAGTCCTCCTTCGATCATTTCCTAATATTGTTCGGATATTGCTCTGCGCCCTAATAGGGTCCGAAAGAAGTCCGATATAGTCGTATTTTACGTATCGTTACACTATTGTCTAATTGTAGTTGGGATACCGATTGCACTCCGGTTTTGCCCTAATTATAATGCGTGATAAAACGCAGGTAGAAGAGGATAGTATCTACCTTTAAAGTAATAACTCTAGCTAGATTCGCGTACCTTTCGCCTTTTTCCCTCTAGTGGTAATTGATATTACTTTATATATTTAGGTTAGTATTTAGGGTAAGCTGGAAATACAATTAAGTACTCCTTAAATTAAGAAAGAATTCTTCAATTTAATAACCTTGCTATTTATAGTAAAGGTGCTACTACTAATTAGTATAAGTTTTATACTAGTAATTGATATTCATATAAATATAGTTAAGTACTTATTATTAAAAAGAATCTATTATAATATCTGTCTATCTTTATATAATTGAGATAGTACCTTTATACCTATAAATATCCTCCCTCTTATAGTCCCTCCTAGCCGCATATAGATATCCTTCCGAGGTCCTCCGGCTGAATAGCCGTCCGAAATACATACGAAACCCCTTATATCGCATATGGTACAGCTGTGTGGGATGACCCTAGGAACGAGGGCAGCTTGCCTCTTGCACAGGAATCTGCGTACCAACAGATATTCCCTCGCGCTCCAAAGTTGCTGCTGCAAATGAATAATCAGTCATTGAGAATTGCAGCAGGATATGCGCGGTACATACGTACAACATATACGAATATATGGATTTGTATGTTTTGTTCTTTACTCTTATCTTTCCCGTGGGAGACGACAAAAGAGCAGGACTCAACCGCATGCCAGCTCCCTCATAATCGAGCATCGAGCCTTGTGCCCAGCTCGAGCTGCAGCATGGACATCTAGCAATCCGGTTATTGTCTTCCATGTTCGTTTGACTCCAACAATTGTCGAGAATATCAAGTTTGCAGTGCTTCAGTAGCAAGATGTGAGTCTTTTTTTTTGTCTCGAGGCACCTCCTTCGCTCCTTCCCACGGCCACAGTCGCAACTCCGACACGTTGAAAGGACCAAGCTTAACCTACGCGATCGTACCTTCCTCATCACCAGGCCAGCCGCCAGTATACTTATCCTGCTGAATTCTCCTGCTTCTTTCTCCTCTCATTTCTCCGCTTCCCTTCATCTTCATCCTCCAAACCATCAACACCATCGCATCTGCGCCGTGTCCATCGCTGCACACGTCTGCTGAACTGCACTTTGGTTTCTGAGTCCTGTCCGTTCACCTAGTAACACGTTCGTTAGTTCGTCCGACATGTCTTCTTCCACTGCTCTTCTCCCCAAGGCCAGGAAGGATGACCACGTAAGTCTGCATCGCGATTTTTGAATTACTCGAGATCATCAGCCTCGTCACCAATACCACGCTGACATCTCACAGCCAATCTTCCTACGCGTCTGCCACTCTCCATGGAGCGTCATTGGCCAGAAGGCTCTCGTCGGCCTCCGTGCCCTGATTGCTGCCTACCTGCTCGTCAGCTTCATCCTGCTTATTGACTTCGAGACAAACCAAACCGATGACGGGTTCCTGGTTTTTTTCAAGTTCTCTAACGTTGCGTACTTCATTCAGCTTCTTTATCACTGGATTGCCTTTGTGAGTCACGCGATCCCATTGTGATGCATGAACTTGACAAGGTCCACGACAGATCTGGACCTTCATGCACCTCCACTACCCTCACCACAGCAGCTCGGCTCCTTCCGGCGCTACCCGTCTCCAGAAGGCATTCTCTCCACCGAAGCAGAATCCGAAAACGAATAACCGTACCTGGTTCAGCATCTTCTACACTGTTGCTCAGACCTGGCCTCTTGTCTCGGCCTTCCTCCACTGGGCTATCTTAGCCCCCAAGGGCAAGGCTACAATCCCAAGTACGTAGGCATATTGTATATCCTAGCCATTGCTGACTATTCCCAGCAAGCGATACTTTTGGTCACGGCCAGTTCACCACTTTCTATGTTGTCAACAAGTATTTTATCAGCGCCGTCATTTCTTTGATTGAGGTCATCTTCCTTAGCAGCATCAGACGCCAAGATGTGAGTTTCTTTGCCTCTATTTCTGATATCTGCTAACATCCTCAGCCCATCCCTGCCCACGCCACCGGTCTCTCGATTCTCACTGCAATCTGGATTGTTTGGGCTTACATCGGATACATGGCCACTGGCAAGTGGGCACTGTTCTTCTTGGACAACAAGAAATTGAAGTGGGAGCATGTCATAGAGGGCTGGGTTGGACTCGTTGTTCTTTCCAACATCTGTGAGTCCTCGTACGCTTCTGCCGATCTCTACTGACATGTACAGTCTTTGCCATCATCTACGGCGCCACTGCTGCCCGCGAGAGATTGACTCGCAAGGGAGAGAATAAGAACGCCGGCTACTCTGCACTTCCGCAATGAACATCGTGGCCCATTGGGCTTTAGTAACATGACGATATGAAGAAGGCCCATGGGGTATCACTAGATGAAATCAGTATTTCGTATCTCTCCTTGATTCGATCGCTGTCGCTAGGGGGAATTCGAGCATGAGGATAAGATTGGAATTTGTATTACTATCGCTGTGGGATGCTCTTCGTAGTTCTAGTAGTAATTCAGAGCTACCCGCACAGTTAGTTCTCTTCCATTGATTCTCATGGGTCGAAGTGATGCTTCGAAGAAGTGATTCATTTCTTCGGTTTGCCTGTAATGTTTCAGCTTGAATAACCAGCATGTTGGGATGTGCTAGACTTGATAAGGTGCATCCTGGACTTGGTTGAGCTGAATTTAGTACGGTACATATTGAACCGTAGAAGACTTGACCACGGAGGTTTCTTATCATTCCCTCCTAGATGATAAAGTTCCTGTAGATTATCGTTAATAAACTGACAAATTGACGGAGTTTCAAATTTTTGGGGGCTAGAATCCACAAAGTAAAGCATGGTTTTGGGAAACCCTTTTTTGTCTGTGCGGAATGCTGTCTAGTGCCTGACGCTTCTGTAAGCATCTCTTTCTGTAGGATTCAGTTCCATTACATTACAAACGTACTGGCCAAATGATATTAATCTGTTACTCTTGTGATCTCTCCTACTAGCAAATTATCCTGTGAAATTAACTAGTTTTCCCCTTGAAATATTGTACTACTTCCTTCACTAGTTGTCTTATTTCTTTATCTATATATGGTAAAATATGTATTTAGATTACACAACGAGCTTGGGTATTCTATATTGTACTTAGCTTCATTCTGCGGTAGGCTCCGTGTCTTGCTATTTAGAACTGAGTTACTTGCGTATATGTAACAACAATTTAGCATATGTTTATGATTCTCAAATTATTTCTAATTTAAGATCACTCTATGTTCTGGAATGATATCATTTCGCTCGCTGCAAGCTCCTCATCAAGTGCGTGATAGTTTCGCGCCAACGCTTTGGTTCCTTTAGTATATATTGCCTTGGATTTCCATACCCTGTGATCAATTTCCCAATCTTTACATTCATGAAATCGAATTCCAGATAGCTACCGAAAGAAAAAAAAATCAACATGCCCTTCTCCAGCCCTTTTAAATCCTCTCCCGCCCCCAGAGGCTCTCCAGTCCTACCAAAAAGCCCAGAGAATAACTCCACCACCTCAAAGATCGCCGAGACGGCTGCACCTCCACCAAAGTCTTACTCAGCCGTGAGTCCAAGTACACAGCTGGCTCGTCTCCGAAAGCAGATCCCGATGCTCGAGCTGGAAAGCGACGAGGCTTGTCTGGCATGGAAGGCGGCGTCCACGTTGACGAGTCTCCGACAGAGCGAATATCAAGATACTCTTCAGGGCAGAGCCGTTACTCAGAGTGCAGCGGAAGCTGAAGCTGCGTACGACGAAGCATACCGCTGTTTGAAAGCGGCGGCGAGAGAGGAGGAGTGGCGGAGACAGAAGCTGCAGAGAGTGCGACTGCAGATTCGGAGACTGGTTCTGGAGGGGACTCGCTGAGAATCGCTAGCGGTCGTGGCAGAGGAGTCGGTTGGGAGATGGATCATGGATGGCGTTGAATCTTCGTGCCACAGGGAGTCAGTGATCTGGATAGTGTAAAAGTAAGGGGGATTTTGCGTATTAATGTGTTGTTAATGTGTGGTGTGTAGGCTTCGAGGGTTGGCTCAAATGAAGATTTCTTGAATGATTTGCTCCGACCATTATATGCGAAACAGATGATTTAAATTTCTTCGATAAGGTGTTTACTGGTGAGATATTCTAAATATACTCAGAAGGGACAGAAAATAAGACAATCTATAAGAGTGAGGAAACTAGCCAAGACGATTCAATTGTTGATCAGGCACTCGAGGTGCTCAAAGACAGGCAGCAGGCGAGAGACGAGCTGAAAACTGTAATTTACTATTAAAAGGCCGTGAAGCGGATTCCGGGTATCACGGGGGAGAGCATTCATGGACAATTATCCTAGGTCTTTGCGCATGCCCGATTCAAGGTACGGAAGGTGGCACTTAGAGAAGCGAGTATGGTATATACGCAGTTCACGAAAATGAAATGCTGGTATCACGAGGCATGAATACGGAAGAAATGATTCTGTAGTCTTAGTTGTCGTATCGTTGATGATGATCGATAAATATAAAAGGGAGAGAACTCGAGCAAGTATGCGTGCCTATGCCAATGCTAGCATATGACCTGGTTCGTACGTCTGATCTGTGCAACTTCATCACAACCCATAGCAACCCCTTATCATATTATTCCTATGGGAAGAGGGAGCAAAAAAGAAATGTGCGAATTGGGGGTCAGGATCAATAGCTTGGAGAGAAGCGGACCGTACTGAGTGTGAGGATTATCTGAGTTTACACTCTGGGGAGTCTGGAAGTAATTCAACTTAACGAGTCGCAAGTATGGTCTTAGCCGTGAACAGCATTGTTAGTCGCGGGAGGCCGTATCAGAGCGTGATCATGAGATGTTGCTCCAATTGCCTCGTATCTATTGATGCGAACATCACATGCAAGAGAGGAGCCGGCACCCTCAAGATTTGATATCTTACATAGACAAGAGAGTATGAATGCGGGTTCCCCGAGCTTAGAGGACTCTGCAATGAACTGCTTTCAACATAGGGATAGAATCAGTTAATGCAAGTGGAAGCTTAATATTTTCGATTTTCGTATGCCGAAAGACGAGTCCGCACCAAAATGAATGGCTGAACCTCTTAGGTCCTACTATCTATGATCTATGACCGAAAGAGAGATTCCTAGGGTGGTTTTTTTTTTCGATGCTAAGTAGACGAGATGAGAGGAAGGAACCAGCGAGGTCTCTATTGGTCAACAAGGTTGTACCACTAAATTGGAGTAATAGACGATGTCATCAAATCAGCAAGCGAGTAGAGTCCAGACAAGAAGCTAAGTTTTGGAACATAACCGCGGAACAATCGCCGGAGAAGGAACATTAGGGAGTTGTGATGGAAAGCATAAGCCTTGATTTGATGCCTCGAACACGGTTAGAAAGCGGAGGTGCCAGGTTTTGAAGGGATTGAGCTGGATACTGAACTTTTGTTGGGATATCTTGACACTAACCCAAGTACTATACTAGACAGACTTCTAGTGAGAGGATTCCTCTGAACAATATTAATGGAAACAGGGCATCGGTAATGATACATGTCAAAACGTCTGCAAAGACCACTCATTAACCCTCCTGCAAAACACTCCCAGACCGGCGTACACTTTGTAATAACTCTAGAAATTGAAGGCGGTAATGTGGCCATGATGTTCCCCTGATGACTCACGACAGGTACTTAAACGCTCTATACTAGTTTGATGATTCTCTAGATGATCCTTCCAGCAGGACCAATTATCACTGAAGATATGATACTTCATTTTGGCGATGACCGAGCCCTACGGGCAAGAAGGTTCGTCTCGGATGAGGAGTGAGTTTGCATAAATACGCTGCAGCCACTAGTATGTTCTCCATCTGATCAATGGTGTATGTTTTGATTCCGACTTGTTAAGCGAGGCTTGGCAGGGGCCCACGTTGGCGCTGGAGGAGGGGAAATGTGGTGCGAAATGAAAACTTATACTTGCAGCTTTCCCAGAGAAGATAAAATTGACGGATTGAAATGCATCTATGTTGTAAGAAGCCCTAGTAAGATGAGTGATAGAATGATGGTGCGTTAGCAAAAGCGCTATACAAGTAGCAAAGGGTTGAGTGAGCGCTAGACCTTAGCTAGCTCACCTTTCAAGTCCCGCGACTGGTCATTGAGTAGTTCACTTCCGGAGAGATACGTCAGGAATAATCCATCAGTCTAGAACGCAATCAAGTCACACAAACCCCAAATTCCCTTATCACTGGGCCCATGGAGAGAATCTTACAAAACACCGGAAACCTGGTCAAGAGCACGAAGCTCAGCACGAAGCTCAGCACGAAAATCAAATATCAATTCAACCACCCTCATCCAACAGAAACGCACACTTTATCACGACATCCATATCAAGTACCGAGATATGGAGCACCACAACGACGCTGATGACGAGATCGGAACCACGGAAGCTGGCTGTCTCCTCCTCTACTGCTCATGCCTCTTAATCGCCGTATGGATCGCAGCCGAACTTAACGTATCTTTCTGGACACCGATCGTTATATTCACTCCTCCAGTTCTTTGTTACGGGCTTTGGGCTATGTGGACGGTTTACAAATCTCGCTCAACGATGCTGCTTCCTATCCACGAGCCTGCCTCCCCCTACGGCACCACCCTATCGCGACAAAGTTCCAGCGACTCGGCACATACAGTACTGGACCACAGTAACAGCGACTCCTGCCGGACACTGTATCTGCTCCGAGCGACAGAAAGAGCTTTGAAGGAAGATCTCGAGGATATCGGCGCCAAGGCCGACGTGATTTACAAAGTTCACCAAGGTGCCTCTGCGTTCATCTACGGCCGCAACAGCGACAGACGAGGCGAGAGGTGTAACGCCTGGGAAGGGTGGTATGCAGCGTCGTCAGAGTGGTATGCGGTGTCGAAGCGCATGCAGAATAAGAAGAAAGAGCTGCAACGCATCCAGCAAGAAATAGTTGAACTCAGGGAGGAAGCGAATACATTCCTGTACTGCAGCTGCTAGGCCTGCACTAACACGAAGATTGGAATTGGAGTATGCCATACTTTGGCTAACAATGTCTCGAAAGAAGGTTATAGTGAGCCAGGCACATCCGGCGGGTCATTGTACTAATTTTCTATTCAAGATAGTAAATGGAGAGAGTACGGATTTGGAAATCTGAATCTTTTTGAGTTGTTCCCACTGTTGATGGATTGCTAGATCAAGACGAGAAGGCCTGAGCATCCGTCATGAATTTCAGATCGTGGACAGCTGCGAGGTGTACTAGATAGGGCTCGGATATCAATGTATGGAATCCATTTGATGTTGCCCTGTTTCTTATGTCTTATACATACAACTCTTAATCTTCTTGCTATTATGTTCATAGAATGTGGAGCCTCTGTGTCTAGTGTGAAGTTAATAGGTATGGTGATTCAAAGCCCACAAGCTTTAGAGTATATTGGGTCAAAATCCCTAGTGTAGTCTAACGTAAGCACACACCTCAAGAGCCAGCTCTTAGAATAGAATACAATTCCAGTCGGAAATACAGAATTATGATTGATAGTAAGCAGGCATGATTAACAGCCTAATTATCATTTACCCAGCCCAGCGATCCTTTCGCAATCGAGGTTCCAATTTCAGAGTTTATTTTTATTATTATATATATGTACACCTCGTAAATGGCGAAACCGAAATATGCAGTGGGTAATTTGATCGCTAGGAAATGCGATAAGTTATTTTTAATACCTACATGCGGCCATTGAGGCAAACTACAATACAATGCCTTTCCATATCCACAACACGCCACCTTACCTCATTGGCTTGACAGTTTCTAAGTTACCTATTTGTGATCCAAGTCCCAAGAAGCCGAAAAACTCCCTGCGGAGATCTCGCACAGTACTCTGGCTTTTTCATCTTCTCTGAGTACGGTGGGTTGAAGTTAGGGCAGAAGTCTGCTGTAAAGTAGGAATTCCGGCTTGTAAGAAGCGTAAGTTAAGCAAGCCGAGCTATGCTTTGAAGCTTAAACCGAACGCTTTAAACCTTGAAAACCGACAAAATTAAGTTGATGTTAATTTCATCCTGTTTTTTCCAGTAGAGTGGACCACGTACTGGACAGTTGTCTAGCTATTCCATCGCAGGCCAAACAGACACCACATCAAGCAGTACCTAAGTGTAGGAATAGAGTGAATATCGGTCACGTGGAGGGTCACATGCAAAGCCTTGGCACAGGCAGCATTACTCTTAGATCTCTCTCTACCTCCTCTCAGAATAATCATCTACACCCAATACAACCAAGAATTGATTCTTTCCCCTTGTGCGCACATCTTGTGATACCAACACTATGTTATCTATAATATGAAAAAAGGTAGCTGGTAAGATTGATGACAGCATTCAGACCTTCAAGGACTAGCATCACATGCTTCTCTACTGATAAGCTCAAAAGTATCAAGCAACAGAATCACTAATAGTAATTTACTACTTGGCGGATAGTTTAAAAGCGGAGTCTTGCTTATTATAATAGCAGGTGTGCCTGAAGACAGGGAGATCTTTGGGTAAAGGTGTGTATAATGACCTCACACGATTCTAATTCGATTCTGTTTGGCTGGCCCGTGACGAAGTGCTTGGCTTTTGGCTGTCTCAAAGGATATCTAATAATAGAGGACGATCTATTGATCTTCTACCCTACTGTACTCGAGAAGAAAACGGCGGGATTGCAGCCATACGAGGACGAGTCGGCACGATCGGTTCTGGCCAGGCAGTGGTTCTATTTTCGAGTCGATGTTCACTGATCTAGCGAGTATTATACTTCGTACGAGTCGGGTTTGGCAACCGACTTTGAGCCGCAGCTCGGTTGCTGACTTCGATAAGACAACGCTCGAGGCGGTATTCCAGCTCCGCAATGGTTAAAAGAGACGTCGAACCGAAAGCGTCAAACGTGATTGGATTTCTTGTGGCATCAGGTTGAGTCAAGATATTATGCCACGCGGCCCAGGTTACGAATCCATCATTTATATTGAACTCAGGCCCGAGTCGTCAGAAGAATGCGAGGCCAAGCATGCACTGTACACGAGTTGCGCCGAGGTGCCAAGCCCAGGGGCCACGTCTCCAGGTCGAGCGGGGCTTTGGGACAAGTCAGTGGTGAGATTCTATGGGGTAGACAAAGGGGTGGAAATCTTGACTTACTTCTTGTATAAGTAGATCCGTCTTCGCCATGCAGCTGCCGCATATTGGCCTAGATTACCGCTGGATCGATGGGATCATATACAGTCCTCCCACCATAGCACCATAGCTCGATTCTTTTCCGTTGCAGGCCACGCAGTTACCTCTCCACATCTTCTCGACAACCAGAAGCACACCAGATCGAAAAAACTTCCCTTATTCTTGGTCTACAGCGATTTGGCGGTCGCGCACCGACTCGGGAAAGTCAGCAGACAGCATGGGAGTGCCGTTATCGATAGATCGTCGGCGCCATTTCGGACCTGTCATTGGGAGTATATCTCCCCCAGCAAGAGCCCAAGAGGAGTTTGGAGGGGCAATTGGGCGTGTTGAGACCATGCCACAGCGCAACTCGCTCGCGCACAAGCGGCATGCTGATGCATACGGGATCGCGGGTACCGGCTACGGTGGGAGGAAGAGGAGAGTCCTTACAGGTTGATCGACAAACATGCTGATGCAGAGGGAACAACCGCATGGCTATCGGACATGAACGGACATTTCAAGGACACGAGGACACCAGGCCGGACTCTCAGCCACAGGGCTATTGGAAAACCAGCACTGGTCGCCGCTGTTCCATCGATACGGTTTACTGGCGCAGGAAGGGCTGGAGGTTTCAGGTTCTGCAAGACAGCAAACAGACAAGAAGCCTATGAGGTCTATCTTCAAACTCATGCTCGCGATTAGGCCTGTTTCTCTGGAAATTTTGGCCGGGCCTTCACTCGACGATACATAAAGCAAGGGAACATGTAGATCTTGAGACACTCGAACAAGAGACATTGCAAATTGGTTCCCATTCCAGTGCTGTTTCGTGGTATTCAAATACTGTTTATGAGCCCAGTTCTACATTACTGCTTTGAAGACATATTATTGCGCTGTCGTAGGGCGATATTCGTAGAGAGGAAAAAAACAGGTTTGGCATAGGTCTGCTCTGTATAGTTCAGCTGTGCAATCAGGAAATCTACTGTTCTAAATATAACTGCAAATGCTGTGGATCAGCTATCGTCAGCTACATATATAAATAGTAAAGGAACCCTAGCCGGGAATCACAGTAGCTGAAGCTACTATGCATTTCAGGTGGAGTTCAGTGATCGCATATACTTTGTATGACGCAGCCAAACCCTCAGACTACCGAATTGTGGGCCCGATACTCGGAATCTCAATACCAAAAATCTTCGCAGACCACTTTTAAGAATAGCCTGGAGTATTTGATACGTCACCAGACATGAATTTCGAACTCCCGCCACGGCACCGCTCTTGAGAACCGTCTCTCGCAGCAAGTCGGTGGCTTTTCAGTTCTGAACTATGTATACCCGAGATCGCCGATAGGAGGATGCCGGGGGGCCGAACCGGGTCTTGCTTCGTGTCGGACGTGAATACCTTCGTATAGACATCCGTTTTGATCATTGGTGTAGCTCTCGCGAGCTTGGGACTCGCGGACGAGCCGCCACCCATCTTGAGCGCCCGTTGGATTCTCGCCTGAATTTCAGGATAGTTTTCCTTTTGATGTATAGCTATATATGCAGTATACCATTAAGCGCAGTGACGAAGCTGCAAAGTATTCACTGCCCTGTTGCTCGTACACTCCAGAGCTGTTGATATCGAGATACAAATAATCAGAGTACAGTCACCGCCAACTGATACTAACCCGAGACTGATTGGTACCAAGACGTAGGTAGCTTTTTCAACAGGGCATTATAGAACGCTGATAAGAGGTTCATAATGTAGAGACTGATAATCGTTTTAGTAATAGAAAGATATAATTCTGAATATACGTTGAGGAACTCATGTATTTACTTACTAATATATATGCAGGTAAATTAGTAATGAGTCGGAGAACACGGCTTTTACCGCTGAATAAGTGGGTTTGGATTATTTCTAGCTTTTCAAACTCGACCCGTTCCAACACATCCACCCAAATAGCCGAGGTAGATCACTCCTGAATGGCCCCCTCTATTGGGCCTTGCGCTGGAGCTTGAAATGCTTTCCGGTTAGCTTGCACCTCACATTTAGATTGCACGGCTTAATATTTCTGCGTACCCTAGGGAGGTGCCAAGACCATAGGCCTCGCTCGTGTGTTACTAGATGCAAATCAATACTACTTACGTGAGACTACCTGGGTCGAAGGCGTCGCGTCGCTAGTAAACTCCCTGCGGCTTCGGCTTCGGCTTTTGCAAGGATTAACCTCCCACCGTTAAAGAAGGTCTCAAGCTCATTAAAGGCGTTTATCAGATTCCCGGAGAGAGACGAATCGTTGCAGCTAGGTTACGACGTTGCAGTGTTTTTGATCGCTGTAGTATTTAAGGATTTGCTAGATTTGCAAGATATAGTTCGAGGACGCATCCCGATTGCTCGGAACAGCGCGGAGTGATTAATTGCAAACCCGTGATAAAAGTCACCCGTTTGAGAACACTGATCTGTGGGTAGCGTATGATGATTCTTTTGACGACAGGTGCATCTTGTGATGCATAGCTGTCGAGCTGTCAGTCACGAACATATGGCTCAAATACTGGTGGATCGAAATCTCGAGACTTATCAGTGCGCACTTAAATCATAATCTGCCAGCCAAGCCTCCAAGACAGAAAGAAGTCTCTTGAAAAATGAATTTGCAAGCCGAGTCATTCGGTAGGTATAGCTTGAATTGTATCGATTGCGCGGCAGACTAGGCGGGAGCCATGAAGCCAGCCAGCCGTACATATCATGGTAACAGATCGGGGCCCAGACAACCAGCTCTGCGATCGTAACCTAAGAATACTTCGCACCATTTTATGATCTTCCACAAATGTCAGACATCGTTTTAGTTTGACGGGCTGTTATTTGATTACTCGCTTCTCCAAAAACTTCCAGAAACATCACTCCAGCGTTGTATCCCGCACAAGATTTTGCACGCCTAGTAGATCCACAGCAGTTGCATACGCTGCTATACTAGGCGACGTGGTTTACGATGATGTGCAAATCTATGGGGTGGTATAGTGTTCATAATGATTTAGTCGCAAAGACGATAAAGTGGGGTCGAGCAGCCGAAGTCAACAAATGGTGTTGACATTGACCTAATAAACGATCACGTGTAGCGGCAAGGCCGAGAACTCCAAACGGCCATCCTCGAAATCCAAGCGTTGCCGTTATCAGTTGAAACTGGTTTTCCGAACCTGGAGTATTGAATCTCCGGTATCAAGAAAATGGACGTTCTAAATGGGGGGCGGGTGGAGCAGTGAGGGCTTGTAAGAAGTAAAGAATTAGGGATAGTTGTCCAGAGACTTCTTACATCTCTTGCAAGCGCACCCATACACACTCGCATGGTCGATCTATTGATAAATTATGAACAACAAGCAATTAGACCGAGGGTATTTATAATCTCCTGTAGGTCGTGAGATGTACATTATTTTACATATGCCTCAAAGTTTCGAGTGATCTACCAGTGTAAACCTTCTAAACCCTTGATTTTATCTATAATCTCTGCCTAACACCATGCATCCAGTGTTACCAAGCCTTCTTCCACAAGTAACCGCTCTACTTCTCTGTTATATGGGCTGAAGAGGATGCAACAGTACGTTTCCCGCGATGGCCCATAACAGGGAAATATATTGCTGGATGCGCGGCTGTAAGCGCAATCACAGAGACTGCCACGGCACTTAAAACAGTCAATTGAAAGATTTGTTTTTCTGGAGATCCCGGAGATTGGGGATACTTACGCTCCGTCGAGCCCAAGAAATAATGGTTCGTCGCGCTGCAAAGCACTACCCCAGCCGCCTGCCATTTCCGGAATACTATACACCCTATCAGGTTTATTTCCTTCCACCTCCTGCTAGATGACCTACCGATAGATGCATCGTATGAGGATGAAAACATAAGCCACCGCTACCATGGACATGAAATACTCTAACTTCGCTGGCGTTGGAGTGTTTATTGCACTTGAAGGTCTCGCTTTCCGGTGGCGACTGACATTGAAGGCGTAGTACAAGCTGACGACTCCAAAAGCGACTAATTGGGCAACCTGGAGTGCAATTCCAGCAAGAATCAAGTCGTTTCCGGTACTGAGCAAACTCGCGTTATCTTTATCTCCAGCAGCTGCTATACCGCCTCCTGCTGCTTGCATGAGAATCGAGAAAGCATCGAGCCCTATGAATACCCAAGTATATAGAGCCGGTCTGAGTAGACTATACTGCGGCCCAAAGTGAATAACAAGGTGCTTCAGCGTAAGATCGATACCGCCAGCGATGAACGAGGGTCCAAGGATGAGAGCAACGATTTGGAGACGGAAACCGCTATCATTCCACGGATTGGAGTGCATCAAGATTCTGCCAATATACCCCGCGAATTCAAGACCACAGCCGATGAAGAGTCCAATAAGCCATGTCCTTGGGGAAGAGGTCGGAGTCAGTATTGTATATATTTAAGCAGTTCTCAAAAGCGCTACGGGCGGTCCAGGAGTCTGAGAGCATAATTAAAGAGCACGATATGTCGCAAGTCCCATGGGAAAGTCTTTTGAGGGAGATATAGATTCGTTGAACACTCACCAGGTACGTCCCTGAATGCTGAGTCCAACCTGAAGGACCATACACACCCCGAAAACCACGCAAAAAACTATGTTGCCAGGCAAATTGGGATAATATCCGTAAGTAGTGGCTTCCACAGGACACTCGGGCGTAACATGGGTGCAGTTTAAAAATGACATTCTCGCAGCTTCGACTTACGCGGCAGGTAGAACTTGAATGTAAACAAATGAAGATCTGTGACCGAAAACAAAAAGATTTCAGTCAGTATTACTGACTCGACGCCACCATGTTGACGTCATTGCGCCTGCGGTTAGAGGTCATAAACAAAGCTTCACATCTCTTCCCATTTAGGGAAGGCTCGTGGAATCGAGGCAGCTCGCTTACCAGCTAACTGGACTGGTGCATTTTGGATGAGTCTCGGCTGGGGTAATACCCGAGACAGGATACTAGCTTTCGGGCCAGTCAGAACGGAATACATACGGAGCCAACAAAGCAAAGCAGAGAAACGAGATAACGAATTCAAATGATTACTGGAGCTCACAACTGAATATATCTTGTGGCGGATAATTTAGAGAACCGCATTATGCTCCAGTCCTGCCGGATTATTAACTGTAAAATACACTCGTGTGGTTGAGTGAAATAATTTTTTGTGAAGATTTAGATTCGCAATTAGGAAAGCTTTCAAGAGTGAACCACCTAGAAATAATTTCCATCTGGGACAAATTGTCTCACAGTGAGCTTATATTGAATTCCCACATGTTAATGCCTGTTACAATATGTGTTGGAAGTATTCTGCAAATAATCTATCTTAGAACAGTTTTCAAATCACACACTCGGTTAATCAGTTACCATCGACTGGACTGGAAAACCAATCCCTTAGGTTAATTCGTCTTGATTCAGCTGAACAAAGTTGAGACGTTGTAGGTGATAGTATTCTTGAGACAGTCATCGGCCACTACCAAGTCCTAAGAATATTATGATATTACGGGTGCGTACACACATCACAGGCAGGAGTTGATACAGCTAGCTTTGAAATATAGAAGCGGCAATCTAATTTTCTTTATCGCATGTCCGCTATATGCCCCCAAACCTCAGCTTCTCTATCCCTTAAGTCACCGGTGACCGGGCAAGTTCTCATTCTGGGCAGCTTGAAAGAAGAACTTCACACTGCTGCACCGCTGGTAAATGGAAATCGAAGAAAAACCTGCACTTGTTGCCAAGATGTTGAAATACTGTTGTCACCTGCCATTTTTTTTAGTATCGGCACTCTACAAGAGACGAGTGCGATTCCATCGCTGATGCGCGATAATTCTTCTTGGTCAACCAGAAAATATCTCCCTTGGCATGGAGGCATCGCTTTAACTAACAGTATTCATGCGTCGCTGTAAAAGCTGCTTGCGCTGCCGACTCCATATTGATATCCCGGGTCCCGATCGTGACTATTAAATCTAAGTTGACCTTGGCTGCCTTGTATATCACGAAGAGCCTTCAAACGCTGAAGTATCTCTCAAAGCATTCTCCTATCGCGTTCGTCCTAAGCGAGGATCTTTTAGAGTCGCAGGCTTAGAGTCTCAAATGCGATGATCTGCTCAAGCTCTTCCTCTGGAGCCGCTCCTCCTAAGAGTCGATAAGAACGTGGACTGATAGTAATGCATGCTAGCATAAACTTGCTATGCGTAAAGCCCTCGTTGGTTATCTCAATATATCAATATTCCGCGTATTTTATGGCGAAATGACTATGTCCCATGAATTTTGATCCAAAATTTGTCTCGTTGTCTCATTATGTCTTGATATACTGCAGCTGGGTTCAAGCCGCGAAATAGAATCAAATACACAGAAGATAGCAGGGGGTTAGGGGCCTTAGCCAGACTTTCACTGAATCTCAACAATTACATCTTCACATAACCATGAGGTACATTTCAATCAAATAGTATAGACATGTCTAGTAAGGTATCAGTTCGGGCAGTGGTTGTCGGCGTTGTTAAGGCAACAAGACCCGCATAAGCGAGCTTATGTCAGTCAACGCCAGACCTCGATAGTCGGGCCCCAGTTTATCCGTCGCCCCCCCTTTATCCAGCACCTCCACCCCATCTCAGGCCCTTCGCGCGGAAGAACGAACGAGCATTATAAGAGGGAGCAGGAACAACACAAGAATAGGCCTACGTGAAGACCAAAGACAAGAGGGAGGAAGCACCATAAGCGGGCTTTCCGAAGATAAGAACTAGGACAATTCACTAGTTAGGGGTATAATAGGTAGTTAGCATTACGTACTATCTTTAAGTATAATAGTAGTCCTATATATACCCCTTTCTTAGTCCTTATCTGAGTATATGACCTATATTATAAGATCCTCTACTTTTAGGTCTTTATATATGCCCTAACTAACTTAAGTAGCGGCTCCTGCTACTATTAGTAAAGAATATAAGACTCTTGCAAGTCGAGAATACCAATTCCTATTTGCAAAAACAATAAGTGTAAGTAAGGTTAGTACTTAAAGTTGTAAAGGTAGGGAGAAGAGAGAGGGTTTTTT
>JAENRP010000052.1:159089-204461 GCA_024741835.1 Diplocarpon mali | reverse complement strand
GTATATATGTATATATGTATATATGTATATATGTATATATGTATATATGTATATATGTATATATGTATATATGTATATATGTATATATGTATATATGTATATATGTATATATGCATATATGCATACATGTAATATATGTAATATATGTAATATATGCAACATGTAACACATGTACATACATATATACGGCAGCGTGCGGGATTGACAGGCGCATGGGCCATCTCTCTCTCGGATTCCGCGCACCGAAGAAGTGCCGGAGAGGGCCCGGCTCTCACAGGATGCAACGACGCCAGCGACGGCGATGGCACGACGCGACCCATCGCATCGTCATCCCTCACTCACACCGTCACGGCGCACCATCCGGATCGTGTCGTCCGCTGTCGCGCGCCTTATCCGCCGCTCGAGCACGTCGCGGCAGCACGCACTCGACCCGCTGGCTGAGACAGACGGAATGCTACAGCTGAGAGTGGCTTGAGATGCATCGCACGTCAGTTCGTCTCCTCAGATAGCCACCGACGCCGCGGCGGGGGGCGCATCGCGCTGATCTGGGCACCAAAAGAGCCAAGCTGGGCTCAGCTCGCAGCTCGCCGGCGCAGGGATGAGAGACAATCCACTCCAGCTCCGAATGGCTTCACCCGCCACCCAATAATGCTCCGGGTCCTTGCGTACCGCTACGCGCCGCGGTCACGTCGCAGCAAGGGGAACGCGAGGCGAGCGAGCGCCGATGAAGACGAGGGGGGGCGCGGACGACGAGGACGGAAAAGCAGGAAGAGAGGCAACGAGGAGAGCACAAGAAAAGAGAGGAAGAAAGCGCCCAAGGAAGAAAAGAAGGAGAAATCAAGGAGAAAAAGAAAGAAGCAAAAGAAGATGCAAAAGAAGAAGAAAAAGAAAGAAAAAAACGAGACAAATGCGGTGCGTGCAGCACAAGCACAGGAGCTGGTCTTCGTCCTCTTCCTCCCCTCGTACGGGTCCGATTGAATCAGGGCGATCACATCGGCAGCGATTGGTGTTTTCCGCGCAGCAGCCGACTCCCTTGGTCCTTGTCTCACGAGAAGATTGGTGGTTTGTGACGTGCCCCCTCGGCCGCGCTGCTCGGCCTGCGATCTCGTCTGCTCGCAAAACCGCCCTGGTCTTTCTCTGGGGATCATCAGCTCTCCGGACGTTGCACCATCCCACCCAATCCGATTGCGACAGGAACCCGCGAGACAGAGGGCATGTGTGCTGGGACAACGCGATACAAGACGAGACGAGACATACCTGTTGACCCTGGGAAGACCTGCGCGTGCGCTCCCTCGCCGTGGCACAACTTCCACCGTTAAAAGCGCCTTCGAGAGCTCGATTCCGCCGGTGAGGAGAGCAGTCAATCCGTCACCCAGGCGGAGATCAGCAACTCTCTAGGAGTCGCGTCCAGTCCGATCGATCCCACTGCGGATTCAAGTCCAGCGACAGACGGGCTCGTTCGCCTGGAGGCTCGTCTACGACATCTCTCTGGCGACGCATCCCTCTAGCCAGATATCTACCAACCAGCCCATACGCAAGTGCCTGTGACAAGGACAGCACTCGGTCCCAAGAAGCGCCCAACTCCATTCCACGCCACGCCCGTCGCCGCCCGCACGATGGCCCCGAGCCAGCTCAAGTCCCTCCTCGGCACGATCCGACGCAAGCCCAGCCGAGCGCCCGATGGCAAGACCGACGTCGAGGCCGCCGCCCCGGCCGCGGCGCCCAAGACGTCCGTCGTGGGAGACCTGCTCCGCCTGAAGCCCGCGCAGGCCGCCACGGTCGCGCAGGCCATCGCCACGCTCGCCTCGGGCGAGCCGGTGGACGACCAGGCGGCCCTCCTCGAGCACGGCGTCGCCATGCTGCAGACGCTGCCCGCCAACAGCGGGCTCAGCGCCCAGATCTCGGGCGACTTCATCGCCCTGCTGTACCGCGACCTCCCGCACCCGCCGCCGACGCTCGCCGGGCCGGCGTCGCGGTACCGCCGCCACGACGGCGGCGGCAACAACCCGTGGGACGCCGAGATGGGCCGGGCCGGAGCGCCGTACGCGCGCAACGTGCCGCCGCTCAAGACCCACGGCCCGAACCTGCCCGACCCGGAGCTGGTGTTCGACCAGCTGCTGAAGCGGTCGGGGCCCTTCCGACCGCACCCCTCGGGCCTGAACCGCCTCTTCTTCTCGTTCGCGACGGTCGTCATCCACGAGTGTTTCCAGACGAAGCGCGACCAGCCGTGGATCAACGAGACGTCGAGCTACGCCGACCTGAGCACCCTGTACGGCAACACGGGCACGGAGCAGGCGCGCGTGCGGACGTACGAGAACGGGCGCATCTACCCGGACTCCATCGCCTCGGAGAGGATCATGATGATGCCGCCCGGCGTCGTGGCGGTGCTGCTGCTGTTCTCGCGGAACCACAACCGCGTGGCCGAGAACCTGTTGACCATCAACGAGGACGGCCGGTACCGACCGTGGGCCACCCTCGGCGCGGCGGAGCAGAAGGCGTAGGTAGCGCGCCCTGCCCGGGTCCGCGTGCGTGCTGACGACGGTCGCTAGGCAAGACGAGGATCTCTTCCAGATCGCGCGGAACATCAACGTCGGCTACTTCGCCTCGGTGGTCCTGAGAGACTACGTGGCCGCGATCCTCAACACCCCGCGCGCCAACTCGACCTGGTCCCTCGACCTCGGCGCCGAGATCAAGCAGGGCGCGACGCGGCTGGAGCGCGGCGCGGGCAACGTCTGCTCGGTCGAGTTCGCCGTCCTCTACCACTGGCACGCCGCCCTCAGCGCGGCCGACGACCAGTGGATGGAGGCCACCATCCGCGAGGTCGCGCCCGAGCTGGGCTCCATCGACGACGTGACGTCGGAGATGTTCCTGCGGGTCGTCCAGAGCCGCGGGCACGCCCTCCGCTCCCAGCCCGCGCGGACCTGGACCTTTGGCGGGCTGCAGAGGGGGCCCGGGGGCTGGTTCCGCGACGCTGACCTCGCGGAGCTGATCAAGAGCTGCGTGGAGGAGCCCGCCCATGCCTTTGGGGCGCACAGCACCCCGGCCGCCTTCAAGGTCGTCGAGATCATGGGCCAGCTGCAGGCCCGCGACGTCTTCAACGTCTGCACCATGAACGAGTAAGTGGGTGGGCGTCGCCGTCGCCGTCGCCGTCGCCGTCGGCCTCGCTCCCCCCCCCTATTCCCCCCTCCGGCGGGCTCGCGGCTAACCCCGGCCAGGTTCCGTCGATACCTGAACCTCAAGCCCTACGCGACGTTCGCCGACTGGAATCCCGACCCGGCGACGGCGCGCGCGGCCGAGCTGCTCTACGGCCACATCGACAATCTCGAGCTCTACCCCGGCCTGATGGCCGAGGTCACCAAGCCGGCGGCCCCGGGCAGCGGGGTCTGCCCGGGCCAGACGACCGGGCGCGGCATCCTCAACGACGCCGTCGCCCTGATCCGCGGCGACCGCTTCCTCAGCTACGACTTCAACCGCAGCACCCTGACCAGCTGGGGCGCGGCCAAGCTGCAGCAGCCGGCCCCCGGCGCGTACGGGGGGATGCTGCCGTCCCTGCTGTTCGCCGGGCTGCCGGGGGCCTGGACCGGCACGTCGCCGTACGCCCTGCTGCCCTTCTACACGCCCGCCGCGGCCCGAGAGATCCTGACGCAGAACGAGAGCCTCCCGCAGTACGACCTGGAGCGGCCGGCCAGCGACCGGGACGTCATCGGCATCCACACCCACGCCGGATGCCAGCGGGTGTTCGAAGACCGCGACAACTTCCCGGTCATGTACCAGAAGGCCATCCGCCACTGCACCGGCGGCCACGACTTCATGATCGGCTGGGACGAGGCGCAGCGGCACGACGAGCGCGCCGCCCTGCTCCGCCGCGCCATGTTCGACGACGGCTTCGAGGCCAAGATGGGCGCCTTCTTCCGGACGCACGTGGCGCGGCTGATCCGGGAGTCCTCGCTCCAGTACTCCCACAGCGCCCGGCGCTCCATCGACATCGTCCGCGACGTCACCAACGTGACGCCGATCCTGTGGCTGGCCGAGCGCTTCGCCATCCCGCTGAAGACGGCCGCCCACCCCCACGGCCTCGTCTCCGTGGCCGAGGCCTTCCGGGCGTACCTGGTCCTCTTCATGTACCAGAGCTTCAACATCATCCCCGCCAACGAGTGGGGGCTGCGCGAGGCCGGCGGGCAGGCCGGCGCGGCCCTGGGCAAGATCTTCGAGGCCCACCTCCGGACGCAGCGCGGCCTCGCGGAGGGCCTCGTCGACTGGCTCGCCCAGGGTAGCGCGTTCGAGGTCGGACCCGAGGCCGACCGGCTCTACCACGCCCTCCGCGACTCCCAGCTGCCCGTCGGCGACCTCGTCGGCGACTGCATCGGCATGGGGGCGCCCGTCGCCGGGAACCTCACGCAGCAGGCCTCGCTGCTCATCGACCTCTACCTGAGCGACGGCTACGAGGCCTCCCGGGCCCGGATCGTCGAGCTCGCGCGGCGCGACGACGGCGACGCGGCCGCCGCGCGCGAGCTCGAGGGCTTCGTGTACGAGGGCATGCGGCACGCCGGCGTCGTCCCGGGGCTGCCCCGCGTCGCCGCGCGGGACGTCACCGTCGCCGACGGCGCGCGCGGGCCCGTCGCCGTCCCGGCCGGCCGCACGGTGCTGATCGCCACGTCCAAGGCCGCGATGGACCCGGCGCAGTTCCCCGCGCCCGAGACGATCGACCCGCACCGGCCGCGCAGCAGCTACCTGCTGCTCGGCCACGGCCTGCACGCCTGCTACGGGACGCGCATGGTCGGCTGCAGCCTCGCGGCCACGCTCAAGGAGGTCTTCCGGCTGCCGAACCTGCGCCGGGCTGCCGGCCCGCGGGGGCGCCTGCTGGTGGTCGAGCACGAGCTCGCGGGGGTGCGGATACGCCAGTACCTCGACGCCAACGCGGCCGAGAGCCCGATCCCGACGACGCTGACGCTGGAGTACGATGCGGACGAGGGGGCGGCGCCCGGGGGGCCGAACGGACGGGCTCCTGGTGCCGGGGACGCGGATGGGCACGCGCCCGGCGGGACGGCCGGCGGCGTCCATGGCGGCGTCCATGGCGGCGTCGCTGGGCGGGCAGCTCACTAGGGGGCCAGGGGGGAGAGGATGTCGAGGGCGGGCCTCTGGGGCATGGGGAGAATCAGCGGTCCGCGATGGATCAGGCGTCTTCTCGATATTTGTTGATTAGGGAGCTAGGCCAAGGTTGAGATTGACTCCGAGAAGGGCCCTCGTATACTCTCTGCTCGCCTGCAGCGAGGCGCGGAGCAGAGCTGCGTGGTATCCGGCTCATCATCCCCAGCCAGGAGTCCGTGACGACCAGCCGGCGCAGGGACCGCACGTCTCGCCTACCGTGGGCCGGGCCTAGCGAGGCTCGGGCTCGGGGCGGCTCTCGGTCTCTTATAAGGGCCTAGTTAAAGCGTCCTTTTAGCTTAACCCTTATACTAAGGCCAACGCCTCTCGCGGTGCTTTTAAGTTATATAAGCGCGTAGGCGATTATAGTAGGTAAAGAGTAGATAGGTAAAAGGGGATACTTGGAAAATACTTATAAACGTTAAGTAAGAGGCTTATTCTTTATTATAGTAAAGAGAGATTGGGCTATGTATATTTATCTTTATCTTTATCTTTATACCTATTTTTATTTATATCTTTATCTTTATCTTTATCTCTATCTTTATATTTCTTTTTATTTAACTCTTTATCTTTTTCTTTATCGTTATCGATCTTCATCTATTTCTATTTATTTATATTTCTATATCTTTCTTTATATTTATATCTATATTTATATCACTAACCCTATTATTTAGATCAACTTTTAAACGCTACAACTTATAAGCGCTATATATTAACAATCTCAAGTACTTTACGTGCTTACTATGGGCTTAAGAAGAATAGAGCGGCCTTATATAGCTGGTGTATATAAGAACCATAAGTAGTATACTTTGCTACCATGAAAGCTATAAGAGAGAGACGCCTGCTCAAAGTAGGGTAAGGATGGCTATAGTATAACTGCATATGCTTAGTAAGTAAATTCATAATAAGAAAAAATAGAAAAAATAGAAAGAAAATAAAAGGGAAAAAAACCCTAGCTTACGATGCCTATCACCAAGGTCATTTAAAAAGGGCTTAATATCAAAGGTATCTAAGAAAGGATATTACCATACTACTATTTAATAACTACCAGGCTAACCCTCTGAGTCCCAAGTTCGAATAGAGATACTTAGCCCTTCTTAGCAAAGCAAGCAGATATAAGGCGCGTCCAAGGCAGGCCAAGGGGGGCTCGCTTAACCCTTGATTTTTTTCTTTCGCCTCCCAGAGGCAGGGGAGACGCTGGAGCAACGACGGAGAATTCTAGACGCGGGCGGGAAATCTTCCACGCAACCGATAAGGTGTTGCGAGTCTGCGTGACGGGCAGGTGGAGAGGCGTCGAGAGATGGCAGACGAGGCAGTATCAGAGGAAGCCGAGCTCCATTAAAAAGCTGCTCTCGCTATCCCTATCCTCCCTACGTTCTTCCAACCAGTCCTCGCATCGATCCTATGCCGCGGGCGAGCTGCCTAGAGAGCCGCGAGACTCGTCAAGAGCAAGACGAGCGTGATCGTCCGCAAGCTGCCTAAAAGGTCCTTGCGAAGAACGGGGATGCCAGCGGCCTCCGTCCGGAGGCGCCTCGCCGACTCGCGGGGGCCCGCGGCTGACCGGGTGCACAACTCTCGACGAACGTCTGCATCGACCACGTCGCCGTCTCCTCCGACCTGGGCCACGACAGGGACTACTTCGCCGGCTTGATTGACGTGGGCGCCCCCCAAGCACGGAGAGGTGCGAGAGGACCGGGCTCTCACCTGCGCTCCAGCTCACGCATGCCTCGGACTACGTTCTCATCTCGAGCACCTTTATCCAGTAGGCTTCTCCGGTCACCCTCTCCCCTTTTGTATTTCGTCAGAGGCTCGCGATGCGAGATCCTCTCTACGATCCCCTCTCGTCTTGTTTCACCTACCCCCCTATTTCATGCAGAGGAAAAAGCGCAAGATCTAATTCCAAATTCTCTCTCTCTAGCGACCGCTGGAAACCAACGCTCGTCGGACACTCCGACTCCAACGGCGCCGAGGACAAACGGCACCTGCGAGTGTCCTACAACAACAACTAAGCGACCGATCTGCCCGCGCCCCCCCGCTCTCCTGACGCCGGCAGCTTCTTCCACAACACCAACTCGCGCGGCCCTTCCATCCGCCTCGCCCCCGGCCACCTCTTCAACAACGACTCCCTAGACGTCGCCGAGGGCATCAACACCCACGACGGCGCCCAGGCGCTCGTCCAGAGCAGCGCGTAGGCCGGCCGCGTCGCGAAGCCGCTGTACAGCACCAACACCAATGCCAACCACGACTTCGGTGCCGCGCTCGCGGGGGCCCGGGAGACTGTGCCGTACAGCAACTCGCGCCTCGGCAGCGCGAAGACGGCCGGGGCGGCCTGCGGCGGGATAAGCGAGCAGGCAAAAGTAAACACGATCTGACGGGATCAGCACCAGCTTGCGACCTCTGCCGTCGCTCTAGCACGATTGAATTACCATTGCCAAACATTCATTGCACGTGCGTGCGTCTGGAGAGACGTCGAGCAGAAGTGTCCCAGCCCAGGCCCTTGCCGCCGTGACTAGACGAGGGAGCCAGCTCCCGTCCAGCCACCCAGCCGCGTATATGTGTATACATATATATAGTGTTATATATACACAGCTAGAGAACTCCAACAAATCTCACTACATCGTCGTCATTCTCCCGTGAATGATCTACATCGAAGCCCCCTCCCCCCAGCCAAAACAAAGCTCAACTCGACAGCTGCTCCCAGCGCGGCCGGGGACGGGGTTCTCTAGCAAGATCCAGCTGTGTTGGCGACGTGGTCGCTCTCGGATGTCGGGCAGTCGAGGACGCGATTCTTGCTGCGATCGTCTCCATCTCTACGACGCACGGGGAAGCCGGAGGCCCTGGAGAGCTAGATCATGGACAGGATGCCTTTCGCAGGGCGTGGGGTATCTACGGCAAGGCTCGACAGATCCCGTCAGCCTCCCTGGGGTTTGCAACCCAAAGGCGCGGGCGTATCGCGCTGAACATCGCACCCTCTTTCGGTATCATGTCGCGCACGCGCGTCCGATAACCCACTCCGCCGAGCAAGCTGCGCGTCCCACGACACATATGTATAATCCGAGTCTCCCGATGGCTGTCTTTGGTCCTGGTCAGTTGAAGGGCAGCAGGTATGCCCTCTTGAACACAAGACGATATAGGTACGACACCAAGAAAGGCATTGGCCATGACGGCGTAGCACAACGCCATCCTTGCCCCTTGGTACCAAAAAAACGCGCCAACTGCTCAGCCAAAAGATCTCATGGCCCCTACTTGGACAGTCTAATTCTCTTAATGAAGACATGCCAAAACGTTGGTCTTCTTCGGCGGAGGCAAGAGAAGCTAAACTTGGCACTAATCAATTAAAAGGTAAGCGAGTATCCTTTCTCGGATCACGACGATGCACTTACGCTAGCAAAATACTATTTGGCTGTCACGGCTCTAATAAAACAGACTATCATTGCCTCTGTAGCTAAGCGTTGACCTGATAAGCAGAAGTTGTAACGACAAGTCCAGGTCACATGGCAGCCACGGCACCGCGCACTGTTCTTTCGGGGCACGACCGCTACGACCCCGGTACGACAAGAGATCATGGGAACCTAGGCAAGTGGAACTTGGGAGACAGCTGAATAGGACTTGGCAACTTGGGAGGAAATGATATAGGGTCAAGGCCGTCGGCGCAACGGATCCGATATAGGGCCAGGTCTATCTTTTGTCTATATATAAGAGTTGCGCTCCTAAAGAGAGCTCTCTGTCTTTTTCGTTTCTATCGTAAGAGACCTATGAACTCTCTTTCGCCCCCGACTCACTACTAACCTATCTTTGCTCTGAGCAACTTCGCGTCGTTACAGAAGTTAGCAAGTATATCATCTCAGAGGCAAAAAAGACATACTCACGACAGCAAGACAAGCATTGGTTGGCTATAGGCGTGCTGACATAGTATATCATCATAGCCTCCCTGTAGCAATAGGACGGCTTTGTGCTTATAAAGCAGTTGTTGGCTACTGAGTGCCCTTGAAGCTAGCTGTCTTAGGACAGTGAGCAGGAAAAGGCACCGTCTCCCAGCCTCTGCTCTTGTTTTGGAGAAGATCAGCCGTAGCCTCAAGGGACGGCAGTAGAATTTCTACTTACAGATAGAGAGCATGGCTCTCTAACCTCTGCGGTGAGGTAGCATAGATCAGTAACGAAACGTATGCTGGAACCTGATCTTTCGATCGTTGAACGAAAAGAGCAAGATAGAATATATATACACCCTGCTCTCTAAAGGCAGGCGTTAGTTGTGCAATAGCCACTGTTGTCGATACAGGGCCGGACGAGCCAGTCTGGCCTGGTCTGCCAGATCAAGAACCTTCTTTTGTAGCTCCTGTTGCAGCTGGTGGAGAGGTTGGTCGTGGTTACATCCCCCCCCATCAGGATTCCATGTGAAGGAGACATAGATCAGTAAAGTAATGTACGTTGAGAATTTTCAAGCCGGTACTGCGAAAATGTAGTCCTTGCTCATCTGAAATAGAAGGAGACTTCACCTCGAGCATCGAGCAGACACACCCTCATGGTCGGTGGCTCAAAACCAAGTCGCCAGCTAGGGCCTTTTCGAAGCGAGTTTTGTTTTGAATAGGTCAGACCTCATCAGCAAGAAGACAGAGATTGCAAACACAGCATGGTCTATGACTACGTACTACAAAGAATGAGCTTTCTTACTTCCAATCTAGTTCTAATCTTTATGAAAGGGGAAATACTTACATCGACTTCAGCTGCAATAGACTGCATGGTAGGCGACGGCTCAGCCTTTCCATACAATCCTTTCTTTTCCTTTCTTAATACAGCAATACTCTAAGGCTGAGGCTCAATTTCTTTATCAGTGCTGGGTCACAAATTGAAACAGAAAGAATAATATAGCTATATGGAATTCCCTAGCGCAAGTCAATACATCAGATCTTTTTTAGAATTTGGACAGTATTATGATGACTATCCTATCCAGAAAAGCCTCAAAGGCAATCTAACTCAAGGAACTCAAGAAACGCGTTACGATTCCAGATTTATCAAGGGAATATCAAGCCACTATCTCGAACAAGTCAACAAGCGCATCCAGGCAAGAGAAGGGGGAGTACTGACAGGGCAAAGCGACGCTAGCGCCTAAACAAAGATTCTTCGTAGCTCTCACCCTCAACTTCAACCGCCGCTTACAACAATCCTCAAGAAACAGTATCGCTCAACTACAACAACAATTTCAGAGATGACATTTGAGGAGTTCGCTGCCATCTGGCACATCATCACCGTAATAGGCACGTTTCTGATCTCCTGCGTCTTCGTCACCGCGCTGGTCCGGGCACAATGGGCTAGGGAGGCCGAGATGCGGGAGAGGAGAAGCCGTTAAAAGGTGAGCTCTCCAAAAACATAGATGTAGGTATCAAGGAAGAGTAAGGTATTCTAATCGTAGTAGGATAAGGCTGCGGTACAAAGGGCGTGGGCGATGGGAGGGTAGACGAAATGGTGAGCCCATTCTTTCTGGGAGCAACATCGCTGACTCGACGGCAGATGAGAAATCGCTGGATGGCGCAATTGTGTTACGAAAATGAATATTCTCTTGGAAATATAGAAGAGGATGACTTGCCTGACATGCCCCAGACCATGACTCTCCACTTTCGAATGCCACTACAGAAAGAACGCACCGGGGAAGAAGAGAGCATTGAATACAGTTCCTCAGACTTTCTGTCTGGTTGCTCTAATCACTCGGAAGCTCGAACAAAACTTGAGGCGGCTGCGGCGGCGATAATTTCGGGTGTTGATCAGGACTTGAACAGTAGCTGCCAATCTTTTGAGTCCGATGTAAGTCAGTTGAAACCCCCTTTACGATTGTAGACACGACTGACCTACTCCAAATTCCTACCAAAGCGAAGAAAAATCACACTTCTCTCGCCCACGAGATCCGATAATACCTCTCTTCCAAAGAAGAGCAATGCTCCGAACTTGAATTGCCCAGGTTCCAGGAATCGCAGCATAGTTGGTTTCTCATGCGGCTACGGACAATATCAGATCTGGATAATCTTAATGACCCGACCGCCCTGGAGCTCATTATATGGGCCAATTTTCTTGGAAATGGTGTCCGTATCGTTCTCATTATCGCCGCCGTCGTTGATAGGAGATTCCCCCTTGGCTTTCTACTTGGCAATGGCAGCCATCCACAAGAACTGAGACCCAGAAGGCAGAGAAGAAGAAGAAAATTCCCATGGATGAGCAGCGCCCCGAACTCCAGCGCAGGCGCCCATGTAAGATCAGCTCTACGAGGCACAAATATTCAACCCAGACGTCCTGCAATTTTGGAGTTCCAAACATCTAACAAGCCGTCCAAGGGATCGTGGCTTCGGTTTCATGTTAGTCCCAAGTCCTTGATTAGAAGAGAGTGCTACTCACCAGGAACTTGCTGTCACTATTCAACCGCCCCTCTCTTCGTTTTCCTTTCCTTTTTATTCCTTTTGTCATTGATCCGTAAGCATCCTCTTACGCTCCCAACGCATTTGCCAGGGATGTTTCGAGTCTCCTTGGTCTTAGCACTCTGAAAGAAATTCATCGAGACAGTAAGTCCTAGGTGGACTTGCCTTTTCGTTACATCGTAGCTGTGCGCGCCGGAGCGGCTGAGTTTTACGGGAGTTCATTACTACCCACTGTAAAAATGAAGTTCCCGAATTGTCGCTCATAGGTCTTTTTTAAATCATCCCTCCAGTCCATATACTAGGCGATCCCTTACTTTCTGTCTGGATGTTGGGCTTGAGCTTGAGTCAACAGATATTTTATTGTCTGGTGATTTTCGCGAAGCACACACTCGCAGAAGGATGCTACATGGTCATATGTCATTCGAATGTTAGCGATGTTTCCCGCATTATTATTTCCGAAGTTCAGACGCGAGAGCACCTTAAGGCCCGCAAGGCCCTATAAGCGTACCAGTTAGTACTGCAAGATCTAGGAGAGTCCAAGGGTCTTTCGGAGTTTTCATCAATGTGGGGGGCCTCGCATATCCATTTTCTCCCGCATAAATCTGAGCACAAACCTTCAAGTCATTGCTGCCAAAAATTGGGTATTCCTGATATACTTGGGACCTTTGAGCGAGCAATCTTGACGTTTTTCTGGATAAGATCCTCTTAATCAGCAATCTAATCATTTCTTCAAACAAGTACAAAAAGATTTCTTCACTTTCACATACTGAACACTGCTGCTTGAAGGGAAGCTTACAATTAACATTTCTGGCATCCTTCAGGCTTGATGTCAAAATTCTTGACTGGCTGTAGCCAGTCTGTTTAGGGATAATTTGTGCAGTTGGAGTGGGTGACAACCGTCCCCAAGACGCTGTGCATCTAGAATCAGTACCTGAACAGCAATAGAGGCAGAAACAGGTCTCCTTGTGGAAGGGTTTCAAAGTCAATTGGACCTATGATCCTTCTTTATAGCAGGAGGAGAATGACTAGCACTTTGAACTTGTTAGAGAAAGGAGCAATGGAGCAGCTCTAAGAATCTGGTCGCAGATTCCACAGCTGTTCAATAGTCCACTTAGACACATTTAGGGAGTTCCATCTCCTAGAAGCCAGACCGACTTAGTCTGGTTGTGGATCTAATATCCAAGGGGGAAGGAGATTGTTTGTTTTCGCATCAGCAGATATCCCAAGCTTAATAGATTAGGGGGGGAGGGGTTACTTACAAGGATCAGGTATATTCTACTTGCATTCCAGCACAGATATTGTGGCTATATGCTAAGTACAATATTATTCCAATATTTTATATTATGCTACCAAGAGAAATTGTAGATCTGTTGAAAATGCAGATAGTGATCAAGAAAATCAATTAGCATACCGCAGCATCAAAGAATGAAGAAACAGAGATACAATTAAAAATCAACCTTCAAACGATCAAACGATCAAAAGATCAATTGAAGAGAAAAGCCAGATCGAAAAAGTGGCAGTAGCGGCGAGATATCACAGCTGATGTAAAGCACAGTGTCCATTTTAGGCGCTACAAGCGCTATTTTCTCAACTGAATACTGGTGTATAGCTGAACTTAAGATTGCGATTTGACTCCTTTCCACAACTATCAACATTCTCAATCAAAAGAAGGAGGAAGAGGAATATACATAAAGTATACCTAGATTGCTCTTTCATTTTCCACAGATTGCGTTCAACAAGTCTCTAAGCAGCATTCTTTTGCATGTTTGTCTCTCTGTGTGTATTCGTTTTCAGAAAGTAGCTAAGCAAAAAGCTCTGCTCAGCCTTGATGTGTGATGTAGATGGAGATGGAGATAAAATCTGGTCGCAGGGCTATCAGCATTCTCTTTAATCTTAAAATAAAGAATCTAGAGAAGTCACCAGCTGCGCCTTTATGGAGTTTAGAGAGATTTAAGCAAGAGAGGATAGCAAATAAAGGGGGTTAAGGGAGAGGAAATGTATGTAAGTCTCTGACCAAGCTTGAGACTAGAGCAGAAATTGAAGATTGATCTCCAGACCCATAGATTCAGAGTGATGAAAAGCAAGTTGAGTTGTATCGAAGCTTAGTCGCAAGAATCACTTGCAATTGATACTTGCATTCTAGCATCAAGTCTACAATTCAGAAAGGAGCTGGGCAAGGAATGGGAATCAAACAGCAGAGAAAACTTACTAGGAGAGATGTAGGTAGAATCAGGTTCACAATCTAAAGGTGTATCATCTGAATAAGTGGAAAGCAAGCCAAAGGTGGGAGTTCGCTTCTCCACACTTACTAGCTAAGTTGCAATCGAACTGATAAATTTTCATCAAGTTCCGTTTGGAGAATAGCAAAGGAAAAAAGCGAGAGCAAGCTATAATTGTGGACTTGAAGGTGAAAAGGTGTTCAGGATACAACTATGACATTGATAGCAGTTATGATGTCGAGACGCACACTAATGTAAGCTTTTCAAATCACAGAAAAGAGTAAAATCACGTCATGGTTTATACAGGTACTTGTGGAAAGATAAAGAAGTGCTCCTTAGCAAAGAGTCAAAAGCGATTGTTTTAGTCAACGGCGAATTGTTTTAGTTTTTTTTAAGAAAAAAAAAAAAAAAAACCAACGCCGGGATAGCACTGAATCTTCAAATTGGTTGTTTCGCTGTCATCACTTCTACTATTAGAGAGGATATCAGGCAATAAAGGGGTGGGGTTGACTTGCCAAAAACCTTAAGCACTTGACCAAATCTCTACACCTGCTTCTCATCTCCACGCTGGTGACCAGCAATCAGGAACGCCAACTCAAGAGCTTGCTTTTCATTTAATCTAGGGTCACAAAAGCTAGTATAGTTGAGCGAAAGATCGTCTTCGTTGAGGCCCTCGCTGCCGCCCGTACACTCCGTGACAGCGTCACCCGTAAGCTCGAGATGGACACCGCCGAGGTAGCTGCCTTGCTCCTTGTGTATGGCGATAGTCTCTTGAAGCTCGGAGAGGATATCAGTGAACTGCCTGGTCTTGATGCCGGTGGCAGTCGACCTAGTGTTGCCGTGCATAGGATCGCACTGCCAGACGGCACTGCGGGCATACTCGCTGCCTTCGACAGTTTGGATATGTGTTGGGAGGAGGGATCGCACTTTAGTCGCGCCGTAGCGGGTGATAAGTGTGATCTTTCCGACTTCCAATGCGGGGTTGAGTGTGCGGAGGAGAGCGAGGAGGTCGGAGGGGGAAGTTGTAGGACCTATCTTGATACCAATTGGATTTGCAATGCCACGGAAGTATTCAATATGAGCACCGTCAATCTGTCGTGTGCGGTCTCCAACCCAGAGGAAATGTGCAGAGGTGTTGTAGTAGGCTTTGCCATCGTCAGAGGCGGAAGCACGTGATGGCGATGCAGACGTGGCTTGGGTGGGATTCTTGAGGAGACGAGTAAGGCGTTGCTCGTAGTCGAGGAGGAGGCCTTCATGACTGGTGAAGAGTTCTACAGTCTGCAATTGGCCTGCTGTGTCTGCACCGACGGTGCGCATGAAGCGGAGAGAGTCGGTGATGGAGGAGACGATGGAGGAGTATTTAGCCTGCAGCTCTGGGTCTCGGACATGTCCAAGGCCCCAGTCAAGAGGCCGGTGTAGGTCTGCGATGCCCGAAGCAATCGAGCCTCGTATGAAGTTCAAGGTGCTGGCGGAGTGGAAGTATGCGCTTGGGGAGATCAGCTGAGGGCAACGAGCAGAGTAGAGAGCGGATGTGAAGGGGAAGCTCTAACCTGACCAGACGCGCAGGATCCAGAGATCTCTCATCCAGGGCGAAGCCATTGAGGATGTCTCCTCTGAATGAAGGAGTCTCGGTGCCGTTCACCAGCTCGGTCGGACTCGATCTTGGCTTTGCGTACTGACCGGCCATTCGCGCTATGCGGACAACTGGTTTGTTAGATCCCCAGATCAACACCAGACTCATCTGCAGCAGCAGCTTTATCTTGGACTCGATGGCGTTCTCCTCGCAGTAGTCGAACAGCTCGGCGCAGTCTCCGCCTTGGAGGAGGAACGCCTTGCCCAGGGCGACTTCGCGCAGACTTGCCTTTAGTTTCTCGATTTCTGTCGGCGTCACAATGGGCGGGAGGCGCTCGAGCTTTGCGAGGGATTTCTCGACGCTTCTGCGGTCTGCATATATGGCTTCCTGCTTGATGGGTTTCGAGGTCCATGAGCTGGGTGTCCAGGGGATCGAGTCCGACTTGCCAGAGCCATTGTGGGAACTCGGAGCCATGGTAATGAACAGAGAGCAGTGATCCAAGGTGCAGAAGTGCTATGATCAATAGATAAATTGAATCAATAGATGAAGGAGCAGGAACAAGCTGGGAGCAGATTTTTGGATATCAATAGATAAATTGAATCAATAGATGAAGGAGCTGGAACAAGCTGGGAGTAGACTTTTGGATATGAAGGTAATATAATATATATATGAGTCGACAGCTTATGTAAGTCTGCCAAGATAATGTGATTTGTGGGGAGCGGGACGGATTATGATTTGTCCCAACTCTTCGTACCCCAAATTTTAGTTCCGATGTTTGAGTGGATAAGCTGGCGCTGATCCGAATAGATAGGCGCTGGATAGGCTCAGATCCTTTGAAGTCCATTCCCCGACTAAAGAATTGCTAATCTGGACGACATCTCTTGCACTGCAAACCCGCAAACATCTCAATTCTCGACATTATCCTTTCAAGACATTCCTCTTTGGTTCTCACAGAGTACCTTAACTTCTTAGTCTAACCTCCATTCACCATGGCGGAAGCACAACCCCCTACCATCGTCGAGGGCGCAACAACAGGCGATATAGACGACGAAATCCCTGTTGCTGCCAAGTCCGCAGAAGACAGGAAAGCAGCTGCGGCGTTGTCCAGTCTGGACACCAGGGAAGATGAGTCTGCTGGCAAAGACGTGGATGCAGAGGCTGTGAAAAAAGCTATGGAGAGGCTAGGGGGCGCAGGCGCTGCGAACAACACCGTCAAGAAAGCCGATGAAGAGAAGGTTGTGAAGAAAGCTGTCAAGGTTGACCAGGCGGATATCGCGCTCTTGGTGAGTATCTCTGTCCTGGTTTGCTACTGCATTGGAGCTTCCTAGGTGAAGAGGAGTTTGTGGCTTTGGGCACTCTGCCAGAGTCCCTGCCCTTATCCATTTTGTCTGTTCAGGGAAAGACATCTACTAATGAAAATACCTACAGATTGATGAGCTGGAATTGACAAAGGTCAAGGCGACAGATCTTCTCAAAGCCCACGAAGGCAGCGCAGAGAAGGCACTACGTGCATACATCACACCCGCCGCATAAAGGGCAGCGTGCGGGACAAACCACAAACAAAAGTCTCTTTCACCATAAAACAGGCATAGCAAAGGAGTTCAGCGACACGGTTCAATTGCAATTGGCTCTAGTTACGGAAGCATATTGGCAATCAGGCGGTAGGCCACGGGTGGTGCTGCTGCTCTTGGCTGCTCTTGCTCTGCATCAGGCGCTATAAATACTCACAGTGGCAACTCTAAAAGCAATGCAGACGCGCAATAATCATGTTGTCTCGAGCTTGCGAATTGAGACTTGAATAGGAACTATAATGTTGCCTTTTGGCATTTGCTTCACTTGCTTTCTTTCGAGGCTTCTGAGGCCTCTTGAATCCAAATCAGCACAAATCGTCCCATGCCAAGGTACCGCAGAAATTTCAGGCACAAGTATCTCACTCTCCCCTTTTTATTTGCTCTCTTGCAGTAGCTGGCGTCTATCATCCTCTTATTTCCAGGGCTTATTTCCAGGGAATATTGCAATAGTAAGTTTGGCATTGAGGGAGAGTGCTGCATTTTAAGTACTGTAGCTGTACTATATTCCCTCTATCGCACTGGCATCAGGAGGGCTACCTAGGATGAATGCATGCTATTAGAATTAAGCCGCTGCACGTGGCTTTACAAATATCATAGCATAGCATTCCTTGTCGGACATGCTAGATAAATAAGCAAAAGTATTTTGTAGCTGAGTCGTAGATCAGCAGGAGTATTCCCCTTGAATTTATTTTTGTAAGAAGTTTTCCGTGCTTTGTCTTAACATCTGTAAGCATATTTTGAGGCCCGCTTGCAAAAGGACCATATCCAGTGTTTGTAGCCCCATCTCAGAGCTGTAATATTATATACTCAGTTTAGTAATTAGAATTATATATCAACACCATCCAAGCAGTCGCAGATGACCCACCTGAGCAGCTTTTTACCAAACTCCAGACCCTCATCAAGCATATCTGTGATGTTCCCAAGGATGGGAAATATTTTGGCTGGGTCGGGCTATTTGCTCGCGCGATCATAAGCAACATTCATGTATGTCTGTTGTAAACCATGGCCTTTGGGCTCTGCTTTTTTTCACTCTTCCTCCCTGCCTCTCCCCCCCTTCTCTCTTTATTTCCTATGCTATCGTCTCTTTACTCTCTCCACTCTCTTACTTGCTCTCCTCTCCCCCCTTGATCTGTCCGAACACCCTACCTCTCAACAGCCACACAAGCTTCCTCTCTCCACTACACAAGGCCCCTTCACCAGGACGCTACAAAGCGCTTGGCAGGTTCTACAGATCGTCGATGATCTGTGTTCTCGCAGCACATAACTAGTTGGCTTCTATGATCCTGCTCTGGTCCTGCTCCTGCTCCTGCGACGGCATGATATCTGTGTTATTGGTCTGCCCTTCTTCCCTTTGTATACTATGTCAGTCCAGCAGCTTTCTTTCCATAGGAGGCAAGGTAAACAGTGCTGGGGATGAAAATTCGAGATTCCACATGCGGAAGATAGTAGAGGTTAGCGATAACCCGTGGTCATTAAGGGGCTTTTGGAGGCTACTACAAAGATGGAGGATAGAGGATGAAGGACGTGAGGGTTGACCACAAAAACGACTTGGAGATCAGGAAGCGTCGCGTCGAGTTGTAGACGAGAGAGATGAGCTGGAGCAGTGAGAAGAAAGTAGGAAGGCTACTGTAGGGGGGTTTTCACTGTTTTTTGAATGTTGGCTCTCAAAGGCCGAGGGTTGACGGCCTGAGAATCAGCGGGGTAAGTAAGCGAGCTGATCACGTGCTGAGTATAGGGTGATCGTCTTCTCTCCTCGAGCTCTTGTTCCTTTCCCTCGCCTTCTAACTATAAAAGAAAGATATCACCATGTTTTTCGAACCATACCTCCATTTAAGCTCAAGCGCTGGGTTGAAATATCCCATACCCGATACACGCATTATCTCATGACCGTCATCTCTTCCCTACCTTACGCAGCACTCTCCTCCCTCGGCCTGTACCTCAACCTCAAGGGCACCGCTGGTTTTGCTGGATAGTCGTTATTCCTGTCAATGGCCGGCAGCTCCTCGACATCGGCACCCAACTCATCAACGAGCGTCAGGTCGTAGGTTGATAGTAGGAAGCATGTGATGACGAAGATCTCGAGCGTTGCGAACTAGAAGCCCCCGATCAGCTTTCTATCACAACATTCAGATTGAGAGGAGATACTTACTCTCATTCCGGCTGCGAAGATGTTTGGTCAGTAGTTACTCTGGTGCTTCGCGGGTGAGGAAGGACTTACGACACGGATGTCGTCCTACGCCCCAGCCTACGTAGTCGTACTTGTTTGCTGCTTCGTCTCTACCAGGAATACTATTGATATCAGCACTCCTGTGCAAAGCGATGCTGTGCGGGCAGAAGATGGCGAGCACTCGCGTGATATCCGTGGCAGATATCTCTCGGCGTAGTGTTGAGAAACAAGAAAGATTCGCGAGACTTACTACCTAGCAGGATCCCACTGCTCGGCATTCTTGTAGATGCTCTCGTCGCGGTGCACATCCTCTACATGGTAGATCTACCGGGCGGCATCAGCAAGTATCCAAGGGGAGACACCCGGCAGCAACCGATGCACCAGCACTCACAGCAAATGAGCCGTTGGGCACCACGTCGCCGCCAACAACAATATCCCTCCCACTCACATTCCTCCGCAAGAAGTTTCCCTGGCTCTGGACTCGGATCGTTTCTTTCAGACACAACCCCAGCATCGGGAACGCCTTCTCCCAGGCCTCGAGCGGCAGCGTCGCCAGCTGGTCAGGAACCGAGCTTCCACATTCGATCGTGTCGCTGGAGCCGGAATATCTTGCAACTGCTGCCGCGCACTCGTTTCGGATCTGCGCTGTCCAGTATGGGCTCTTGGCGAGGTAGCAGAGCAGCCAGCCGGACTTGATGCCGCTGTTGAAGACGCCGGCGAACATGGCGCCGGTTGTGAACTTGACCACATCAGTCCTGCTGCAAATACGCACCCAGAACATAGCAACGAGAATCAACAGAGAGGGAAGCTCACCCCAAGGATATTCCCCATAGAGTCCCCCTGGTCCATCAAGTACTGCAGCGGATCTTCTCGTCTCCTCCCCTCCCTCTTCCTCCCCTCCACAACGCCCCTCAGCAGCCACCACATCCTCGCGCCCGCCCAGCCTTGCCTCCAGAGCGACGGCGTGAGCAGCTTGACCGCGAACGGGAAAGCCTGCATCAGGGGGTTGAAACTCGTGTCCAGGACCTCGTACAGGTGCCGCATCCGGCCCAGCAGGATGGCGTCGTCGGCAATCTCGCCGCAGCAGATGTTGCGGACGGTGAGCTGGAAAATGAGCTGGTAGATGCTGGAGAACGGATCCGTGGTGCCGGAGGCCCCGAGCGAGGCCACCGCACTCTGAACGTCTCTGATCATCGCCGGGAGGCCTGCGTCGGGCTCGTTAGCTCATCTGACCGAACGGCGGAGATGATGGGGCAGAGGACCTCTCCCGAACTGTTCGCGCGACAGCATCCGGAAGATGCGCTTTTTGAAATACCCCCCGAAGCTGCTCGTCTCGGCGACGGCCTCGTGCCGCTTCAGAGTACGGGGCCCGTACGGGACAACTGGGCTGAGGCTTTCCCTGTGTTCGTCTCGCGTCAGCATAGATACTCACGCGCACACGTGCAGGTCAGCGACGACGAGGGCCAAAGGGAGGAGGGCCACGCACCCTTCATGGATACTCAATTCTTTCGACTCCACTGCAGCACGATAATCAGCCGGCCGCTCTAGCCCTCACCTCACCGCACCTCCTCGCTCAGGCCGGGAGAAGAACGCACTAAAATCCCGTCTAGCCCACCTCCCGGAAAACCCAACGACGCTCCAGGATCCGATGTAGAACGCAAAGTTACCCGTTCTGCTCTGCGCGATACTCTGCCGGTAGAAGTCCCACGGCCTGGTGATGTACGACAGCGCCCCCAGGACGGGGTACTGGTCCGCGGCCTGCGTGGGCGCGCCGGGCGGGAACGCGTGTCGTGATGGGAAGAGGAGGTAGCTGGTGAGCATGACCAGGACGGTACAAGCCACGACAGGCCACCACTCCGCGTCCGATACGGCTAGGAGACGAAGCATTTTTAAGTTTAACCCGGAATCCAAGACTGTGAGGGTGGGATAGCTGGTAGTGAGACAGATGGAGCAGGGTCCAAGAAATCAAAATCACCGCGCATTCTCGGACAGCTGGGTATATATACAATGGGCTGGCCGAGGAAACAACAGCAACCGCACCGCTCGACCGCTGCGACGCGTTCGTTCCAGAGGAAGCGGATGGGTCCAGAGGAGGCGACAAAGGCAAGACAATAATACGAATAACAATATTAAGGGGCTAAGCGAGGGCGCGCCAAGACCACGTCCGCCCCTCGCGGGCAATCGCTTCGGCTGCGAGGACCTCCCTTTGTTTTTTCCGGAATTGGAAATGCATATTCTTACCACGAAAACATCGGTGCGGGAGAGATTTGAGGGATTGGAACCACTGGATGAGAGGCGCGTGGTTTGATTGGAACCCTAGATGCTATCTGCAGACTTCGAAACTACCTTGAATGAATCTTAGTAGCTTACGGTTCAAGATTCGTTTGTTTTTACCCTTTGTTTGTTGTCCGGTGAGGAAGCTAGGTCTCGCGTGGCTGGTTTCTGCACACTAGCCCTGGAAATATTATTCTTCTCGAGATTTCAGAAGTCTGTGGGCAATCTTCTTGGGGCCGGAGATACGTGCGGTGCTAGAACTGCTCCTCGGGCTCGGCAGATCCGGTTGGCAGACATCAGTACAGGGAGACGGCCACATTTCACAATGCCCAGGGCCGGTATTTTTGCTTCTTATTTTGAATATTGTATGCTACCGCTTACTCAACAGACTGGACTGGCCTCCCCAGAACGGGTTTGGCTGAAAGGATGCCCGAGCCTCTTGCCGCTTCTCCCCCCCATACAGCAACGACGCCTGGTCATCCACCACCGGACCCGGGATCCTCATCTCACCTGGCCAGGTTAGCTCCCGACTCTGCGGGCACCAGAGGGTCCACGTACCTCTCAAGATCTCCACGCTCGACACCAGGGGCAGCAGAAGCATCAGCAGCGGCAGCAGCTGCCCGAAACTCCATTCCTCCTCATCCGTCCCCTCCAGCGCGACGGGCGGCGTCCCGAAGGCCTGCGAGAGCAGAATCACCCTCACCGCGGCCCCGGTCCCGATGGCGACGAGGACGACGAGCCCAGCGAGCTGCACGCCGCGCACCAGTCTGCGGTTCTTGACGTGCATGTACCACACCCCGAGCAGGAAGAAGACGACCTGGCCCGCCATGACGGCTACCGTGCCCACGACGCCCCAGACGGCGTTGGAGGGTACGCCCGTCGACGCGACCTCCCAGACGCAGGCGATGGGCAGCGTCGGCTCGAAGTGGTGCATGACGCTCATCAGGATGAGGATGCCCGACACGATGGACAGCACCAGGTTGACGAACATGAAGAACTCGCGCAGCCAGCGGAGCACCCAATCGCGCTTGAAGTCGTTGACGAGCGCGAGCAGGGTGCCGACGTGCGTGGCGGTCGAGAGGAGGGACAGCATCCAGACGATGAAGAAGTGGTACGGCACCATGGTCTTCATCTTCGCGAGCGCGATGGACTGGATGCCGATGCCGGTAATGACCTGCTGATCCGAGAGCGAGAGGAGCAGCTTGCGCAGGACTCGGGATTCGGAGGACCGCCGGACTTCGTAGAGGACGATGATGAGGCTCAGGACAAGGGAGATGCCGGCGGTGATGATGAAGGAGAGGAGGACCTAGGGGGGTCAGCTTTTTTTTTTTTTGTCTTTATTTTCTCCTTCTCCTTATTCATCATCTTCGCTATCTCCTCGTCTTCTTCTCTTCTTCTCTTCTTCTCTTCTTCTCATTCAATATCTTCTCCTGCTTCTCCTCCGTCTTCCTCCTCTACCCCTTTTTCCACTTCTCGCTCCTCGGGATGTCACTTACACCTGCGCCAGCAACTCCCCCATCCGTCGCCGTCTTGGCTGGAGCATCTGAACAATTGAGGCCAGCCATAGCCAAACACCTAACACCGTCAATAGCAAGAATGATCGTATTGAAAAGAAACCCGAGACAATAACAAAAGAGAGAGAAAGAATCGGCGAGGTATATCTATCGCAAATAGCAGCCCGGCAGCACGTTCTAAATCCGTACGAGACTTGCGCGTACCTTGGGAGTAGCAGAGCAGGCCACGTGCAGGGATGGCATTCATGCGACCGTCAGCGCCCAAATATAACCGCGACGTGCTGAACGCTGAAACGCGCCCGTTCCCTCGCTGAAGGGTCTTGGCCTCGTCACTGGACGATATATCACAATGTAGTAGACGTGCTTTGTTTTGACGTAGAGTAGGAGGCGGCGATGCGCTCAGGTTGAAAGACTCGGTGGTTCAGGAGACTGGACGAACGGCCTCCTCTTCTGATTCTGATTCGGATTCTGATGCGTGGGGTCCACTTTTTGTCTGCTGTATCACGTGCCTCTGACCTGCCATTGCGTTGGCGCCCTAGAGCCTCCGGCGAGAATAGTGACGGGAGTACTCCGAGAATGTAGTACTCCTACGAGACTATATCTATTCAACTCGGAATTGACGGGATGGCACTCTTCCCCTCACGTGATCATAAAGGGGGTTGGTGAAGTTGATGGCCATGTCAGGCTGTCGGCATTTCCTCCCAATAGCACCGTCGGACTGGGACACCCAGTCCGAGATCTTAAGAGTCTATTCTGCTGCATTCGCGCTCAGCTGCAAGCTGCCACACTCAGAAATCACTTATAGAGGACGGCCTCGCTGCTCTCGTCCCCTGCGAAACCCGCCCTGCTGAACACTCCAAGGCATAGGCGCCACTTGCCAGCCTGCCGGCTGGCTGCGCGCTCACCGTGATGTAGTGCTTGCATCGGTCTTCTGCTCCCGCCAGTTTGACATCAGGGGATACCGATTTCTTGTTTGTTCTCCTCGTGTCGGTTTATCCCGCGACCAAGCCCATCGGAGCACGCCCGGAACCCATACAGGAGAGGAGTTGCGGGGGAGGAGATGCCAGTTTTATTTTCGTCCTGTTCTTTGGGTTCGGGAGGTTATCGGCGGCATGTAAATAATCGAGACAAGATCGGACAGAGGATCTGCGGCTGTGGATCCGTGGGTGTGCTTGGCGGGTATCCTTCCTTCGCTTCCTGCTCCGTCAGATCTCCGTAGGCAGCATATGAGAGGGGAACAGACGCAAGGAGATCTGAGAGCTGGGTGACAATGGACAGTGCGTTGTTTCTGGGATGGATCAGAGCTGAGCGGGAAGAGGGGCTTTCGCTTTTGGTCTTGGCTTCAGTGGCTCTGCTATAATTGTGGTATTTCCGCCTTTAGTAGCCCCGCCCCCTCCTTTTTTTTATTAAGAACACTTCTTCCGGCTTCATATATATGAATAGATAATAGACAAGTGAGCCATTAGGTATCGGTATACCCGGATCTTTTGTCCGGCGATAGACTCATCGTAAGCGAGAAGGATAAGGCGAGGTAGCACAGAGACTTCGCAGTACGACTCTTGATTTCAAATTACAATAGTCGAGAGACCAGGACTACAGTTGAAGATCCTAGCTCATACCCAATTACTTGATGGGCGTCTGATCGGCATCGAAATTGATCGCGCAGTTGCGATGCAGAAGTCACTGCATCAGGCCGCCTCTCCCAGAAACACCTTATTTTCACGAGGCACGCGTTAGCAGACACAAGATACTCGACTATCACAATCTCTCCCTCGTGAGTAATCCTCTTTCCAGATATTATCAGCCAATGTTTGCATTGCGGAGTAGATGGCCAGATGAAATTCGTGCCTTTGGATGGTCTGCAGGGATAGAATTAACGAGTCGGTTTTAAAAAATACTAAAGAAATACAGATAAAAAATAAAAACAACCGATCAAAAACCCATGATGACTGACCCACCGCAGATCTCAATTCCAGATTCGCCGGCGCTTACACCAAGGTGTTCAAGCCCTAGATCATAGAATCTCTCGCCCGTAAGCGGGATATACTACCTTGGTTTGTTGATATTCGCTTATTACCGCCAACGCCTCTCTCCTTAGTCCGCAACCCACCCCCATGATCCTCATCCTCATCTTCACCCTACAGCTACATTTCCCTACAGCGTAGAGGAGCCTGCACCGCTCGGCGCTCAATAACCATCCTCCCCAAGCCCGTTCCTGCAGCGTATCTCGCGTTACGTCCGGAAACGCCCATTCACCCCTTGCAGATGCTCTTCGCAGGCGCATTCGACCCGCAAGATCAGGAGTCTGCAGCGCGATCAGCGCACGCTTTCTGCGAGGTCGCTGCTTTGTTTCTTGACATGGGTGGATATGCCGGGAAGCGAGGATTGAGTCCTTTAGGAGCGGGTCAAAGGGGTGGGACTCGTGGAGTCGACGGCGTCACGTGAATAACCCCCACGTGACTAGCAGATGGGATTTTGTTTCAGACCCATTATGGGGGGTATTTATAACCTCGTATTGTTTTCAGGTATGTTACTCGATAGAAGTTCGTGAGGCTTGATCTTGCTCGTTCGATGCGGCCCAGCTGCTGGTAGACGTGGCTCTGAGCTGGGAACGAGTGAGCTTGCAACTGTCTCCAGCTGGAGACTCCCTCTTATAGTGGGACATTATGCATCTCCTATTCAAGAAATGATGAGAACATCTTCAGATTAAAACGAGACTTTTGGTATTTGCATAACGAGTAGCGTTGACCTGTTATGCCGAGCTTTAGAACGGAGATTTGGCATTGTGCTTGAGAGCATCTTCTTCTCGGCATAATTTTTGCATAGTCTCTCTTTGACTTGCGGCTTTGATAGGGTTTCTCTTCTTTCCTATATAAACGTGTTTCTCCCTCCTTCCCTGTCTCTCTATCTTTCTCTCTCTCCTCTCTCTCCTCTCTCTCTTCAGAAGTCAAGAGGCGAAAAGTTCCGAAATTCGAAACGAACTCAAGGCAATGGGGCTCGCTGTTTCGGTGACTTGACTAGATTCAGCTTCATCCTTTGCGTGCTCAATAGATAAGCCGTAGCTGCCTTTGTTTGCCTTTTCCTTTGTCGTTTGGTTACAGCCGTGTACTGTTTGATAGATTAAGGTAACACGGTATAGTAGCTCGAGCTTTGGTCTGTATTCTGGAAGTAGCGTTTAGGGTTAATCCTTAATATGACATCTTATTTCTCACCTCCTTTAATTCTACATTAGTGTGATTGCTTGACTTTCTTTTAAGAGAAGGAGTAGATATGGAAATGAATCATGAAGCCGGAGTACAAAGAAATCTTCGGTGGAGCGAGCGAGGAAACAAAGGATCGAGAATGAGACTTTCTCCCAAAGACTCCCGGGTCTTAGTCCTTGATCGAGCATGAGATCCAGGCTGTGATTTCTTCATGCCTGTTCTCCGCTTTAGAGGTGATCGGTCTGAAAGAATATCCACATTCGCAAGATTCAATGACTTCTTTGCCCGTGTTCCTCTATAGAACGAGAGACTTGAGAATCTTGTGGCCGCAAAGTCTCATGACTTCTTTGCCAGTGTTCCTTAATGGAACAAGACGACCAAGAATGTTATGGTCAAAAAGTTATTCCGTCAGGCCGTGTCAAGGAACTTTCTTTAGGATCCAGATCATTCCCACAGCTCCTCTCACTCATCGGCACAAGATGCGATTCTTCGGGCATGGAATCATGTCATCCATGAATGTAATCAATCCATGGACTAGAGCATCAAATTCGTGGTTGCTATCACTGACTGACGGGCTATGGTCTCCCTAAAATTACTTTTCGATTAGCCATTTAACGACTTGACCGCCTGTCTAAGACAATCCAAAGATTCTTGGAGGGAGTTTCGGTGACGTGAGACTGCCATTGTGCGTGTCATATGTCTTTATCATTGTCATTGCCACGAAGATCCACTATCTCCCTAGCGGCTTTGGTGTCTCCTTATTCTCGCAGGTTCGAGTACGCGATCCTCGAATGGTTTCTTTGTTGACACCAAGGTCGTCGGTATAGCCGAGACTTATTGTTCGTAATTCAGGCTATTGTTCATGAACGTTCGAGCCGCAGAACAATGCTATTCGGAGCTCCATAAGAAACATCCGGAGGCGCCCTAGATCAGATTCTTTTCCTCGCACAAGAACAAATCCCAGAATCCTCAACCATATTACGTCTGCTCTTCAGAGCATTCAACACCAAGCAACGCCCAAACTTCAAGAAACAAGCAACGCCAACAAAAAAATCATCAACATGAGATCTTCACTCATCATCGCCGCGATCATTCTGACCTTCGGATCTGCAGTCACTGCACACATGGAGATGAGCGACCCTATCCCTTTCCGCTCGACTCTCAACACACACAGCAAACAGCAGGATAGCGATCTGAAAAGCCCCCTCCAGTCCGGTCAAGGCTTCTGCAAAGGCTACGAGACAGACTTTGCCGATGCCTCTGGAGCCGGCACAGCTACTGCAAAGTACGCCCAGGGCGAAACCTCGGCCGTAACCATGAAGGGTGGTGCTATTCACAACGGGGGGAGCTGCCAGATAGCACTCTCCACCGACGCTGGGAAGTCATTCACCGTGATACAATCCATCTACGGCTGCCCCACGGGAGACGGAGAGAAGCTCCCCTTCACCATCCCGTCTGATGCACCACTCGGGCGAGTGATTCTGAGCTGGTCGTGGATCGCCAAATCGTCCGGAGCTCCCGAATTCTACCAGAACTGCGGAGCCGTTGAGATCACAGCTGCCGGCTCAGGCGCCGCTCCCAAGATCCCCTTCTCACAGCGTCCAGGAATCTTCGTCGCCAACATCGCCCTCGGTAACGGGTGCAAGACCAAGGGAGAAACGATTCCCAAGTACCCCAGCCCCGGTCCTGATGTTACAGGGACTCCAACAGAGGATTCCACCATCGGCTGCGGATCAAGTGCTGGGACAGCTCCCGCGGGAGGCTCTGCAGCGCCTGTCGCCGCCGCCCCTCCGGCGACGCCGGCGAGCTCAGCAGCGGCAGCACCACCAGCCAGCTCTCCCAGCTCTCCCACCACTCTCGCCACTGTCCTCTCCCCCAAGCCATCAGCAACCTCTGGAGGGGTCGCAGGCGGAAGCTCCAGCGCCGTCACAGCTACGACTGCACTCGCAGCTCCGGCTTCCACCTCAGCGTCCTCAGCCGGCTCGTTCTCCACCGGAGCCTCATCCACCGAAGCCGCCAGAATCAGCGCTGACGGGAGTTGCGGCAAGGACACCAAATGTCCTGGCTCCAGTTGCTGCTCGTCTGGAGGCTGGTGCGGCACTTCTCCCCTCTACTGTGGAGTAGGCTGCCTCGTTGGCTTCGGGCAATGCGCAGGGAACGGCACCGTCAAGGCCAGAGGGTTCCCGGGCAGGTTTCGAGGGTACTAGAGGGGGTACTTGGGGATGATACCAAGACGTTGCGTATGGAGCGTATCAGCTTGATCAAGGTGGCTACAGTGTGCCTCTAGACTTTTGTCTTTGGACGATCTTGAGCTGTGGCAGGCGTGTTTGGATTTCTTGGAATTTCGCCTCCGGATATATAAGTAGGGTAGCAATCCATTAGACAGAGAGTGTGTCTTTTTTTTGGCACGTATGAATTAGTGGCATCAAGTGAACATTTCTTACTTTCGAGTGAGGTTGTATATTAGGACTGCAACAGGTGCATAATAAGTCAACTAAAACTGTGCGGATTGAATGTTGGCTCGAAGGCTTCGAATTCGCTCCATTTCCAACCTCATATTCTGGCGAACCATAAAACCCTACACCCATGTGACCGGCTTACAATCTGCTAGTTTCTCGGAACTCTTGACGTTTTTCTTTTGCCAATATCTTTTTCTTGCCAATATCTTTTTTCTGATATTTTATGGTTTCTCTCTCCGTGATCACCTACCTGTGCCCCTGTCAAAGGCGTTGCCAAGGTGATATCGGTTTACAGAAGCGCCGATGCACATGCCCTTGTTTTTATCTTCTATTTCTCATCGCTATCTTCTTTTGAATACCGAGAATTGAGTAGAGATGTTTATCAGGTGGAGGCGCTACAGAGGTCCTTGTGAGGGTAAATTCAATATATGGATTTAGTGAGGGCTGTTGTCAAGCTTCCAGCGGCCAGCAAGCAACTTGATTTCTTCTCTAAAGTTAAAATTTATATGTATTTTTTTCTTCAAATTAGAGATCGTTCTTTGTTGATTCTTGCTACTTGCACAGTTTGCCCTTACCACCAACTAGAGGACATTTGTACCATGTACTCTCAGCAAGCGTCTGATTTTCTTCCACCTCATAACCTTGTCTTTCAAATTCTTAAATGAAAACTTCGGATCATGGGAAGCTGTCAAGGAAGTTTCGAGCTATTCTCAACAGTACATCGCGCGCTACCATGCAGCGTGCCCTCCATCCATCCGCAAATCGGTGCCGGGCATGAAGCTACTCGCATCGCTTGTTAAGAACGCCGTCGCGCCTCTGTATTCCTTGGAGCACTGGGTCGTCGCAGGATATTCTCCGTCGGCCAGCTCTACCTTCACTCGAGGTGCTTTGCATCGAGCACTTCGACCATCGCAGTAAGGATGTATCCTGGCGAGATGGTGTTGACTCTGATCCCGTGCTGGCCCCACTCGGAAGCGAGGTTGCGAGCGAGCTGGATGTCCGCGGCTCTGGACGCATTGTACGCAGGGCAGATGAGTCTCTAGACGCTGTCATTCTGGCTCCGGGATTGCAGCTTGAGAGTCTCACTCGATTAGCAATAGTCTCACTTATACTAGCAATCATCACGATACTCCCTCCGTTGCCGTGCTTCATCGTCAGTCTGGTGGCGGCCTGCGCCGTCGTGAAGCATCCAGTATCGTTGATGCTCACCATCAGATCACTGTCTCGAGAGGTGTACTCCAACGCAAGCGCTTCCTGCTGTATACCAGCGGCTGCTATCAGGCCATCGATTCTCTGATGCGTGTTCGCAATCTCCTCGGGGATCGCGCTCATCTGGTCGATATTCCTCATGCCAATGCGCCGGTATGAGAGAGGAGTCTCCAACTCCTCTCCCGCGCGTCTCTGTTATTCGGTTATTCTTTGATATAGCGAATATCTTTTACCCTCCGTTATCTAGAAGGTGCTTGGGAAATCGAACCTCTACACCTTATATTTCTTGCATATTTTACCATAATTAATAAGAACTTTTATAGTATTATGATACAGCAGTGGAATATTGTCCCTAGTCAAAGAGGTGGCTTTGGACTGTCGTTTTCCACCCTATAAAATTTCTCTCATTTAATATAAACCAAAAAAGAAAATTAGAGTACTCCTAAATAAGCACAAACATATCGACACTTCACTACTGGCTATTTTTTTATTCTTGCAGTTTAATTGGGAGAAAAGGGGTTCATACTTCACTGCCGTTCTACATAACTTTCTCAATCAATCCTAATCTAGCAGCTACTCATTTTTTAGATTTATTATTATGCTGTAGCTAGCAAGAAGAAATTCTAGTACTCAATATACAGAGGTAAAAAAATTCCGCTGGACTATAGTAATTATTTCTTAGCTCACGACCTGTTGCTTTAAGGCCACGGCAGTGGTATTCTTGCCTTGCCAAATCCGCTAGACTCACATGCTTAAAATTACTTATTTCGAAAAACTTATAAGGTCAATAGGAAGGATTATAATCGAGAGCTGCTGCCTACTAGTAAGACGCTTAGTACAATTAAATAAATAGCCGCTACTATCGTAAAGGACTTGTCTTCAGATAGAGAAGCTATGGCGACTCGATTTCTTTAAGTACCTTTTCAGAATGTACTCGCCTAAGACTTGAAAGAAATAATTATCAACTAATGTAAAGGTTCGACTCTTCTGTATGAAATTAGGAAATATAAGTATAGTTGGCTAAATAACAAAGATGTAAGGAGTTTTTATACTAGGTTCTGCTCCTATAGAAAAATATAAGATAGTATCTCTTACTTATGCTATACATTTCAGTGCTAATGAAATGTATTAAAAGGAAAAAACACCTACTAGTAGGACTTTAATCTACCCCCTATAAGAAATAAAACAGAATTAAACTTCTAGTAGAATCATAGAGATACGCCCTATTGCCTAAACCGTATAATTTCATTCGAGTTCCGTAGCCCACAGGTCCAAGAAATAGCCGGTATTAAGTTAAGCATTTGAGCGGTTTTCACTGAGTAGTTAGCCCCTTTCTTTTCTGTTAATAATTACTATATAGCCTCGGTACTACGTTTACCTTTCCTTTTCCTTCCAATAGGTTACATCAGTTCTAAACTACATAATCTAAGCGGAATACGCTATTTTTGTATTGAGGATATGGAGAAGTTAGTATAAATATCCTTGACTTACTCTTAGCTTATGTTGCAGGTGAATGCATATCACATGCTAGTCACATGACGCGATGCTAAGGCGCTAAGGCCGCCTATAGATATTCTCGAGCTCAGAGAACTCTTTTTGAATAATAGACAACCAACACCATCGATTGCACCTCATACTCCCTCGTGCAATCTGCTAGAATACTATTAGAGCATACCTCACCTATAGCTTATTATACTTTTAAGGGATCCAAATCCTTTAGATACAAGTCCAACTTATACCTTAATTGATAGCCATTCTTTCTAGGTCTTGGGTAAGTATATTTTGAAGGAGGCATTTAGTAAAGGACATAGGGGAAAACACAAAGCAGAGGGCTAAGGGAAGCCCTAGAATAAAGAGGAGGAAGCACCACAATTGGGCTCTTTATAGGATAAAGAACTAGGCCAATTCACTAGTTGGGGGTAGAATAGAAGGTTGGCATTGCGCGCTGTCTCTAAGTACAACAATAGTCCTATTTATACCCCCTTCGGCCCTTAGCCGATCATATGACCTATGTCATATGACTTCTATCACGTGACTCCTCCACTTCTAGGTCCCTACACTAGGTCTCTACATTAGATAAACTCGCCTTGGGTTCCTTAGGCCAAGATGAGCCCTTATTGCTGATAGCGGCTATTTATTTACTTATGTTGAGCGTCTTACTGGCTAGCAGCAGCTGCCAATTAGAACCCTTCTTGTAAGCTTTGGCTAATGAAGAAATCTTCGGAAAAATCTTAAAAGCTTCAAGGCCTCGAAATCTATTGTTTGCCCTTCTTTTCTTAACAAGCGATAACTTGCATTGTTCTCTCTTACATTTATTAATAGGCCCTTCCTTCCTTACAGATGTATATTTGAATAAACCTAAAGTAGACAGGTTTCAGCTGGAAGTAAAGGGTATATTATAAAAGAGGCAGAGAGAAAACTTATCCCAAGGCTTCTAAGTTGTGACTTTATTTAGCACAGGTTTTAACATTTCGCCAGAAAAACGGCTCAGTGTCAGCTTTATAACTTCTTTGAAAATAATCTAAAGAGTTTGCAAATTCGTAGGAGACACTCGGTATAAGTATGAAGTCGTTGTCTCCGTTGGCTTTTACCTTGTAATTAGGCTGATTTGAATGCCTAGGCACGGTCAGATTTGATATGCGGTTAAAGCTTTCAGCTTCGTAACGCACTCGTCAGCGAGTTAAGCTCTCCCATGCTTAATAGTAGAAGAAATATTCTAAATCAGAATTGAACTCGCGGGCATAATTCAGAAGTTAGGCTTTCTGCTTTCTGCTATGAGCATATCCCTGTCCCAGGGTCACCTCATGTTTCACGAGAAACGAGCTAGTAAGGTTCAAAGCCTAAAGATCAAAATAACAGACTTTTAATGATCCTACAGGGGAAAATATGTAAAAGGGCTGTAACAGAGCACATGGAACCTGGGCGCGGCGCTGGGACGAAGAGGTAGGTCCATTAGGTAGGTTGGCGTTGATTTGCGTAGTCGCTATGACTATCTCCCAAGTGAATGTACGGATGTCATTTCTCAGGGGCATAGAGTGAGATGCTTGAGCTGGGCTTCCCGAATCAAAAATGGCCTTTCTTACAGAGAAGTGTCAAGCAAAAGCCAGAATCCACTGCGTACGAGTAGACAGATCTAGTCTATAATTCTAGAGAAAACCAATTCTTGGTTGGTTATATCAAATTTCGAAATATCCCTTACTGTAACCCAGTAAAATTACCTATATAGACTTCGGGTTTTCCCCAGTTTTGGTACAGTTCGATATTCCAGCGATACAGTGGGTAACTTTGTTCCCTGAATTATCCCTTTCAAATCTTTGAACTTGCAAATAAATTATAATACTGGGAACACTGTCGGAGATTCCTCGCCGCTAGACGTTAATTGCATGGTATAACATCAAATACAAATTCAGAGACCCCCTTGCCATGCGGGGACAAAAGATATCCGCTCCACCACAGTGGAGGAGCGGGTGTGGGCGAGTATGAGGGAGGCGGCCATTCGCAAAGCCCGGGGCAATATCTCCTCGAAGCTGTTTTCTTGACATCGAAAGGCGCACAACGCCTCGGATTTGGAGATTCGTTTGTCTCGGACGTTCCTAGCTGCCCAAATACCAAAGCTATCCCCATCAGAATCGCCGAATCTTAGCGGCTCTTTCAAGACTCACAGAAGAACTCACCTATGCCTGATCTCCACCGACGCGCAGTTCTTCTATTACTTTGAAACATTCAGAGATACCCGGAACACTGTTTCCAACTAGCGCCTGGGCCTCGCGATGGAGGAATATCTACCACACGGAAGGATCTGGGGTTCTAATATGCTTCTTGCAGCCGAGAGCGAACTTCGACCTCACCCCTACCTCAATTTAGATGCAACGATACCGAGAAACCTCATGATACAATACCGACTTTCTCGCGTGTCTCTCCGCATATAAATACCGACACACTTACCACGTCAGCGGTGGAGGGATCGCCTGGCAGCTTTCAATTCATTTTCCCTTTTTTTTCCTAAGCAAGGCAGCAAGTCTCGCCTTCACTTCTAGTGCAAAGCACCCAAAATCCACTCGAAACAATGCGTTCAGTTTACTTCAGCATCGCTCTTCTCTCCTCGCTATCTGTCGGATCGCTAGCGCAGAATGCTGATAGCCCTCCGATCGTGTGCGAGAAAGAATCCGCTCCATGCGTATGTTGTGTATATTCTTTTCTCCCGTCAACAACGTACTGACTCTTCTCCTATAGAAAGACTCGGCATCATGCGACACACAGATTAAGAACTTCAATTGCTATCCAGGGTGGAAATTGTTAGATGGTGATCATAGCTCCTGTAAAAAGAACCTTAAAAACCCCAACAGTAATAATGGGATATACGAGTCTGCTTCGGTAAGATTTCCATCTAAACGCATCCCTGGAGCTATGTTGCCGAGCTAACCTGTACATCAGTGTATCTGCTGTGGGTCGCTTTAAGAGCGGTTGAAGATATGCCTCCTTGTCTCACATGTCACGTCTCACAGTAGCTGCGCTTCTTTGGAGAGTAGGATAATGATGGAATCAGATATCTTCAATCTCAGTCTTGGTCATTTGCTACGACTGGGTACTACCAAGAATGGCTCTGATGTTGAAGGCCCGATTCGAGTACTATGTAGACCGTGGCAGTGCTCATGTGCCTTAGATAGAGCAGCTGTTCGCTTCAAATTCCTGCAAAAAGCAGCTCGTCACTCTAGCCACATCATCTACTGTTAGTACGCAGATGATATCAATGACACCTCGTCCCCTTGTGTCCAGGACTATTCTGTAGATATGCTTCGCAAAAGAACCGGATATGATTCAGAGGGGTCGCAGAGAAGGTTCTCAACCGAGGTCATCGGCGGGATACTCTATCCGGCGAGCTCTAAAGGCCTATAGGGTCAGAGAAAGGGAGGCGATTCAGATGTACATAGCGGTGATACTAACCCTCTGCGGAGGGGCAGACTTAACAATACAACCATGCTTGACTGTCTCATCCTCATCTCACTGTGAAATCTCGGTACCGGTACTGCGCCTACATCTACGCATCTAAAAGAGAGCCTCAAAGCCACCTAGTCGCTGCAGAGCTCATCAAAGAATCATTGTTCCTGAGGGGTTCGGCCCGTCGCATTGTGATCCACTCCTCGCGATCTTGCGTCTGTAGAGGGAACCTTGTGAACAGTTCTCAGCATAGAAGGCCGAAAGCTTTTCGTCCTCTTGCAATCGAGTGTGAGTGCTCAGTAACTGTGGTCGGAGCGCTTTCAGTCCGATAAAGTCATCTGGGATGACTTGTGTCTCGACGCGGAGATCTCCAAGCCTTGCTCGCTTCAATATAAAATCACCCATTACTTGATCAGCGAGGCTACCTTTGTGTCCGTCACTTTGAGGACTCTTTGTGCGGAGGCTTACTCGCATCGGCAATCGGAGGAAGTGGAGAGGCGATTGGGGATTGCTCTGAATTATATCCACTTTGTCCTTGGAGGTATCAATTCCACAGACGAGACCTCACTACACACAATAAACTCTGGTAGTGTAGGTTCTATACCGGTAATCGATATTCACGTGAATATAGTTGAGTACTTGTTGTCAAAAAGAATCTATTGTAATGTCTGTCTATCTCTACATGACCGAGATGGTACCTTTATACCTATGAATGTCCTCCCTCCTGTAGTCCCTCCTAGCCGCATATGGATATCCTTCCGAAGTCCTCCGGCTGAACAGCCGTCCGAAATACATACGAAACCCCTCATATCGCATATGGTACAGCTGTGTGGGATGACCCCAGGAACGAGGGCAGCTTGCCTCTTGCACAGGAATCTGCGTACCAACAGGTAGGTTAAGCAGAAGACTAAGCGAGTCCAGACGCTTCTACCTCTTCGAAATCGAGGCATGGATCCACAGCCGCCCAGTCCCGATCTGAAATTTCGGAATAGTATCAGCACCAGCTCTTAGCTTCGAGAACTGTTCGTGACTTACAGCCTTGATGAACCCAGCTCTGCCGAGTGCTTCTTCTTCATGCCCTTCATGGGGTCGTCCATGACGACCCGCGTTTGGAGAATGTGCAACTCCCTCTCGCTGACAAGGCTGACGTGGGATAGAAACGTGCTCCAAGGATTTTTGAACGAGTCGGGGAGCAGGAGGCCACAGATGAATCCGCAGAGAATGGTGAAGAGACCCATTCGCACGAAAAGCCAGAACCAGCCTGACCTACCCCAACTCCGCGCATATGAAGGATACTGGAGGAATGTAGTGATCGGGGTCATATATAAGGCACATGACGAGAGTGAAGGAGGAGAGAGAATCTCAGGACATGTGACGGCCTTGGCATAGGCTGCCCTTGAGTACTTGGTTCTCTCTCTCTCTCTCTCTCTCTCTCTCTCTCTCTCTCTCTTAGAATCTCTACAACCAAAACCAGAATACAATTATACCTCTTTCAGTGCGCACCTTGTGAAACCAACAGATACCAAATGTAAGTTTCGAAGCCTGCCCGAGTTGGTTGCCGAAGTAGAAAAACATCACTCGCTTAGCCGGGTGCTAGTCTTGTATATCCTCAGTGCGACATGAAATCACAGGAGCACGAGGAAGAGAGGCAGTGCTGCCCGAGCCGCGAGAGCGGCTTGGAATGATTTGGCTACTCACACTCGAGATCGTCCAGAGTCCACCGGGGATGATTCCCGATTCCTGTCACCCAGCAGAAAGCGCGTGACCGCGAAGGATGCATGAGCCTTCGGGAATGCTTGGAAGGTTGCGACGATTCCGAAAAGAAACAGTTGAAACGTTCCAGGCCGGCTCGATACAGAATCATGTTGAAAGGGAGCTCGAAGAGGACAATACCCAGGGAGAGCATCTGTTGACCGACATGAATTCGCTGTGGGTAATGCCTACATCCTCTGTAAAGTCGCCCGTCAAGGCGTTGCATATGTCACCCCGATCGAGCTCTGTCCGAGCGCACGATAGGGAATTCTCACGCTTCTCAAGGATCAATAACGTGGACTCCAACTTACGCAGGCCAAAGAATCCAAGCGTGGGCAGCGGCATGATAACGAGGTCCAGCCTGCGTGGCGGTCAAGTGTGAGCACATCGCCGACGAGAACCAGGAGCAGTTGAGAAATCGGCTCCAGCCTCTTGAATGGGCTTACTTGCGTTTGGTTTCCGTTCCTCTCCAGGGTTCCACGAAGGCGATATTGTGCCGATCCTGTCACATATCTGGCTGACAGAATCTAAAGGTCTGTATTCTGAGTTCTAAGGAGCTGCAGGAGTAATATACAAGGTACGATTACATAAGCCCAATCCTTATATGTTCTAACACTAGCAGACATGGTCTTCCCCGTCTCTACGTCAACATGTTGTTTTCCCGTGAGAAGATATTCAGAAATGTCGCGACAATGATGGCATGTACTTGTATGATCACGCAATGCTCCAGCATCGAGCAAGTGAACTGGGATCCTGCGCCCAAGACAGTCCGGCGTGTCTTCCAAGATGTACAAGAGCTCGTTGCTGTGTCCCGGTCTTGTGAAGTCTATCAGGGAGACATGAGCAGATATGATTGGTCGAGAGCTAGTAAGCGAAGACCCCGCGAGCAAGTGAAGTGCCAAGCGACTCCCGGCTTGTTTGTTTACTATGGAGCAGCGCTTCGGTGTTGTCCCTCGTCTCTCCAGCAGCAACCCTTCTTCCTCGGAAATCAACATTGGTAACAGGAGAAGGCTGAGGAATTGCTCGTCGCTAGACTGAGGGGTGGCCTCTCTTCGGATGAGTCAGCGTTCGATGAGTTATCTTGTGTCGAAACACGAGTGTCCAGGGCCTCCTAGCTGATAGGGGACGAGACTTCTCCGCCGTGCAACAGCGCGCTGTACAGAAGCAGGGCCTTGCTACTCCGCTCAAGATTCGCCTTTGTACAATCAAACTTATCTACTTGGCCGCATCTGCGATCCTCTCTACTCGCTGCACCGTCTCGTATACTAAGCCTGGAGTCATTCGAGCGGGGAAAAAAAAGGCCACACCAGTATCGACCTCTTGCACTTTATCTCCTCTATGCTCACTTCTTTCGGTAGGCTGTATACGTGGGCACGTCCCTCACAGGGGATTCTACTATTCAACACTCACCGTGCCCCAGGAATCAAAGGCACACATCTGCAGCCGATTGACAAGTGGACATGACCGTAGAGTACAACAGGATGATGATCTCTTAGTGTATTGATAATCAGCTGTTGGGGTTCGCTCGAGTGGCTCAAATGCTCAAGCAGCGGAGGTACGACGTGTATTCGGGCCTCTGCAGGCAGGAGATGCCACGATCGCTATACCCTGTGGCGGCAGGCCGAGCGGCTCTACTTTGCACTTGTTTAGACGAGTATCGAGGGGGAAAAGACCCAGACAGGTTGCTCCTCTAGCCCGGGTTTCTATCCTCCAAGCTTCCTTTCGTGCCTCTCCTGGACTATTCTGGAGGCTGATCAAATGATCAAGACGCCTTTCTCATTCTCGCCTTGCCCGACCACCGCGAACTTCCTCTCTGCCGAGCAGTTCAGACATGTCCCGAGTATAGTCTGCGGTAGAAAGGCCAGCAAGCCCCTCCGCGGCCGAGAAGCACACTGCCCTCTGACAATTCGGACGGTGTCGGCGAAACCAACAAGTGGGTGTATTAGGGTGGGGTTAGTTTATAACTTCTGATACAATAATAAGGCGTTTCCTATTATAAAGAGACTCGAATCTACCAGGTCGAAATTCGCCAAGGGAGTAGGGTATAGTTAAGCGAACCAAAGCCACTTAAAGCTTACAAGCACAATATTCCAAAACAAAGTACCTCCCTTTACCTACCTTACCTCCCTTACCTCCCTTACCTCCCTTACCTCCCTTTACCTCCCCTTACAAGCCTTCCAACCCTTACAAACAAACTCCTCTAGCTTCAAATACACAACTATCAAATCTCAAGAAATCAAGACATCAACCAACCCCTCAATCTAGAGTTTACAACTTCTACTATCACAAGACGCTTCCCGCCGCATAGGGACGATATCTCGGGGAAAAACTACCGCACGCTTAGAAGTCTTGTAGGTTCCGTACCGGTAGCGATATTTCACGTGAATTGAAGTAGAATGAGATGGTCAAATTATACATATTTCAAAAAGTCTGCCCTCTGACCAAAGGCCGATATGCCACCTTGATACCTCTGAATCACCTTCTCTCCTGTATTCCTCCAAGCCTGTGATTGCTGTACTCGCCGAGGCCTCTTTGAAACCTGCCCGACTTCATGATATACTAATACAGGATGATCCTAGGAATAAGGGGGACGAGCGTTCTAGAGTAATCTGCGTACCAACACTTGTAGAGAAGTCGCTGTTGGTTGGAAGGGCTCCGGTTCTAGATTCCAAGGAAAAAGTCGGGCTGCAGACGCAGAGTCCGTTCCTTGATTCCGACATGACGGTGGGATCTTTCCCGCCGTGCGGTCTTCCGGATCGCCTAAATAAGAGGCAAGTCTTTGCCATCGAAAATCTTGGGCGGCACCTGTCCCCCGCCGGGTATAACGACCACTCACCACATCTATGGCACCAATCAATAGGTCAGTGCTATATGTCTCCCTACTTCGACTGTTAATAGCACTCCCACTAAGCACTGTTACTGAGCACCTGCCAGGAACGTTACCGGCTACAAGAAGCATGGTAAACAGAGGAGGACAACGCATTCTTCGTTCGGCACCATATCGTAAGCGAGAAAAGGCTAACATGTCGCATTGCCTAACATCCATCATAGCGAGGAACCCGTAGCGAGAAAGCTTCCAGAAACACTACTCAAGCGTTCTTGTTCACCATCAAAGTCTGCGAGTTGCACATGGCCTTCAACCCAGCGAGCCCCATCTCAACCCCGAGACCACTCTGCGAGACGTCAGCTGGTCAGACCCGGCAAATGCGTATCCAAGAGAGCGAGGGTAGTTTCCTTCGTCTCTCAGACTTGTGATGTTACTGGATACGGATCTACCGACCTCTTTGAAACCTCCAAACGGAGCGAGAGGCGACAGATCAAAGTGATTGTTGACCCAGACCGTGCCAGCTTCCAATTGCCGCGCCAGCCGCTCGGCGGTCTCGAGATCCTTCGACCAGACGGAGGCCCCCAGACCCATATTGGTAGCATTTGCTCTCTCGACGACTTCGTCCATGCTCTCCCAGGATAGGGTTGGGACGATGGGCCCTGCGTCTATCAGTAACCTCCGTGCAGCACGCCGCGGGAATGTCGCATACCGAACGGTTCCTCTGTCACGATGCTGGACGCATCGGGCGGGTTGTCGATGATGGTCGGACTGATAAAGTACCCACTGGTCTGGTCGACCTTGCCACCGAGAGCGACGGTCCACTTCTCTTTCTCGATGTCGGAGAAGAAGCCTTTGACTCTCTCGTACTGCATGGCATTCTGGAGCGGGCCGCAGAACGTCGCGGGAGCAAATCCATCGCCAACCTGAAAAGTCTTTGCGTGGCGCGTCAGGGCCTCGAGGAATGGGGCGTAGATGGATTGGTGAATGAAGATCCGCTTGATACAGAGACAGATCTGGCCGGAATTGAGGAACGCAAAGGTCGCGATCTGGAGCCATCAGCAACGAGGCATTCACCGGTGTGGGATCTCACCCGAGGAGCAACCTTCTCGATATCGACATCGGCACAGATGATCGCAGCATCATTACCTCCGCTGGAGCCCGGGTCAGCATACACGAACAGCGACCAAGATTGCAAGATACATGCAGTTCCAACGTGACTCGTTTGAGAGTCTGCGCAGCACTCGCAGCGACCAGCTTTCCCGTGCGAGTCGATCCCGTGAAGCTGATCTTGTCGATCCCAGGATGAGAAGTGATCCAAGGGCCAAGGTTGTCGTCACCACTCAGAGATTGAATCACCCCGGGCGGGAAGAAGCGCTGAGCCAACTCGACGAGTTTCAGCCCGCTGTAGGGAGTGAAAGGCCTCGCAGAGTCAGACTGGCATATACTCAGGGCATAGTGTGCTCACGATGGTTTGATGATAATCACGTTTCCTGTCAGGACAGCAGGAATACTATTGGAACGAGGTGAGCACGCGTCCTTGCGCCATGGTAAGAGCTTGATGCTTACATCTTCATCGTAGCCAACAGAGTCGGGAAGTTCCACGGCACGATCCCAGCCACGACCCCTAGCGGCGTGAAGCGATTCACAATCCTCCTCTCCTCAGTGTTCGCAATGACCTCCTCATCCAAGACCATGCCCGCAGTCGCGCGCGCGAATTCGATAGCCATGTCGAGATCTGCCGTCGCTTGAAAGGTCTATGCCAACCGCGTCAGCATCAGCGTCAACACATCACATCTGCCCCCACCCGATCAGAGCAGTCCCAACAAGCACCCACCGGCTTCCCCTGCTCCCTCGTCAAGAGCTTCACAAAGCCCTCCTTCTCCGCCTCCACCGCATCCACATACCGCGCCACCACCGCCCTTCTCTCCCCCCAGGCGACCGTCGACCACGCCCGGAAGGCCGTTCGGGCCGCCGCCACGGCCGCGTCGAGGTCCGCGGGCGTCGCGACGGGGACGGCGGGGAGAGGCGAGAGGTCTGCCGGGTTGATGCCGTGTCGGCGCTCGCGGGTGGAGGGAAAGGCGCCGTCGATGCAGTGTTTGAAGACGGTGAAGTCGAGGGGGGGCATTCTGAGGGCTGAGGGCGACGGGGATCAAAGGGGCTCTGGGAGGGAGGTTGGTTTGGAAGAACTTGGAGCTGGCTCAGACTTGGAGCTGGCTTGGACTTGGACGTGGACGTGGACTTGAAGATGGCGGGTGTTGGGATGTTGAAGAGGAGTTGGTGATGGCGGAGTCGAAGGGGGTGCAGAGAGGAAGCCGACTTTTCTCCCAAGGCACTAGCTGTTCCTTCTCTCCAAGCGCCGAAATGGTCGAGCAAGAGTCGCGCTTTCTCTTCTCTGCATCGTCAACCCCGAGAGGCCTCTTTGGAGAAGAGGCGACGCAGACGAGGGCTTGTACGCCATCTCGGCGTCCAGGCGAGCCTCGGTTATGCCCGTGTCGAGGTTGAACGGATTGTTTGACAAGACACAGCGTGACCATCTTGCAAAGCACTGTCTCGTACTGGAGTTCGTGGCAAGGCTCGCGAATTCAACCGCGATGGCAGCGGCTTGTCTGTGAAATCACAGAATCAAAATCCGATCTCGTGCAGACTGCTGCCGCTCTGATCGGGGGACTGGACTCGGAGGTATATGCACTGCTCTCCTCTGATCTGACCGGTCGCGCGCGAATGCAAGTAGAGCGAAACCTGGCTGACAGGCTGGGCTGCTGATCCGAGGAGAAATGCTGATCTCCCACTCAAACATGCGCCTTGCCGTAGATCGAGGACAGCATGAGGCGCAACATGAAGCCGTTTGCAGGTTGCAGAAGCTATTCCGTGTCATGGTATCACAGCCCGAGTGGCGAGAAGACCTTGGGCTCGTCAGACCAGGTTCCAGAACGCCAGGACACCTGGGACTCACCCGGCTCATCTGACATCTCGCCAACACCAGGTAAACATCCCACGCGCGCACTCCCCCCCACGAGATAAAACCATGCCCACTCCGACTGCTCGTCAAGGCGACGGGGGGTATGGGCTCCATGTCGCGTCTGGGGTATCAAAGGTTGAGATTTCATCTGCTCTTACAGACCCCATGCTCTCCATCACAGCCACCTCAGCCGGCCATCGTGTATCCACGGTTCACGCGTCCCCCCGCCATCAACTCCCTCTCGCAGCCTCGACTTTCGGCTCTGCGGCCACGTCTCGCGGTCAGGGCATCTTCTTCTTCTCCTGTCCGAGCACCACTGTACAGTATCAGCGCTTCTCCCTCGAGTCCGAGACGTGGCAGCACCTACATCTCTGGAACAGCACGTAGCCCGTCACGAGCGCGATGGGCAGCGCGACGATGGCCGCCGTCACCCTGCGCGCGACCGGCTTGTAGTTCTTCGGCAGCTGCTGGCTGCCAGCGGTATTCGGCCGCGCCCCGGTTCTCGTAGAGATGCCCGACACGACCGCCGAGTCGCGCGCTGCCATCGGGACGTCGGCCCTCGGCGTGGGCGGGGGCTTCGGCGCGGCCGGAGGGATTGGCCTCGCCGGCGGTGGCGGAGGGCCGACGGGAGGCCTTGGAGAGCTTGCCGTCGTGCGTGTTGGTGTCGGAGAGGGTGCATCTTTGCGTCGAGCGGGCCCCGAGGCTTCTTTGGCTGCCATGGTCGCGGGAGGAGGCTTCGAAGGGCTGACAGGCGCTCTCACCGCAGTAGCCGCAGGCGTTTCTCTCCCAGGCGTCTGCTTCGCCTCCTGGTCCTTCACCTGGTCCAGGATCTTCGACGTCGGGGGGGGAGGCATAGCTTGCTTCTCCCAGGGGATCCTCATGCTCGGCAGAGGAGTCCGCGACGCGGGTCTCGGCTTCGCAGAGGCTACAGCAGGTCTCGCTGCGAGTCTCTGCGGACCAGGCGTCGTCGCAGAGGTCGCCGGCGCAGCTTTCGTCCGGGTCCCTACTTGGGTGGATTTCGCCCTCGTCGTGGCGGGCTTCGTGCTCGCTGGCAACGCCCCCGCCGCCCCAGCAGGGCTGATCTTCTCCGGCCTGCCTCTCTTCTCGACGACCGCCGAAGACATTGTGTGCGGGTAGTTGGCGTGGGGCGACGTTGTGAAGAGCGGCAGCGATGCTCACGAGCGAAGGGTGGAAATCTGCGGGGAGAGCCGTGCACGACCTGCCGGCGCGTCGGGTTTTCGGATCGACGTGTTGGCGGGTGGCCTCGGCCCCGTCGGTCGGGTCGGCCTGATCTATCGACCAAACAATCCACCGGACGCATTGCGAGGAATCCCCGGACGAGGCGGAGCATGGACGTTGGTGGGGAGAACAAATCAAGCATCACGTTTCGAGAGAATCAAAAAAAAACACAGAAATAACAACCGCAAAAAGAGCTACACAGCACCGTAAGTAATAAAGAAACAAAGGGGGAGAACACAACAAGAGGCTCTTCTCACGAACCAAAAACAAAAGAGGAAGCACCACAATTGGGCAACCCTCGAGGAAGAGTGGGGAACAATACCCAAGTTGGAGCTGTACTCGGAGGTGGTTGGCGTTGCGCGCTTTTCCTCAAGTACATAGTGGTCTGGTCTTTATCCTTCATCCAGCATATGCCAATCATATGACTTCCTGTCACAAGATCTCTTCGTTTTCAGCCCTCTACAGTAAAAGAAAGTACTCCATCTCCGACTCACGCCAAACGCAGAGGATCTATTTGCACGAATCCACGGAAGTTCACGCGAACCTCTGCCGCGAGACGGACCACCCGTCGGCCCGGAGGCAGCGACCCCTTGCCGCTTGTTTACTCGGGTCCCTCGGTTCGCTTGCTGTCCTCTGAGCCGAAGCGAGCTACCTCCCGCAATCCACGGCACCATGGTGATGTCCGGGCGTGGGAATCTCAGGGGCGCGCATAGATCCCGGGGTTTGCAGAGGGCCGGTGCTGAGAAGTATCCGCGGTGCGGTCTCTTCCGGAGTCAATCTCACAGGGACAGTTTCAGCTCCCAGAGCAAGCTTCGATGATTCGGAGGGGATGTCAACGCAGCTGGGCTGTTGTTTGACAATCTTCGTCACTCCCATGATGAATTCTACCCTAGGACTACCGGACTCTCGCATGACACAGGAAATAGCGTCCAGGAGCGACGTGGCCGGGAAGATCTATCGGCGAATTTCGTTGACATTGGAGGAACTCTGTCCAGGACCGCAGAGGCAATCTTCCACGTCATTCGTATGTGTATCATTACACACAGCTGGACGTGCAGCTCGCCACCATCCCAGCACCACTCTCTCGGAAGCCACCACAAGTTTATGCCGCTAAGAAAAAACACCAAGATCTCTGCACAAAATATAATACACTCGCGGAATGGTAACCTCGGCCACAGAGATGATGCCTTGTCTCGGAGATGACAGGCTCCTGGTAACCCCCCCCTCACGAGACTGGTACTATGATCTGGTCGATGTCCGGTGCTTCGGACATCGTCAGCCAACGCTCGCCACGGGCTCTGCCCAATCGAGAGGGAGAAGGAAAACTCACCCCAGCCTCCGTTAAAGGCCTCGAAACACACGGTGTTGGCGCCGGCTTTCAGCGGGACCGTCAACGTACTGCTCACTGCTCAGAAGTCAGTATCTCCGTCTCGCCAGCCCGAATGAGCCCCAGGCGCATCCCCAGCCACGGCAAAGGACACTCAGAGCAGGAAAGCAGCGCAGACGTACTCGGCACCCCTCCCTCAGTCGGCAAGAAAGCCATCACACTCGCCAGCCCGTTGACGATCACGTTGGCGTACCGCTGAGTATGATCCCCGTTGACGTACTGCACCCTCAGAGTGGTCGTGGTCGCCATGCTGCTGGTCACATTTGTGAAGGTCAGCGTCCCGCCCGGCGGCCCTCCAATGAAGCCCACGCTCTTGCCGCCCGAGCAGGCCGCGCAGTTGAGGATCTTGGCCCCGTTTGAGAGCGTGTTGGCGGCGTCCTCGGCCTGCGCGCTCGTCTCGGTGGGTGCCGGGGCCCAGGTGCCGGCACGGGGGTTCAGGATCCAGCTGGTGCGGTTCGTCTGGAGGCTGGGTGAGCAAGTAGTCTAGACGCCGAGCTCCCGCTAAACAGGGAGCGGGGGGTTCGGAGAAAAG
>JAENRP010000052.1:146599-158933 GCA_024741835.1 Diplocarpon mali | reverse complement strand
CGCACCATGCTGGCTGTTGTGCCGGAGATGTCCAAGGGCAGCCAGACGTAGGTGGATGTCATCAGGTTGCCCTTCATCCACCGATCGCCCATGTACCTGTCTTCGTCAGCGCTCGCCCCCGGCACCGCAGCAGAGGCGGACAATCGAGCCGAGCCGGACATACATCACTACGCCGTTGATAGACACCACCGCGGCCGTCTGTGAGCGAAACGTCTTCGACCCCGCGGGCGTGAACTTCGTCCACGCGGACCAGGGACCGCTGAGTTTCGTCGCCGTGCAGTACTCGTTGTCGTTGGGATCTGCTCGTACAAGGAATGGTCAGCCACTGCGCCCGGCCGTCCGACGAAGCGCTCGCTGTTGGGGGGGAGGGAAAACCCACCCCATCCAGACTGGTACGAGGCGAACATGAAATACGTGTCCCCGCTCTTGTATATAGCAGACGCCTCGTGCCTCCCGGGCCACAGGTACACGGCGGAGTTCACCGTCATGAAATCGTCGGACAGTCGATCGATCCTCAGACCGTTTTTTCGCTGGGCATGTCAGGGGTCGGCCACGCCGGTGTTGGGGGTGGAGGAGGCAGACTCACGTCTTCAGTGGTCAAATACCCTGCCCCATCGGTATCTACAGCAACGTCAACTCTGAGGTGTCGGACCGGATTGAAGAGCAGACTTGGCTTCGACGTACCTTTGAAAAGATTCATATCCCGACTCTGGAAGCCGAGCGGCTGTACCGATCCTCTGTCGACTCTTCGTCAGCAGGCTCTCTGTTGGAGTTTCCTGTTGCTTTTGCTGTGCAGTTCTGTTCCTCTTCTCTTCCCTCTTCCTCGCATTCCGCTCCGTCTTCCTCGTCCTCCCCCTCTCCTCCCCTCTCCTCTCCTCTCCTCCTCTCTCCTCCTCTCTCCTCCCCTCATCCTCCCCCTCATCCCCTCCCCTCCCCTCCCCCCCGGCAGGAAACATGGCAACAGACTTACGCATAATCGTAATCCCCACACACGCTCGCGCAGCTCGCAACGCCGGCCTTGGCCTCCCCGTAGTTACTACTATCGATGTGCATCCACATGACATACCGCGCCGTCTTCTCGTTGTAGATGACGTGCGGTCTCTCTACGACGCGGTTGGGGCCCAGGTCGCCGGACGGCTGGAGGGTGAGGACTTCGTTGACAAAAGTCCAGGAGACGAGGTCCTGGTGCTGGCGTTAGAGGCGTCCGACTGAGGTTGGCTGCTGGGTCGGGGGGTCGGGCCGGAGCAGGAGGGCAGCGGATGTTGTGGGGTCCAGAAACTCCCGGAAGAACCATGAGGATCTGGAAGATGGGGGAGGGTTTGGCATCGGGACATGACGGTGGGCATCCCATCTCCAATCGTCGACAGAGAGGAGAAACACACCTTGCTGGAGTAGCAGTTGAGACTCTGGTAGGCGGAGCCGTTCAACTTGTTCTCCCCGATCATGTAGAACACGTCGTCGACCTGGATGATGCCGCCGCCGTGGGCCTGGAGGTGCTGGTTCGTGCCGGCGGCCGTGATGGTCGCGCCAGGGACCTTTTTTTGTCGGGGTCACGTCAGCATCGCGGCCCCATCAATCAGGCGTCACCTCGAGAGGCATCCGAGGGAATCACGTGACGTACGATCTGGATACTACCTGCGCTCCAACGCACGCAGAGCGCGAGGCCGAGGAGCAGGAGGCGCGCAGAAGGCATCGGAAGGGAGGGCGGGCAGAGCCAGGTAGGGGATCAAGGTCTGGATCACGTGCCGTGCGTAGCCAGACCGGGAGCTTCGGCTCGGCTAGGGCGGGTGTGAGGGGGACGATGTCTCGGCTTCGGGTGGTCGTGAGGAGGAGACGGCCGAGGGGGGCTTCCCACGTGCACCACGGTATGAATTGAGTGACCTCTCGGCTTGGGGAAAGTGCTGAGAAACGGAGAATGCGCAGTCGGCGTCGTCATGTCGTCGAGGGATTTCGATGCGAAATATAGCTGGCCAGGACACCGCCCCGACAGCCCCCGCCCCCAGACAACCGACCCCGGCGAGTTGATGGATGGAGCCAAGTCAGGTGTTTCACCTTTCACGAGGCCCCCCCGGCTGCGTAGTGGAGAATGATTCTTGGAGGTCTCCGGTCGGCTGCTGCGCCCAAGTCTTCTTTGCTCCAGGCTTTTTGGCAGTGCACCGTCTGACTGAACGCCGATCCGCGTGATGGCTGAATCCTTCATCATGACGCAGAAGGCAGCTTTCGGATTCTCCGGGCTGGGATGCTTTGACCGGGTGGGGCCGAACGGAGGGGTCGGGATTGCGGGATGCGGGATTGCGGGTTGCGGGAGCGGGATGCGGGAGCGGGATGCGGGATGTGGCATGTAGCTCGAGAGGAGGCTCGGCGGGTGCAGAGTAACAGCTCCGGATTGCTGGGCAAGAGTGGCAGATACAAGGAGTTTCCAAGCGCGTTTTCGCTGGGACAGAAACACAGCACAGCGTTTCCCGCGCCTGCGCTCTAACCCAGAACCCACATAGCATAACTAAGAGCCAAGCGAGGTTGTTGATCCAAGCTCGGACTCTGGTTGCCGGGTCGGAATGTGTTCATTTCGGTCCTCGCCTCGCACGTGCTGCAGAAGCGAAGCGGCCATCCCTTGCGAGCGTTGGCCTCCCCCTGCCCGCCTCTTGGACGGCGCTCGTGTACCTCATTTTGCCGCGGGACGGATCCGAGGACGAGCTAACTTCGAGGCATAGGAAATACGGGCTGTTAGCGTGGAACAGTCAGCAGATGCCTTAGGCACAAGGCACAACTTGCATATAGTACTTTTTACAGGACGTATTCCCTGCGAGAATACAACCTTGTTACAAACAACTAACCAACTTCCTTGCTCTCCCACTATTTTCTGGCATCTGCCGACCTGCAGGGTGGATTTTCTCCCTGCACATCCATCCGACCCCCGCGCCCCCGAGCACTGCCCTGCGTCTCTCACGCGAAGTCTATATACGAGGTCCAGCCGGGCGGCGCCGTATCCACACGCCAGAGTCTTCGAGAACCGCTTGCAAGAGTGGTTTGTCCGAGTTCGAAAGCTCGCAGATGCAGCTACATCATCAGCGAAGGCCTTGCTGCTGTGTTTTCTCTGTGTCTATCGCGATATGCGTATGTGGAAACCTCCGCAGACCGTTTGCCATCTATTTACTCGGAGATGCAGTCTCAGTTCCGAAAAGATGGCATACTATTTTCCTCGTATTTCCTCTATACTAGTCTGAGTCTTAAGGATAGACATAATACATCAGTTCTCTCCTCTTCCTCCCCATCCCTCTTTCGAGATAAACCTTAGCAGGCCCAACTCTTTTCCTAGCGTATATCTCCTATAATAGTTCCGGATATACTGTATCCCCCCCCCCCCGGCTTCTCCCCCATAATCCAACGGACGGAATCACCTGCGCAAGTCAGCACGGCAACGCCCGAGAGGCTGGGCAGGACAGCATTCAGGCCACGCAGGATCCAGATGCGGTGGTACAGAAAGCATCTCATTCTTCTTGCTTGACAGATCTACATATACAGAGGGGTCAGAGGCTCTGGGTCATCCTGCCCGCGTCCGGCGACTCTCTTCTCTTCCTGATGCCGGACCAGAGGCGATCCCCGCGCCGAGACGGAGGGCAGAGGCCGATGGGCCGGACGGTCGCCTGGTCCGCCCGCTGCCGATCGGCCGGGTGTCTCCTCGGCCTGCCGCAGACCGGCCTGGTGTGTATCCTCCTCCGACCGACCGGCCTACGGGGCGGTGCTGGGCTGCAGTTCCACTAGCACCGCCTCGGAAGCGCTGACCACCACGGTGGCAGTCCCGCCGGTCACAGCCAACTCCTCGCGCACCTCGTCCCCGCTCGGGAGACACGAACCTCCCGAGAAGCCCTGGCCCGCAAAGGTGACGCCGCCGCCCGGGCCCTGGTCGCTCCGGGCCGTCGCGCTCGTGGCCGTCAGCCGCCGCACCGTCACGCTCGAGGTCGTCAGGCCGGCCAGCTGAAAAATCAGCTTGTTCCGCGTCTTGCTGCCGTCGAAGAACTCCGAGTTGTAGAGCACGGCGCGCATCGGCTTCCGGGCCGAGTCGTACACGATGTAGATGCCCATACTGGCGCCGCCGTCGGCCGACAGGATAAAGGCGCCGCCGGCGACGGCGGCGGTGGCGGCGACGGCGCCGTAGTAGGGGGCGCCGACGGCGGCAGCACCCCACCAGCAGTTGGGGCAGTCCCCGAGCCGCGAGTGGTGGAAATGCACGCGTTTGACGCCGATGGAGAGCGCTCGGAGCGCGTAGTCGAGCGTCCACAGCGCGGCCCCGAAGACCGGGCTCACGGTCGGGTCGCCGCCGGAGCCGGCGGTGTTGGCCTCGCCGAGCACGAAGTCTTTGCCCGCCGCCGTCGCCGCGCTGATCTCGGGCCGGAAGACCTCGAGGCTGTCGGTGATGTTGCGATGCGACATCAGGTCGCGCACGCTGCCAACGGGGTAGTGGTGGTGCGCGTAGCTGCGCACGTACGACTTGACGCTGTCGTTCTGCGTCGCGATGAGCTCGCTGGCGCCCCACGTCGGCGGCGCCTCGATGAAGTTGCCCGCTTGGAAGAAGTCGGACAGGAGAAGCACCTTGCCCGCCTCCTCAATCCAGTTGTTCTGGGATTGTGCGTCGGTGGCGGGATTCCACTCTCCAGCGCCGCTGGCGATGGGCCGGTTGTAAGACTTGTAATCTGTTCCGCCGTGTTAGCAGGCGACGCGCGGGGTGGAGGGCTGCGGGGGGACCGCGGGATCACGTGCTTTCGGGTTCGTTGCCCAGCTCGACCGAGTGGATATTGGGAACCTTCTCTCGCACCAGCTCCAAGGTGGCCAAGGTGTCTTGCAAGTCGCCATTTGCACGGTTGAGTCCTAGGCCGGTCAGCGCATCCCTCGATGGATGGTCGCACGCCCTCGCCGTCGCCGTCGCCGTCGCTACGAGGTGGAGCGGCACTCACCAAACGCCACCCTCCCGCCGTACGAAGCCGCCAACTTCATGAACTCCGGCCCGAACTTGAGCTCGACCGGCTCAGACAACGGGTCCGACATGCTGTACTCCACCGCCTTCGTCGCATCGGGGTTGTACGTGGCGCGGTCCCTGCAAGATCTCTCAGCGCCAGATGCTGGCCCCTCCCCGGAACCAGGGACTTACTGCGAGTATCCGCCGATTCGGATCAGCGGCCATATCCCACTCAGGGTGTGGAGGTTAGCCAGGCACTGCTTCGTCGCCGCCGCCGCCGCATCTTGAAAGTACGCCGGGAAGGCCCAGAACTCGAACCTACCGCGCCGTCAATACGAGGCCGCACCATGGCCCGGCACCAGAACAACTCACGATACTCCCACCGGCGCGTAGCCGAGTTCCGGGGCATTGGTCGGGGCGGTTGAGATCACGGAGTACCTGGCGGTGGGATCCGCCGCCAGCGCCAGAGCCGGCAGGAAGAGCCAGGCGGCCTGCAACTGCTTGAGATGGCCGAGCATCCTGGTGTCAGGGTGGAGAAGATGGAGATGAAGAAGTAGATAATGATGGAGAAGGAGAAGAAGAAGAAGAAGAAGAAGAAGAAGAGGCGATGGTCAAGAAAGACGTCTACGCTTGCTTGCTGTTCTCGCCCTGTCGCATCACGTCACTTTATACACACCACCTCACATCACAGACATACCCTCAACTCACACGCTATTCTACCTCAAGCAGAGCAAGAAACAAAGGATCAGTCTCCATTTCCATGTCAAGGGCCCTGTGGATCCAGGGGCCGGTTTCGACGTACCTCTTCTCCGCAGGCTGCGAACCCACTCCTCGGCTTCTCTGCCGTCCTGTGAGATGTTTCAACCACTCCAGAACAGCAATTTGGAGCAGCTGATATAGGAGGATTCACATATATACTATATCCCAAGTCTGACGTAAATGAGGTCGTCTGTGCTCTCGAACCTAGAAGCTATAAATACAGCCCTAGATGCCAATCGGCAGTCCAGCGCTAAGTTTCACCGCGCAAACTCTAAGTGACGGACTTGCTGCAGTACCGTACCGCTCGCCGCCGGGGGGGGGGATCAGAGGGGCTTCGCCGCAGGTATTATCGCAGCCTTGTCCCGAGAGAGAGAAGAAGATCTCCTACCGGGACCAAGAATAGGTCGGCACGCACCGCCGCGTTGCGAACAGCAAGTCCAGCGCGCGTGAACTCTGCGGCGATGGAAGGGCTCTGGAAGGCTTCAGCTACTGTAGAAAGTCGTCCCGGATTTCGGAGGGAGGCATGGGGGTTCTCGTAGCCTATCGACACATCCAGAGTCGTCCCGGCGCATTGGGGTAGTCTGCCATGTATCCTGCAAAAGAGGTGTGGTCATCAGTACGGAATCCACGTCACAAGATCCTCGTTGGTTTATCGCACTCGCGGGGATGAATCCGTGTGATAAATGACTAACTCAAGCGTCGACGAGCCTTTTGTTGCTGTTTACATTCTCTGTGTATGCGATTACATGTCAAGATTCCCCAGGTATACAACGACCCTCCTGTTGATATTTACATTCTCTATGTATGCGATTACATGTCAAGATTCCCCAGGTATGCTACGACCCTCCTGTTGCTGTTTACATTCTCTGTGTATGCGATTACATGTCAAGATTCCCCAGGTATACAACGACCCTCCTGTTGATATTTACATTCTCTATGTATGCGATTACATGTCAAGATCCCCCAGGTATACTACCCACCTTTCCTACCTTGCCTTCATGTACCGAGGTCCTCGAGGCCCCGTACAACATATGCGAGCCCCAGAGCACCCGCTGCAGACTCCCCTCCTCGCCTCTTCTCAACCTCAGGGCGGTGACCGTTGATCATATTCGTATAAAACTCGCGGGTTTCGCTATCGATCGGGTGTGGTGGATCGGCTAGGACCCATAACCGCACGGCGTCGTCAATCATACTTTCAGATAATACCCCCAGGTACAACTACCGCGACGCAAAGCCGAATGGCGGCAGATTTATCTGATTTATCTGAGGGGGGATCCCCCGTGCTCTTATCAGCCCGACCTTGTGCCTGGCAACCGAGCCGGGCAGATACCAGGCAGAAGCAGAGTCAACCTGGCAAACTCTCCCCGAATGCACCCTCGCCGATGTGCCGGCGTGGTGGTTGTCGGGCCAGCGACGAGGTCACTTGGCTTTTTGCCGGCTGAGCGATTCCCCCCCGCCGCGGGATGCCATATATAGCTTTATATAGCTTTGTCGAGGTGGCAAGCCGGGTCTATTCCAAGCCCGAGACACCTAGACGAGGCCCCTTGATCGAAGCCAGGGCGCTGCAAAGACAGACGTGGTAGGGAGATTGCTTCGTCGCGCGGCGGTAAACATTTGCCCTCCTGCCTTGTCTCACATCATCGCCAATGCTCTGGACGTGGACGATATTTCAAGCTGGTGAACAAGAGTCAGAGGCGGGAGAAAGGTTTCGGTTCAATGCGTACGGGTAGAGTTATATCATCAAGCCCAGATACCTCCGGTAGCTAACCTTGCGACCGGCCCGCTTGAGCCTCTGCTGTAGGATAAGTCACGTGTTGGTCACGTCGTCATTTGGCGTCGGTAGCCTGGCCTTGGCACCAGCCATGGCGAGTAGCATATAATGGCCCTTGAGGCCATGCCACCTACACATTAGACACCACTGCATACAACACACGGAAACCCCTGTTTGTACTGGGCCCCATCCCCAGCAATACCGACATCTGCCCTCCTTGATCCAATTACACGGCCGCGCTTGATGACTGGGCTGCAAAGTCCAAGCTAATTATAGCAACGTTGGAGAAGTGGAGGCTGTCTCAGCCCTATCGCTGAGCTCGATGACCGATGACCGACCTGCACATCCCAACCAGCTTCGAACCCAAATTCTAGGAGAGCGGATACTGATCCAGCCCGATAGCTGAGCTCCGCCATCCCCCCGCTCTGGTTTTCTCACGCGTCTCCATCGTTTACTCATCGCGCTGCGAGGAGTCCATACGGTCAGGGACGTGTCCGGCCGTGTTGCTGCCGAGGCCAGGCGGCCGGCGAGACCACCCAGCGCGTGGCAAAACACCATACTACGAGTTGAAATCCAGGGAGGGCTGAGTACAGCAGTGCGGTGCAAGATTCCGTGTATCGTCAAAGGGGGGCTCGTCCGGCCTGCGAACAAGTATCGCGTCGGCCACTCATCAATCCCCTGGCACGAAGCTCCGACGCAAGCCCGTACCAGCCCCGCTGGATCCCTCGCCAATACCTGTCACAGCCCCGTTGCTATTTGTGGCGCCGATGGCCAAGAATGCGGGGGGTCCAGTGCAATGCAGTCATGTATCACATATACCGGTCACCCGCGCCACTCTATATATACCTCCGGATATATATGCCGAGGTTAAGCGGGGAGATTGTGTCATACATCTTGGTTTTCTGAACCAAATTACGAAGCTTGCTTTCTTACTGTCACCTGGAGCAATTCGAGGAGTCGGACATCGTCAAGCGCTGGAATAGGCGATATATACCTATGAATTGTAACCAAAGGTAGGTGCAAGGACGGCGACGTCGACTCAATACTCGTCCGCGGTACCTCCCACGAACCTGCAAATTCTCTTGGATCCTTTCTCAAGAGCCCGTAAAGCCGAGACCGAGTCCTTTGAGCGGACGATAAACCCCCTGGTTAAACAGAGCCATCCCTTTCCAAGAGTTCTGGGGCGAGAAGCCTTTGCTGCCTTTTGTACAGATCCCCTTTACCTTCGCTTCTACCGATATGTTCTAGGATTACACCCGTGACTAGAGGAAGAGGTTCATGATCGATATCAGGGTGATCAAGACAGGTTATCGTATACACGGAAAAGGGAAAGGGAAGGACACGTCTCCAAGCCGCGAAGCCTTGAAGACTTCTTGAATAGCTCGGGTCGATAAGAAGGTTGTATCTGATCCCTGCCGCTGAAGACGCTTCAGATGGTCAAGTAAACAAGCGCCTCGGCAAGGAAGACTCGTCCCCAGATACGGAGCCGAGGCGGCTCTGTTCATGTAAGCACCTCCTTCGGAATATACTTGCCTGAGCCCGAGAGGGAGTCATCATTGACCAAGGCATGGGTTCGACCCTTCCTTGAGGCTGTTATATCCCTACCAAGGAGAAAAGAAAGGGCGAGAATCCTCTTGCCTGCGGTGGCTCTCGACTGCGTATCCTGCTCGAACCAGCGCCGACACGCCCCGGCCGTGGACGCTTGACAACCCGACGTCTCGCGTGTAGCAGAGCAGTGTCCCGGAGAGAAGAGACGCAGCAGCCGCGTGGTCGTCGCCGCGAGACTCACGGCTGGCCGCGCGAGCAGGATCGCTACTCCGCATCATCTGCTCCCCGCCCGGCACGACAGAGCAGATGGACAGCCACTGCCACAGACAGCGCCGCCCGCGATCTATCCTCTACGTCTTGTTCTACAGGCTCTTCCTCGGGGATCCCGCGCTCTGCTATCCTCTTGCAAACAGCAGCGTCCCGACTCGTCGCAGCAGAGTAGCCCCCCTCGGTCGTCTAGTTGGTTTATGGCGTCGGATTGTAATCGCATCAGGATCATCCGAATGTCGCGCGTCAGTGCCCCCACGTCTCCGGCCCTGAACGCTTCGTGCGGACCGCAACGTCTCTCCGACGGCTGCTCACAGCTGTGCAGATTCGACTCGCGTCTGAGGGACGACCATTTTCTTACAAGCATGTTGGTTGATGCTCCTTACTTTTTACCCCTTTGCGGTGGATAATTTCCACGCCTGATTTCGGCCGACCCGCCAAAGGAATAACGGCTCTCCTTGTTGCAGACGGCATGTTGATGTTCTGGATTTGTGCGGGCTCAAAAGCCGCTGGGTAAGCGAGGAGCTTGTACCAGTGGAGAGTTGGTCCTAGTGGCGAGTCACGACGACACCGCGAGTTGTTCTCTCCCGAAACGAGGACACCGTAATCCTGCAGCATTTGGTAGAACATGCAGGTGTATGTAGCCCAAGTACTACATCTAGATAAAGCAAGGAGATCAGAAAGCACAGGTATGGCGGTAGGTAGCCTGCTAACAGAACCCGTTGCTCCGCAGTACAGAACTGGACGGCGGCACGCGGCTGTACCACTACCTCTGACAGTATTGACACCTGCTGAGATACGATTTTATACGCAAGTGTGGAAGCTGCTCATACGCGGTACAAGACAGCGTGCGACGCAGAGGGAGGTATTTGATTGCCTTTGGTTCATCCAGCAGTCCAATCACCCCATCGCAAGTCGTGCCGAGTCATAAACAACCTCGCCTGGCAAAAGAGCAGCTGTACCTCCCGATGAGAGCCCGCCACGTCCCAAGTCCGTCCTGGCTCAGCAACGTGAGCCTGGTACGACGGTGCACGGCGCCTCCAGGATGAGATCCTCAACTCGAGTCTCCCACGGCCCACCCTAGATGTACTCGACAAAGGGCAATCCGACCTCTTTCTTCAGAATCTCCAAAGCCTGCACAACCTTCTCGTCCTCGTACCTAGAGTTTCGTGTCAGCACACCGCAGCCTCCGACGTCAGAACACATACCTCCTGCCAACGAGCTGCAGACTGACAGGCGCGTCTTTGTACCCCTCTGCACCGTACTTCTCCCACAGATGCCAGTTGTACCGATCCTTCTCATTGCGCGGCTCATACTCGGTCCTCTCGCCGTCCTTTTCCGTGTCGACTTGGTCGACAGGGAAAACCAGCGCGGGGTAGTCTAGCAAATTCCACTGGCTGGTATATCCCCACCATCTCGCAGTATCGATTTTGGGGGCGCTGGATGGACCCACGGGACATAGGATAACGTCAACCATGCCTTGGAGGTCACCGTTTGGTCCGAGAGAAGTGGCGGTCTTGTTCCAGAGCGCCGCGTATTCGTTGCGGTATTTTTCTCGTCGCTGTACCGAAGACCAGAGAGACGGTATCGTGTGAGACACCCGGTGAGGGTTGTCGCTGATGATGTATCTGGTGAGTGGTCTCATAGGTTCCGACGACGCTTCTATCGCAGCGATCTCCTCGGCACCCCCGTCGCAGAAGTAGAGATTCGCCCGTGGGAAAGTCAGCTGAGGTTCCGGACCGTGAAACATGCCACCTACTATTATCTCCCATGCCTCATCGTGCTTATAGGGCTTCCATTCCACGACCTCTACATCCCCGCTCGCTTTCAGCTTATCAACGACTTGCTTCAACGCTCTGGTTACCGGCGGGTGTGGCTTGACGACGCCATCATCCCACAAGACCCCAATCTTCAACTTCCGGCCCTGGAAGAAGTCCTCCTCCTTCCAAGCGATGGGCAGCAACGCAGGATCCTCCAGCCAGGGCTTCGCATCAATGAGCGTCTTCATGAACAACTTGCAGCCCTCCAGACTCGTCGAGAGTGGCCCGATCGTTGCCACTATCGACTCGGATCCGAACATAGTAGCAGCCCATCCTTTCACTGGAAGTCTAACGGTCGTGGGTTTCATCCCATAGAGACCATTGTTCGCAGCAGGGCCCCGGATCGAGCCTCCAATGTCCGTGCCAATCCCCAGACAGCTCCCGCGGAACCCGATGAGTGCGCCCTCGCCTCCGGACGATCCACCGCATGTCAGACTCGTGTTGAACGGGTTCGTCGTGACGCTGCGTGCCATCAGCGCACTAGTTCGGCCCATGCGCAGCGGCAGCGACTCACCCGTAGAGGTTACTGCTCGTCTCCAGGTGCATCAGGCTCTGTGGCTGCGTCGTCCTCGCATGGAAGACCGCGCCAGCCTCCCACAGAATCCGCAAGATCTGCGCATCTTCCTCCGCAACCGTACCAGCCCACGCCACAAACCCCGCATTGATATCGAGGCCCTTCATGCTGATATGCTCCTTCACACTGATCGGTATGCCATGCAGAGGGCCGACGGGCTTCTTGTGCTCTTGGAAGTATGAGTCGAGGTACGCTGCGCGTCCGAGGGCTCGATCAGGGAGAAGTTCGGTGATGCAGTTGGTCTGTCGCTGATATTAACATTGGGGCGAGTGCTGGGGGAGAGGACTTACAGCTTTCTGCGCAAGGCCCGCCCGTCGGAGGAACGCCCTGACGACCGCCGTCGAGCTGAGATCTCCCTCCGCGAGCTGCACGACCAGATCCTCAACAAGGCTCTCGGTGATCCTGACCTCCTCCGCGGTGAGATACTGCTTCGCCATCGGCAGAGTGTTCTGAGGCACATCTTGGATGTCCGGAAGAGCAGGTTCGAGGGCTGCGATCGTGGCATCGCGGTGCTTCTGCCTATCTGCTGCGACCTCTTGCCATGTTGCCCCCGAAGCGGTGGTTACTGCTGCTGCCATGACCAGCTGTTAGCCCAAAGGAGGGGTAGGATCGCAATCGAGACGGGGATTATGGAATGGGGG
>JAENRP010000052.1:109236-139728 GCA_024741835.1 Diplocarpon mali | reverse complement strand
AAAAAAAAAAACAGCAGTTCGAGAGGGGAAACGGGTCAGTGGTGATCCTCTGACGCCGGCCGGTAGTCGGGAAGCCTGCCTGCAGAGACGCTGCGGCGGGGGACGGCCTGTAATCACGGCGAGCAAACCACCCAGCCAGGACCATCCCGCCAGCTTCGAAGGGGGGAGATCTCCACCAGCACACAGCTCTCGGCAGTCGGTGCAGGATCCGAGCCTCTTCTCGTCGGCAGATATCCGTTCCCGCGCTGCGTGCCGTGGTGCTCGATCGCTATCGCCTGGCGACCCCCCTGCCGCCCTTGGTCTATCATCCCGAACACGGTGGGTTCAGACGCCCGTCCACCGCGGGGGAGAGCAGGAGATCCCCCGGACAGCGGGTGCGACGAGGATCGGAAGAGGGCACAGCGAGCCACCGCGCTCTCGAAATACAACCGAACAACTTCAAGTGCCGTCCCGACGAAGCCGCGCGACCCACCGGTGGCTACCACGCCGCGCGTGCAGCATATCTTGGGAAGCGAGTCGTTGGCAGGAGTTGTGAGGCTCGTAATAATAGCGTACACGGGTAAGAATAGCTGACGGTGCCGAGTCGGGAGATCAAGACAAGATCAAACTTTCCTCTCGCGTACTGCGCTTCTGCGAAGAGCCGGAAGGATTAATCGGGGAGGCAGCGCTTGCAAGTGTGGCACGTAGCTGCGGCCACCGCTTTGCGTCCGTGATTGAGGATGGCGCGCGGGCAGGAGATCGCGCGACTCGGTCACTATGCCTGCGGTATCTCACCGGAGCGTCTCTCATCGATCTTGGACGTGTTTGACAGGACCAGGGCAGATTTCACGCGTTCGGCCTGCGTTCCTACGAGCCAGCCGTCGTGCTCCCCGGCCGGTCTCGGCCTGGGGATCAGTCCCGCCGTCCGCGGGAAGTAAACAAAAACACCACAAGGGTCCGGCGTTTGGCGGGCACCGAGCCCCGGCTCTAGACGGAGCGGCTGTCGACGGGCTGTAGATACATCGCGACGTTGCCGCCCCGTTACAAGACTAGGCGAACTCCGTCCCGAAGCGAGCGCTCTCCAGCCGACCGATCAAAACACCGCGGGCGGCCGAACCCCTCGATCAGGGACGTTGGCAGGAATATGCCATCTCTGGCTCTGCAACCCTTCCAGGTCCGCGCGAGAACAATGAGAGTGTTCGCCTCTGTCGCATCACGTCAGCGGCCTGCTGTAAACAGCAGGCCCCCTTCCATGTCTATTCGCTGTACTGTTGTTGCCACGGCTGTCGGCGAGCGAGGGGCCGCGGTGTGCGATTTTCCCCCCAGTACAGTGGATAGGCAAAACCCAAGGGCACTCCGCTGCAAGAGCTGATTCCCAACGGCAGTCTGCTGCTATAGAAATATGTAGTGCGGCACTCGCTCTCTCTGAGATGTCAAGAGCACAGTCTCCCAGAACCCGCTGTGCGTGAGCTCCGGAGGTTCACAGCCGTGGAGGTTCCGAGCGGCTCACACGCTTCCTAGGACTTTGCTTGCCATTCCGAATAGCCAGAATCAATACTCGGCAGTTGATGCGTGTCCCGGTCTGCATCCTCGCTACTCGATAGAGAAGAGATCCAGAGAGCCTTTTGTTTCCTCCTCGAGCCAAGGAGAGTGCAGAACCGGCTAGATCCTGTGTGGTACAGGGGAGAGAAGAGGAGAGTTTAAAATTGGAGCCCCAGAGCTGGGTAGCTGGAGAACCGACCTGCCACTCTTCAATCAGCCCAGTTGGGGATATCACTTCGCCGCGGGCAAATGCGTGCAGCGTGAATCTCTGATATACCGGCTCGAAGCATTCGCGCGCTTCGGTTGCCCGTCTCCTCGGGCGCTCCCTCTCCTCAGCGGGCTGCACAGTGTGGGCCGGGATCGCTGGGCCTGCTCAAACCCCACGCAAGGGGTATGTCTCGATGGGCAGCCCGCCGAAAGACTGGGGGACCGCGAGTCTCGGCCGTCTCGAATCTGTCTCTTCGCAGATCAACCGCAACACCAGGGGAGGGGCGGGCCCGCACGCGCCGCTTGATCCGGGTTGGTCGTAAGCGGATTGGGAAATTTTCCCCAGCCTGTGCCGTTGGGATGATCGGGATATCGTGTAGAAAACAAGCGTCTGGGGACGTGCGGGAGGGATCAAAGATAGCCGCGGTCGACGCTCGGGGTGCGTCCTGTTCGGAGGATTTCTCCCCTGGCAGCGGTGGAGCGCCAGCGGGCATGGCGAGGAGAGCGATGCGACGCTTTGCTTCTCGGCTCGACGCTGACGGGAGAGTAGCCGAGCGAACTTCAAGACGGCAACACTGAATCGTCCCGCGATGCCGGAAGCAGTTCGCAGCGCTGCATTCTCGGAGCGCCGCAGAGTCTCCACCTCCTCTCCCCTCGAGCCTGGAAGCTCTCACGTCGCAGACGGGGTGCGGAAATCCTGAGCAAGACCTGTGCCAGTGGGCCTATTCCCTTCTGATTTGCAGGCAGTGGATGGGGGGTCATCGCACTGGATCAAGTACTCCAGGGGGTAGATGTGGAAGGTTCCCTCTTCCGAGCACTGTCTCGTGCGCAACTATTCGCGCCGTGAGTCAACCCCCCCCCGGCCGGTTGTGAAGGCGTGAAGCGCTTGTTCGGCTTGCTTCGCTTGCTTCGCTTGCTGTCAATAGCCAGGGTATCACCTCGCTTCTGGCTTCCGCCTAGTTCCCATCGGCGGCCTGACAAATATAGACATGGCACCCTCTTGAGCCTACGAGTACGTATACCCTTGATTCGTATTCGGAGGGGGATGTGGACTCGAGGCCAGCGGACCAGAAGTCACCAGGTCTGATTTGTATTTATAGTACGGTAGCTGTCCTTACAAGTGATCTAGGCCCTCGACGCAAAGGCTGGCCGGGGCCTGGATGAGATAATATTATCAACGATACTGTACAGCACCGGGCCCAGCCCTCTCTCCTGCTCGAGGGCAGACCAGAGCGAGCTCGCACGCAGCGCAGATTGAAAATGCACTTTGAACCCTTCCTCGAGACCCTTCTACCGTAGTCCTGACTAGCCGGCAACGAAGCACCGTCACCCTCGAGACGATCGCCGAGACCTCTGGGACGTACGATGGAGGCAATATCGGTCACGCGCCCGACGGCTCCGCGGACGATCCAGCCCGTAGAGTGACAGGCCAAGGCCAGTTGCGTGTGGTACTTACTCTGCGCCTGCAATGTTTGCAAGTATCAAGTATCAAGTATCAAGTATCAAGTATCAAGTATCAAGTATCAAGTATCAAGTATGCGCCTTTCCCTCATCGCGTCTTGGACAATCCCTGACCCGAAAGCCCCCTGGCCCAGAGAGCTCACAAGCCCGTCGCCGCGGCGGGTAGTTGAGATTCCCGATCAGGCCAAGACCCGCTCCCAGATCTCCGGTCCTTCATCTTTACCTTCGTCTTCACCTTCACCCACATATCCCAAAAGCCTACATCATCTCACACCTCTCCTCTTCCCCCCCTCTCCGTCCCTCTCTCCTCGACATGACTCCCCGCCTGCCCCCCTTGCTGCTCCCGAGTGTCGCAGGCCCACCAACCCCAAGATCAACACCGATACCAATACCAGCTCGTGGCAGAGAAGACTTGCGAGAGAAAACTCGGTCGCGTCGTCTCCGGGCTCTCTCCGGATCACCCTTCTGATATCAGCCTAGAGACGTGGCCGGAACGAGTCCCCCAGGCTCAGAGACCGCGATCCCGAGCCCCATGTTAGGCACGCAGCATCTCTCTCGTCGAGACTCGGCCCGAGCCCCGAACCGCCCAACGCGGACGTTGCTCGAGAGCAGCCGTGCACTTGGATGAGCACGCCCGCCGACGAGGGCTGATACCGGTGCATACGCATCTGTAGGTTCCCAGGTCAAGAGATCAGGCAAGAAAAAGAGCAACAAGGTAGACAGACAACCCAGACCAACATATCACGTAACTTCATTCAATTCATACATACAACCCAGCATCACAAGTCATCATCCCGCGTCAGACCAAGAATTGCACCGCAATGGCCACAGCGGCCATGGCCGTACCGAGACCCCTCTTGTCCTGCAAGCGCACCGCCATACTCGCGGGGATCTCCGCCCCCTTGAAGGCCGGCGTGTAGTTGGCGCCCGGCGTCGCGCTGTTCGTCGTCCCGTTCCAGCAGTACCGCTGGAAGCACGAGCTGCACGCGGCCGGCACGGCCGTGGCCGTGCGGTCAAAGGAGCGGGAGAGGACGGCGCAGGCCATGCACGCGGGCCACTCCGCGTCGAGGGTGCCGTTGGCCTGCGTGGCCACCTCGTAGCCGTTGCGGATGATGAGGTTGCGCTGGGTGATGTTGTACTCGGGGTCGAAGGTGCTGACGTTGGACTGGGTGATGTAGGGGGCGTTGGGGATGTAGACCAGCAGCGGGTGGGCGCCGGTCTGGTTGCTGGCGTTGCAGCCGAAGAAGGTCGGCCGGTTGTTGAGGCCCAGGTTGACAAAGGTGTTCTGGTCCGGGATGGCGGGGAAGGCGGTGCCATTCTGGATGGTCGCGTCGGTGCTGCGCTCGTAGGTGGCCACCAGCGCGGTGCCGTTGGGCCACGAGTAGTCCGTGTCGGCCGAGGAGTCGACGGCGAAGATCACGTCGACGTGGCGCGGCGGCTGGATGAGCGGGTACAGCGGGATGTTCTGGAGGTCCTCGCCGCCGTCGACGAGGGAGAGCTCCGACGCGTTGGCGATGGCGCTCTGGTCGTTCCAGCCGAGGAAGGGATTGGGCTGCCACTGCGCGATGTCGTCGTTGTCGCTGCCCAGCTTAGTGAGGATGTCGGTGAAGATCGTCTGCAGGAAATCTGGGATGGCGGTCGAGTTGATCTGCAGGAGGAACTGGTTGAAGAGCGTGGAGGAGGTGCCCATCACGTAGCCGAGCTGGTCGAGCCCGCGCACGCACTTCCCGTCCGAGGAGACGGTGCCGGCCGAGAAGTTGGAGCCGGCGTACTCGAGGGGTGCGAAGCCGTAGAGTTTTGGGTCCCAGGAGCCGAGTTCCCATGGGGAAAACTCGAAGTTGGTGCTGTTGAGGGAGACGATCTGGGTGTTGGGGGCGCGGCCATCGGAAACGAGGAAGGGCAGGGGGATCTGGGGAGGGGGTTGTTAGTGAGGGATCTGGAGAGGTTGTGGTGGTCTGCAGATGGGGATGGGGGAGGATGATTCGGCCGGGGGAATTGGATGCGAAGGAGTCGTTCGGCTTGGGACTCGCGGCCGAAGACTCGGATCGGGGAGGGATGTTGCCGCCGAACCGGGTGCGAGAGAGCAAACACGAAGAAGATGGCAACCTACCGAGCCCGATTGAAACTCCGCTTGCTGCGCGATCGAGGAGAACGTGTAGGTCGGGCCGCCGTCGGTGGCGTTTATCAGCTGCCATGGCCAGTCAGCCCGTGTAGCCGGAAGCCTTGCGAGATCCCCAACCGCAAGTCATCGTCATCCCCAGGAGGATCTGGTCTGCCGACGACAACCAGCTTCCCAGGAGTCCAGGAGATACACACCTGATAGCTCAACGCGCGCCCCCAATAATCCGTCACGCTGGCGTTGAAGCCTGCGTCGATCTTCTTCTCCACCTCATCCACAATCGTTTTGAAATAATCCGCGGTGCTCAGCAGTTGGATGCCGTCCCCGGCCGGACCCTCGAAGATCGAGTTCTCGAAGCGCCACACGTTGCTGCCCTTGGACCCGTCTCGCAGCGTCTGCACCGAGCTGAAGTTGTTCGCATACAGACTGCCCACCAGCCACCCGCCGCCCGACAGGCCGGCCAGGTAGGTCGTCGCCTGCAGCAGGCCTCCGATCTGGCCGGTGTTGGTCGAGTTCGTCGTGCGGTCGTCGGCGGCCGCCACGAAGCCCGCGCCGTTCATCAGGGCCCGGTAGCCGCCGCCCGAGACGGCGATGCCGATGTTGGGCAGGGCGGAGACATTGGAGCGGTGCGCAGAGACGTAGCCGGCAGCATCGAAGTCGGAGATGTTCATGCGCGACAGCCAGGCCGAGAGGGGGTCGATGGTGGCGGCGCGCCGGCGCTCCAGCCAGGAGGTCTCGTTGGGGGAGAGGGAGGAGGCCGAGCGGATGGATGGCCGGGTCGAGGGGCACGAGACGATCTGGGGAGCATAGTTGCCCGAGGGCGAGTTGGGGAGCGCCCGTCTTTCGATTTCGAGGGCTGCTTCGCTGCGGTAGGAGAGGTCGGCGCTCCCTAGGAGGAGTCAGTCTGCTGTCGGTTCATGCTCTGCTGCGGAATCCATGGGGGGGGTTGAGGCGGACAGCGAGGCAGAGGCAGAGGGAGAGGGGGAGGGAGAGGGAGAGGGAGAGGGCGAGGGCGAGGGCGAGGGCGAGGCCGACACGAGAGCGGAAGAGCCGGATTGTGCGAGGGCATACCTGAGCAGAGCCCCAGCGTCGCCGCAGACGCGAGGAGAGCAGAGATCTTCATGGGACGGGGTATGAGGGCAGATGTTCTCCGTGATGCCGTATAGAAGCAGACAGCAGGCAGGTCGACAAGCAATTGATCAACACGCCCCTCGATGGGCGGAGGCGTCGGAGGAAGCGGACGAGACGGAGGGAGGCCGGCGTTGTATATAAGGCACGCAAGGGGGGGGTGGAGAATGTGAGACGGAGCCGATGACGCAGAATATGACGGATCGCAGCTCGGTCGCCGTGGGAACCGTGCTGGGACTCGAATTGAGTGGCGGCGCCGTGCCGGGCGAGCACCGAGGAGCCGGTCTGGTCGGGGAGCCAAGGAGGATGAAGCCGACGGGGGGGGTCAAGGTGTCGTGTCGTGGGAGGGAATCGGTATATTAATAGTCGCCGGGTGATGGGTGTGTTTCCTCGCGCCTCTGCTCCCCCTCGCCCTCGCCCTCGCCCTCCCCCTCCCGCCTCTCTCTGATTCTGTGTCTCCGTCCCTTGGTCAGTCTGGTGATCTCCGCGCACACGTTCGGGCCCGTACACAATGCGCCTGTCCGCCGACGTCAACAAAGCAGGACGGCGGTGTCGACAGTGCCCTCGTATCCTCTCGAACACGGATCTCCCGGCTCAGCCTTGCTGCCTTGCTGCCTCGCTGCCTCGCTGCCTCGCTGCCTCGCTGCCTCGCTGCCTCGCTGCCTTGCTGCCTTGCTGCCTTGCTGCCTCGCTCTCCACCGTACCGTGCGACTTCACCTCGCAGCGGTGCCGGGTCTCACCGCCTTTCCTCTTGGATTTGTCCAAACTCTCGTCCGGCGTCTCGACGACGACCCGAGCGCATTCTCCACCACCCGAAAAGCACTCGACCACGAGAATAGGCGGATCTGACTTGGACTCTCGATTCTGCTGCACCGTCAGCCGCTTTCACCCGACGCATCTGGTTCATCCTCACTCGTTCTCCGCATGGATCCACCCGCCGGGGAGACTCTCCTTCCATGCTACCCGGCTGTCCGAGAACTGCTCACAACTATACTGGTAGATACGACTGACTCTGATGATTTCTACCAGAGAATCGATCCCGCTTGGCTGATCACAGATCTGGCCTTTATCTCTGAACTCCTCCCCGGCGAGTCACATCTATTACGCGCATCTGATGTCGTTGGACTGACTCGAATTGATTCGCGAGTTGGAGGACTGCTGCGACGTATCTACATGTTGCATGCTTTTATGTTGATACATGTATGTTCTATACGTGTATGTTTTACATACACTTTTATGCGTATAGCTTTTACGTTTATATAAATGTTTATACCTATCTATGATTATATATACATATTCTCCTCTTTGTTTATCCCTCATAACAATCCACCAGTCTAACCCCCCTAAAAATGCCATCTCGGCGCCGACACAACTCAGCGCCGACCCGGTTGACTCCATCGCGCAGTGGAATTCAATCCCGGCAGACATGTGATCTGGCAGGTAAGTAAATAGTAGATGGCTCGGCTCGGCTTTGGCGTTGCATTGAGGCGAGATACGATGGATACGCGCACGGGCGGGTGGATCTATCACTACTCTCTCTGATGGTAGGTATTGATGGAAGAGATTGGAAATGCTATCTGTTCCTTGGTATCTCATTGTGTATTTACCCATAGATGCAGCGATGCGGGCGATATCCGTAGAGAAGCGACAATACCACGACTGGGTTTCTCCCGTTTCGCTCTTCTCTCCGCATCCCGATAGGCGATCATATGTCCATGTAAACAAGGATGGATAGGCCTACTGAGACGCGCTTTTCATCTCAGCCTCCAAGCCTTGCCATGGCGCTTCACATCTCCCCCTTTCACTACTCGAGTCATCTCCCCCCCTATTGCCATCATACCCTCTTGCTCCTCAGACGGGGGGCCACAAGCCGAACAGAGCCGGATTTCGCGTGGGAGAGAGGCGTGCGCTGCGTGGCTGCTGTGCTTCTCCGTCGGTGGGGGCGTCGCATCTTGTGTAAGGGACGTCATGCGCGTCGGCTTCGGCTCGTGGGATCGAAAGGGTGGATGCTTGTAAACAGAGCTGGAAGAATGTCACGTGTCTTGCGCTGCTCCCACGGGAGATTGATGAGTGCACACCGAGCGAGAAGCGAGGTACGCCGGATGACTTGTGGGATGATGGGTATGGACATTCTGCTACTGGGCATGAAAGGCTGCGAGAGGACGGCGTGGATATTCTCGGTGGATGAATGTAGCACGTGACGGGTTAATCGGGCTTCATTCGCCAAACCAGTTTGCTACGGCGTGGAGGCTGGTGGCGCTTGACACTCGAAATCTCCGGAGTGTGGGATGTGTCAGCATGTAGTCATGTGATCAAGCACATGACAGGAGAGGCTTGGCCAATGCTGTATTCACTCGGCGCTCCCGAGGAATGGCTGCGAGAGCAAGCTTTTGACACACGACTACAAGACAACGTATTCGAGAAGCTTCAACTGTGCGCACAATCACCTTCTGTGATCCCAACAGGATGAAGTCGGCACCTGCTCATCGATATACAGGTCGGGGACCAAGCTTTGGAAAATCCGAGCATGAATCACGCCGGAAACCTGGGAGGGCGGCAAGGAGGCCGTGAGACATCTTCTCGACCGCGTTCCACGATGCATCCCTCCTCCGCTCACCCTCCCCGCCACGTGACCATCCGAGGGAACAGTGGAGCGGGAGGCTCGTTGTCACGTGCTCGCTGCCATGCCAACGGGCTGTGTTTGGCGTCACTTGACCGATGCGACTGTCAACATCCCCCATATCCTCGGGAGCATCCGCTGCATCTTCTCTCCGAATCATCGTCGCGTCAAATGTAAGATCCCCAGAGCAGAGCCCGGCATACGAACACCAACACCCGCCATCATGAATGATCAGTCTCCTCCCACGCGTGTCACACGTGCCCGAGCGGCGGCGAAGACCGACATCAAGACCACCAAAATCGCGACTGCCGCTGCGAAGGCGAAAGTCAACCGCACTACCGCAACCACCAGACGCAAGAACCCTCCCGCCGACGACGCCGCGGAAGAAGAGCTCTCCCGACCACAAGAAACAATCGAACCAGAACCGAAACCCACGCGCGTACGCACCAAGAGGACTGCGCAGCCCGAGCCAGAACCCGCGCCAGAGATGAACGAAGCTCCAATCCGCCCGACGCGCGGTCGACCCAAGAAAGTGGCCGTCCCAGTCGAGAATCCCGCTCCCGAACCTGCCCGGCCGACACGGGGTCGCGCGAAGAAGGCGGACGTTCCTGAGGAGGTATCCAGCGTCGCCGAGGGGCCTCCCAAGAGACCGACTCGAGCCCGAGCCGCCACCGTCGGCAAGGTCCCTGCGCCCAAGAAGAGCGTCAAGTTCGAAGAGGCCGACAAGGAGAACATCGCCCCCGTCAATGTCGACACCGGCGGCAAGGCGAAGGCTGAGCCTGCCACCGGCCTGCGAGCGAAGCCAGTACGAAAGCCTGCTGCCACAGCCACGGCTCGCACCACGCGTGGCCGCCCGAAGAATATCGCGGGGGAGAAGTCGTCGCCGCTCAGTCCGAAGAAGGCTACACAGGTCGCTACTGCGAAGGAGCCCGTCTCCGAGGACGAGCTGGCTACAACGGTCAAGACGCCGATGAAGCCACTGATGAAGAGCCCGGTGAAGCCTCCGGGAAGCGCTTTGGAGACGGCCAAGAAGCTAGACTTCTCGACATCGGCTTCTCTCACGGCCAGCAGAGCTACGGCCCCGGATCTCAAGGGATCCATCATCGCCAGCCCAGCTCGCCGCCCACCGCAATCCCCATTCAAGGAAGCCTTCAAGGCATCTGCCCAGAAGCTTGCCACGATGGGCAACTCGGTGTTGCAGTCGCCTTTCAAGCCATCTCTACCCGCGCCAAAGTCTGCCCAGGAGACCTCGTCTTTCCAAGCTTCGCTCCTTCAATCGCCGGCCAGGCGCCCACAACCACCCACCAAGGTCTCGGAGAACGGCTCACCGACTAGATCTACGGGCAACGATTCTCTGCTTGCTGAGAACCCCAAGCTTGGCACGCTGAAGATATCGAGATTCGCTACGCCCAGAACCCTCAACAAGAGCGTGGTCCGGACCGGGCTGATGCTTCCTCCTGGTATACCGGTGTCGGCTGGGAGCCCAAGGGCCTCGGATGATATTGCGGATGGTAGCATGATGGGGGCTGAGCCCAGTGTCCCATTCTCTGGACGCCTTTCTTCCATCATGCCGCGAGAGGCAGACCCAGCTCTGACTTCGCCCGAGTCTATCACTGAGGCTAGACAGGCCGAGGAGTCTCTGCCCACCGTCGCAACTGAGCAAGCAGGCGAGCCAACGCCCGGAGACGAACTTGTCCCGGTTGCTGCTCAAGATCCGATGGACCGTGCCGTCAGCCCGACACCATCCCCTCCAAGGAACAGTAGAGGGTTCTCCGGTGCGTTCGCTCTGCGCGATCGAGACGAGAGTCCTTTCGACGATTCGGATTCCGAGGATGAGCTTGCTTCTGATTCTGCAAAGTACTCACCCGACCCCATCGCTGCCTCCAATGCTTCTCCCGATCTCGCATCGCTTCGAGGAACGCCCTCGCCATTCGAGGCCATTGCCAAGACCCCAAAGACTGTGGCCCCGGTGCGATCAGCCGACCAGAACAAGCTTGGCTTTACTCCTCTGGCCAGACAATTGAGCGAGTGGATGGCAGCCAGCCTCGAGAAGCCAGATCGCGAGCCCCTTATCGCTCTCGAAGTTGTCGACGAGGATGTCACCCCCAAGCCATCCCCCGCAAAGAGCACCTTCTTCGAAGATGAGATGTCTGTCCGGGACGAGTGGGCAGATGGGCCGGAGGTCATGGCAGAAGTCGATATCTTGGAAGAGAACTTCGAGCCCGTTCAGCTCGATGACGAAGACCTTGCTCTCGCTCACGAGGCTGACGAGATGTCTATGCTTGAGCCTGGTAACAGTCAGGCTCTTGTTTCCGAGGAGATGCTTGAGGAGTCTGGTTTCGACGAGTTGCTAGCCGAAGAGGCGAAACTCACTTCCACTGCCACCCCGCTTTTCCCACTCGACGTCGAGCCAGAGGCCGCTCGGGAAGGAGAAGCTCCTGTCGAGAAGCAGGAGGCTGAGGTGCATCAATTGGGAATGGCCTCGACGCCGAGCTCAGACGCCAACTATCCCGAGATTGCGGTTGAGCAACTGCAAGAGCCGGAGATCGAATCGGCGCCCGAGCCAGCCCTCTCTGAGGCTAGCGAGGAATATGGCGACGAGAATGCCATGCCCATCGACCCGCAGTTGCTTGCACTTGAAGCTCAGTCCCCAGCGCCGCAGGCATACTCCACCCCACAACCAAAAAGCATCCTGGGGGAACGTGTCTTCCATACAGTCTCCAAAGTTCCTCTGAAAGCGGCTGCTGCGGCCCCATCGATACGCGCGTCGTCAGCGAAACGCAGCGCCAGCATTTCTCGCTTGCCACCTCAGCGACCCACGAGTCAACTGTCGCGCGGCAACACCGTCATCTCCTATTCTCCTTGCAAGAAGACACCTTGGACTCAGCCAACACCGCAGGGTGGAGATGTCATGCCAGACGACTTTGCCACTCCGGCAAGATCAGCCGCCTGGTCAAACACGGGCACTCCGGCTCGCACTCCTCGCCGTGATGTCAACACTGCTTTGCTCAAGGGCGCTGTGGTCTTTGTTGATGTTCACACCAGCGAAGGTGCTGATGCCAGCGCTCTCTTCACCGAGCTGCTCACACAGATGGGTGCAAGATGTGTCAAGACCTGGAACTGGAACGGAAATGCCGAAGACACCAGCAAGATTGGTATCACCCACGTCGTCTTCAAAGATGGCGGAAAGCGTACCTTGGAGAGAGCCCGGGAGACCAACGGAGTGGTCGCTTGCGTTGGAGTTGGATGGGTACTAGAGTGAGCATTCTTCTCCCTCACCCCTGGACCTATGCTAACCACCACCAGCTGCGAACGCGAGAACAAGTGGCTCGATGAATCCGCCTACTCGGTCGATACGGAAAGCATCCCCAGGGGTGGGCACCGCCGCCGCAAGAGCATGGAGCCGCGCGCCTTGGCCAAGATGAATGGAGAGCTCCTCTCCTCCGCGACCCCGAACCGCAACATGTCATCCTCAAGAGAGTTCCTCCACTTCCCCGACACCCCCGCCACCAGCAAAAGCCGCCGGCGAGAGTCCGTACAGTGGTTCCGCTCGCCTGTCTCATCGTCCGGCGAGGTCGACGACGAAACCCTGATCCTGTCTCCGATCCCTGCCACCCCCGCGCCGGAAACCATCTCCGCCTACGGCGAGGACGGCCTCTATGGCGAGGACACACCGGTCGGCCAATCACCGTACTACCTGCAGAATGCTTCGCTGGTCCAGAAGACTGCACCGGCCGGCCGACGATATGTCGATACTGAGCAAGAGGAGGGCCAGACAGGTCCCAGTCTGGGCGCGGGCTTCCTGCGCGAGACGAAAGATGAGGGTGTCATGGCTCGATTGCTGCTCGCCCGGAGAAAGAGCCTGCAATTTGCGCCGAAGGTTGGAAGTCCGCTCGCGAGGGGATCCTAGGGTATTGCCGAGGGGCTGTGTTGGCCGTGGGATTTATCAGGGGTCCGGTTTGGGATGAAACAGGTTGCAGATCTTGGAGCATCGGAGTGCTTTTGCGATTGAGTGTGCTTATGCTCCGGGATTTTTGAGCTTAATTCTAGTTGTCTTCTGGGCTGAACACGTGAAAGCTGTTGGATGAGAGGGCGTGATACCATGCCGTAAATTTCAAGATTCTCGAATGGAGAATCTTTTGAATGCGTTCCTTGTGCGGCGGCGTGTCTTGCTCGTAAGTGAGTCTCCAGGAATTGGGTGGTGGCATGGGGCATCACAGCGGTGTCTTGACTCGGGGACAAATTCCAGCTTGGATCTGTCTCTCGGCTCATGCTCTGTCTCTGATTTGGATATTGTAGAGACCTGGAAGTGGAGGAGTCACGTGATATAAGTCACGTGGTCGGCTAAGGGCCGAAGGGGGTATAAATAGGACCACTGTTATGCTTAGGAACAGCGCGCAATGCCAACCTTCTATTCTACCCCCAACTAGTGAATTGGCCTAGTTCTTCGTCCTTTGGAGAGCCCAATTGTGGTGCTTCCTCCTCTTGTTTTTAGGTCTTCCTATAGGCCTATTCTTGTGTTATTCCCCTCCTTTCATATCAACTCCGTACTTTGGGTAGCGGTGCGGGGTGCGAGGGGGGGGAGGAAGGGTGGCGGTAGCCCTTCCATGCCCGTCTAGTCTCTAGTCTCTTATAAGCACCTACTTAGCTATATCTACGTGCGTCCCGGCTCTGACTCCCCACCTTGCGCAGAGCCAGGGAGCGGACATGGCTCGGAGGCCTTGTGGTCGCCAGGTGGCAGTGGAACGGGCTGCTTTGTCGTTCTGGTTCTGGTTCTGGTTCTGGTTCTGCTTTTGCTTCTTTTTCTCTTCTACAAAAGTTCTTTTGCTACGCGGCAACGTGGGGGAAATGAGGGGGTGTGGGTGTGGGTGTGGGCGCGGGGGGCTTGCGGTTTCGATAGGGATAGAGGGGGGGGGGAAGAGGCGGGAAAATCAAACGGAGAGATGTTCATCGTCGACTCGAGTAGATGCCATGCATCCATGCTTGCAAATACTAGCGGGCCGTCGTCTCTTTTCCTTTCGTCCCCCCACCCGTTCCTCTCTCCCCGTTGCATAGCCGGACAACAGAGACGTCTGAGTGTGAGGGGGAGGAGATACGCGGTATCAGCAGTGAGAAGAGTGGCGGTGGACGTTGCCGGCGATCAGACATGCATAGAAACGCTGGCAGCGGTGGCTGGGAGGGAGGACCGCTGCGCGGTAGAGGATCAGAGCCGTCAGGATCCAAGAGCGCCCTTGGAGAGCAGGAGAACGGTCGGTCTGCTCTGCGTCCAAGCCGACTCCTACCCCTCCGCCTTGATCGGGCTGTGAAAAGGAGAGTCTGCTGGAGTCGGCGACTGCGGAAGTCCCTGCTCATCTGGCGGGCCAGCCATAGCTGAAGTGTTTGGAAAGCTTGATACCGGCTACCGTCGCGAGCGCCGCATCTGCTCGGATCTTCGTGGCCTCTGTAGAGGCGCTGCCAGATATACAGCTACAAGCTGCTCAGTCGTGCGATGCTGGTTTCGCCGGGGATCTGGACTGCCCGCTTGGCTCGCCAGTAATTGGTGATGGAGTGGGATGGTGAGATGGTGAAGTGTCGGCGTCCATGGTTGCCTTCGCTCCCTCCGCTGAACGGTTGCAGGCCTGGGTCGCGCGAGAATGAGATAGCACGTTCATCGCCGCGAGTCTCTGATATGTCCAGCGAGCTGGGAGGAGAGCCGATCGGCTTTTCTCTCCTACCCTGCCTGGCTCGGTATTTGGATCGTCTGCGAGACGGGTACGGAGAAGAAGCCCAGGCTGAAATCCAGAGGGTTTCATCTGCATCATGGGAGCGTGGATGTGGCGGTTTGAGGGGGTTCCAGTGCGGAGGAACTGAGCTGGCTGGCCGCGAGTGTCGATGCGGAAAAGCAGCAGAGCAGCCAGGGCTGGAGAAGGGCGATAGAAACAGACGCCGGGTCTAGCAAGTCGTGAACCGGAGCAGCAGAATCGTGCGCGTCGGGGAGCAAGGTTGGAATAGGCGCAGCAATGCTGAATCTTCCGCGACTTTCAAGTGTTGTTCCTCTGATCTGCCTCGAGGGCCAGCAAGCCGAAGGGGTTCTTGATGTCGATCAGCAGCATTTCACTGCCACATCTGCCGCGGATCAAGGCCAGCGAGAAGCTGGAGCGAGAAGCTGGAGCGAGAAGCTGGAGCGAGAAGCTGAGATATCCGAATCTCGCAATCCCTTCATACAACACAAGTCGTGCTCCCCCAACCACGGAGAATACCCAGCCCTGCGCGGCACGTGACTCGCCTCGAGCCTTGCGAGAGCACGTGTCCGAGCACGTGCCGGAGACAAGCTCTCCTCTCCAGATTCTTAGCGCGAGCGTCCGTGGACTCGCTTCCTCACAGTCTCTCGGTCTCACAGTCTGAACCAAAACATGTTCCATCTCTTCCGCCAAGTATCCCCAGAATCATGCGGCACCCCAGAGCTGCACTCGCCATTGCTTCCAGACCCGGCAATTCACCAGCTTCCGTCAGTCCCGCGACGTCGGAGAGGATACCGGCAGGGCCTCTTCTGCCAGAGAGCCGGGATGGAGAGCTCGCGAGGGGGCCGATGGGCTTCTCCCAACGCTTATATCAAGCACGAGATATAGTCGTCTGGATTTGCATCCTCACTGAGCATTCTTGACGAGTTCTCCTCCACATTCCTTCCTCGTATTCTTCTTATTACTTATTTTCTTATCGGAGCGAGACAGTCGCTAGTCATCATGAAGGTCATTCTTTTAATCGCATCCCTCTCGATGGGCTTGCATGCTATTGCCGTTCCGGCTGGGGGGACGACGAAGCGGTCAACGGGGATCACGGGTAAGTCTCTTCACTTTGAAGCTGCTTGGTCGTTATCGTTGCTGACAGTCCCAGCGAATAGTGGTGGCACTACTAACGTCGGCGGCGAGTCGGGCATCACAACCTACGCCGATGGGTCCCAGTCCGTCGGCGGCAAATCTGGGATCAACATTGGTCCTTCTGCAGCCAAAGGCAATAAGAACTCAACCGTAGCAGCCCAAGGAGAAAAGGGACGTGGAAAGGGAAGTGAGAAAGGAGGCGGAAAAGAAGGTGGAAAAGGAGGCGAAATGCCCGGGACAGCGACTGGCGATGGAAGCGGCATCACCGTCGGAGGCGCCGCAACAGAGGCGGGGAGCAGCAACTCTGGCATCAACGTCGGCCCTTCTGCAGCAAAAGACAACAAGAACTCGACCTCAGCAGCCCAAGGCGAAAAGGGAGGTGAAAGGCCCAAGACAGCCACTGGCGATGGAAGCGGCATCACAACCTTCGCCGATGGATCCCTGTCCGTCGGCGGCAAATCTGGGATCAACATTGGTCCCTCTGCAGCAAAAGGCAACAAGAACTCAACCTCAGCAGCCGGGGGCGGAAAAGGAGGCGATAAGCCCGAGACGGCCACTGGCGATGGAAGCGGCATCACCGTCGGGGGCGCCGCAACAGAGGCGGGAGGCACCAACTCCGGCACCGGTGACGCGGGCTCTGGAGCCAACAGGGGGAACAACACCGTCGCCGGAGGAAAGAAGCCAAAGGGAGCTGAGTCTGAAGAAGCCACTGATGAATTGGCGGCGCTGATCAGTGCACTTCAGAGAAGGACAATGGGCGGGAAATCCGGAGGTGCACAAGGACTCGCGGATCTCCTTGGGGCATTGCAGGGTATAGGTGGAGGTGCAGGTGGTTGTGCGCCGAAGTCTCCAAAGACGGAGGGTCCTGGGGCAGGTGAACCTGCGCCAAAAACTCCCAAGCCAGAGGTGCCAAAGGAACCGGGACCTGCAGAGCCCAAGCCAGGATCTGAAGAACCAAAAGAACCCGGAACTGAAGAGCCCAAGCCAGGATCTGAAGAACCAAAAGAACCCGGATCTGAAGAGCCCAAGCCAGAAGAGCCAAAACCAGGATCCGAAGAACCAAAAGAACCCGGAACTGAAGAGCCCAAGCCAGAAGAGCCAAAACCAGGATCCGAAGAACCAAAAGAACCCGGAACTGAAGAGCCCAAGCCAGGATCTGAAGAACCAAAAGAACCCGGATCTGAAGAGCCCAAGCCAGAAGAGCCAAAGCCAGGATCTGGAGAGCCGAAAGAACCAACAGAACAGCCTAAGCCAGAAGAGCCAAAACCAGGATCTGAAGAGCCCAAGCCAGAAGAGCCAAAAGAACCGGGATCTACAGAACCAAAAGAACCCGGATCTGCAGAGCCCAAGCCAGAAGAGCCAAAACCAGGATCTGAAGAGCCTAAGCCGGGATGTACAGAGCCAAAGCCAGGATCTGAAGAACCAAAAGAACCTGGATCTGGAGAGCCTAAGCCAGAAGAGCCAAAGCCAGGATCTGGAGAGCCGAAAGAACCAACAGAAGAGCCTAAGCCAGGAGAATCGACGCCAGGATATCCCACATCTCCTAAGCCCGGATCTTCAGAGCCAGAGGCCCCTAAGCCAGAGGCCCCTAAGCCAGGATCTGGAGAGCCGAAAGAACCAACAGAAGAGCCTAAGCCAGGAGAATCGACGCCAGGATATCCCACATCTCCCAAGCCCGGATCTTCAGAGCCAGAGGCCCCTAAGCCAGAAGAGCCAACGTCAGGATATCCCACATCTCCCAAGCCAGGATCTTCCGAGCCAGAGGCCCCTAAGCCAGAAGAACCAACGTCAGGATATCCCACATCTCCCAAACCCGGATCTTCCGAGCCAGAGGCCCCTAAGCCAGAAGAGCCAACGTCAGGATATCCCACATCTCCCAAGCCAGAAGAGCCCAAGGCAGCACAGCAGCCCAGACCCGCGGCGTCGGGAAAGCCCGAGCGACGATGGGCGCGCCCCGTGTGGTCGGGGCAGGTGAAGAAGCTCAGCGACTTTGACGGGCAGATGAGTCGGCAGAATCAGAGAAACATGCACGACATGGCCTAGAGAGACAGCGAGCACGGGGGCATTGGAGGTCGCTGGCGGCTAGCCTGGGCTAAATGGGCGGATGGGAACATTTGCTTAATGTATATAGAAAGCATGGAGGCGCGATGCATGCATGCCCATAGCCATGGAGAAGTGGGTGTAACGACGAGCTTAGGCTAGTTTCCGATAAGCTGAAACTCGATCTAGTTCCGGGAAATCAAGGGAAACAAGAGTAAGAAAGGTTCCGTGAACCAGATATTTGGAACTAGAGAAGCTTCGGATACGCTCCGGAGGGTTGTCAGATACTATACGGAGGCAGGCTGAATTCATGTACATGAACGGGGAGAACTCGGTACCAGAGGAATCCTCTAACTTCTTTGTTTCCTTCGTAGTAGACCTATGAATTCTCTCTTAGCCTTTACACTTGCTCCCATACTTGTACTCGCTTAGAGTGCCTCGGCGTCATTACAAAGAGGTGGATCAGCAGATCGAGATAGAAAGCGTGGATGGTAGAAAATCTAAATTCTTCACTTGGCATTTCAGCATTTCAGTCTCCATCCCGACTTGCATATACGTCTCCCTCTTGTGTTTCAGAGACCACTTGGAGTTCTCTTAACCGTCGACCGAGGATACTAAAATGCACATTATCCGGCACCGTCAGGAGGGAAACCTCGAGAGCACGCGCCGCGTTCCAGTTCAGATTCCAGTTCGAACTCATCGCGGTCACGAAGCAGCGCAGAAGTCGGAACAGATGAGAATTTCTTTCAGATTTTTTCAAGTCTTTTTTAAGAAGATAACACACGCGTACTACCGGCTAACCGAGTGCCACCACTAGCAATTGGTATCGCGCAACTCCCAGCGCGGAAAGACGACAGGCGAGGGTTTTGAGGAGTTGGTGTGCCATGTAGTGGAGACGAGAGGGGCGAAGAGCAGGAGAGAGAAGGAGGGGGTAGTCCCAGTCCGCCGCTTCGGGGGCACACACCCTTGCGCTTCGCCTCGCTTCACGCGTTTGTTGTCTTTTCGTCGGCTCGAGTCTGGGTTGGAGCTCGTCATATGCGCGCGCGCGACTGTCTGTAACTGCGGTACTCTGGTTTGGAGCTCGGGCCCTGAAGCAGGATCGAGAGGCAGGTAATAGAGAGTCGATGTGAATGTTTTAATCCGGTTGATCCCTTCAGAAGATGCAGCCGCCGACTTGTGAAGAAAGACGTTGTAAAGCAACTAGGATGATAGAAACGCTGCGTCGTACGATGCGCGTTTTTGAGTTTTCCGTGGAGCAGGCTGAGTACTGCGCAGGAAAGCCTTTTTATCTCTCGGAAAGGGGTCTTCGGAACATTTTTGGATGTTGTTATGATATAAAGTGGGGTGTATATATCGTAGGGTAGATCAGAAGTCCCTCTTATCTATATCAAGTGTGAAATGAGTTTTCTTACTACTAGCAGTAACACATGAATCATTATTCTTAACTGATGATGAAAAAGCTGAAGATGCAAGAAAATGAACGATTTTCGCGTAATTTAAGCGAGAAGTATGAATTTTACTGCTTTACTTGAATGCGTACAGATATACAAGAGTATCATAAAAGACGTGAATCATTGCTTTTGTTGATGCGATTCATTGAGTGATCTCAAATAAGAGGAATCAGAGACTAAGACATCGCAATAAGGATTAAAAATCCAATATATTTCGGGACTTATTTATAAAGGTGCGAAAACGGGATTCGGCACAAACTTGACACAGATCACGGAAGAGAACAAGGGGCTAGTCCTGTTTCGCTCTTTGCTCAGAAATGATATGCCCCCTCGGGGATCAGGAATCAGAATTGAAGGTTCTAGCCGCGAGGTATGGATGCAAGCAGAAGCGACGCGGAGGGACAGAGCGTGATTAAAAGTCCGCGGTGACACGGAGTTCAAAATTGAAAGGAAGGGTTAGATGCCTAGTCCCATTTCGATCTTTCATTCTCCCGAAGCTCTCTGGGGGAATAAGAGGTGAGGTGAGATGAGAGGTCTAGACGCGATGCGATGCGAGGGCAGGCCCGGCGAGGTGAAGCAGAGGCGATATCAGGGACAAAGCCTAACTGATCACACGGGATCCTCTGCCCGACGAAGGGGGAAGGAGAGAATGGGGGAGGTCCCCGGCTTTGGGGTGGTAACGTGGCCGACAGGATGTGGACGAGGATTTGGATGTGATCGGATGCGACTCAACTCGACTCTGCTTTGCTCGACTCGAGCCTAAGAATGAGTCATATTGCCGCTGCTGCGCTAAACAGGAGAGTAGAGGGAATTGACATGGAGGCTAGAGGCTAGAGGTATTTGTTATTTTGGCAGGCAGTTCTTTTGGGTGAGCCTGATGTGCTGGGCTTCGAACACTCCCGCAGACGTGTGTTAAGAGACAGACACATGGATAGAGAATGACACCAGTACGAAAAGGAGCACTAGTAGGTAGGTTTCACCAGTTTGGCAAATTGCGCACCGTGTGGTGGGCTTATTGCGTGGCGGAGCCACGTGAACATGAGGTCGATTGGCGGAAAGAGGCCAAGCGAGGTGTGTTTATAAATAAGGGGTGACGACAGAAAATTTGTTTGTTCTCGCTTAGCGTGGAGCCGATAATTGCCCGGCTAGTTTTGCCCCCATTGTGCCATCACCGCGAGCCAAAAAGTAAATAGTGACCAGAAACATATGATTGGGGAGGTAACTTACAGAGGCCAAGTGCTTCGCTCTTGCCGAGACCCACTCTTCTTCCCCAGAACTTGCATTTTCCAAGGCTATAAGTTAGGTTCCTCTCGCAGGATCTGCCCTTGATTTCTTCGTCATTCTTCATTCATATTCGCTCTTCGCTAACATTCACAGTGACCTCTCGCGCCACGCTTCAAGAGAAGCCATGATTAACGATAAAAATGGATAATGCCGACCAGAGTAACGGACGCAGCCGCCCGGGTCGCGTGACAGGTAGGAGTTCCCAGCGAGAACATGCCAGAAGGGGTGACTAACGTTTCTCCAACGCGCAACAGGCTTCTCCGTAGTTGCAAGTCAGTGGCCCATAGACAGGGATTCATTTGATAACATTGCAAACGATCCGAGGGTGACTCAGCAGTCGCAGAGCCAGATAGGCGCTCCACCCTCTCTTGCTGAATCCAAAAGTGGTGGCAGTTGGCGGTTGGAGCCGCTGGCAGATCGGAAAGGCCGACGTCTCAAAAGCGGAAGGGCGCTGGTGAGCCGGGCAAGCAAAACTGATTCTTAGAATGCAGATTCTGAGATGGCTGACTGTAAGCATCAGCAAAAGCGAAGCCGAAGCGTACCGGGGCCGCGCCGTATCATGGGCGCCCAATGCCCGAGTTACACCCGTCGTCGAGGCGTCACTTGAAAGACCTTACGGAATGATCCCAAGCGACCGCGTGGGTGTGGCTGACAGCAGATACAGTACTTCCGCGTAACGGGCATCTGCGCTCTCGCACTGGGGCGTCTGCCGTGGCCGATCCTCCTGGACCATCCCGTGGGTGCAAAGTCCAGAGTGATGTTGAGCTTTACTGACGTTGAAATAGACTTCGCACCCGGAGGTGGCTCAATCTGAATGAGGATGCAGACCGGATGAGGAATATGGGGATGGTGATACTGCCACATCCAACCGCCCCCGACCAAGGTGGACAGCCAGCAACCAGCAGATCGTAAGCGGTTCCGGCCATCAGCGCACCCCGCCACACCTGACTGATTCCGTGGCGTATTTGATTTCGAGCGCTTCGTGGAAGAGCAGCTCAATGATAAGGAATCAAGCGTTGCGATTGACGCGTTGTTGGAGGAAGGCCAGGCTCTGCTTGAGCAGGAAAGGCTTGAGGACGAGTCCCAAGAACAGTGGGAGAGGCTGTGGAGGGGTGCGAATATGTTCGGCGGCTAGTCAGCCCGGGACGATTGACGATCTCAGAGGCCTGCCCAATATATCGAACGAACGAAGATTGTCTATATTCATGCCTTGGCCGTGATTGACGTTGATGTCGAAGTGTCAAAACTTGGGTTCATTCGAGGAAAATGCGCCAATTCCGGACTTTTGGTTGATCCGTGCCCGGAGAAACTGTGCTTATGTAACTGAAATCTAGGTCGAATCATACCTTACCTAATAACCGTATCGAATTTATTGATTTCAATCTCCATGTACTCCTTGCTTTTTTGCAGATGCATTAGCACGGCTGTGGAGGTCTTCCCGATATATATCGCCAAGTAGATATAACAACGTTATAGCAAATACGACTAGCAAGGAACGGTACTACAGTATTGACCTTAATCGTTAGCACACCCGCCCCACCCCCAAGTCTTATACCTTTGCCTTTTTTTCCCGTATTTTTTTGGGAGCTAGTAGTAACTAGTTTCGAAATAAAGAGGTAAATCCTTCTTTCTCCGGTAGTGGAATGCTCTTCGGTGGATCTTTTGACCCATCGTATTCGGGAACAAATCAATACGCAAATGTCTTGGACCTCCTTTCAGCCGCCTTGTCTACAATCAAAGTCAGGTGACCTTTCTCTGTGCAGGGCTCTACGTACATGGAGTAATGTCGACGCGGCGCGGCAAGCCAACAAGCTCGAATCGGCCCCGTAAATCTATATAAGATGAAGTACTCTATAATACAGTATCCCTTAAGGGAGCCTTCGGGGACCATGTGATATAAGTCAGTATAGTCACGTGAGCATGCTAGCGCTAACCTTAGTCAGCGCATACTTTGCTTCCTTCACTCGTGTCTAACAGAGTGTATTGGATACATAGTTTCCCGCATCTCCCTGCTTGAGCCATGCATTTATTTCGCCGCTTCAAAATCTCCGGACATATGTCTTTCCAAGCGAACCGTAACACACCGAACCGACTCCATGTTCTCGGTTACTCGTACTTGGCCTTCGATACCTCGCGGCTTATTTGCGCTGTTTCTGGCGCCAAGTAGGAACATTTCCAGGATTCCCCACAATATGGAGACGTATGTTTAACTTTTGGCTGATACTTTGCGCGTCATGGCAATTTCGGCTGGCAGGATGCGCGAAGCTGAATTTCGTTTCATCCAGATTGTCGAGCAGTTATATACCGGGCACCCGCCAGCAGGTATCCCGTTCGCCAACCCCACAGCCATCATCCAAACGGTACAACATCTGGATGGAAGGTCGGCAAATATGAAGTTCTCAACCGCCCTCACCGCCCTCACTGCTCTGGGTTCTCAAGCCGCTGCCAATTCTCTGACTCGCCCGGCCGGCTTCGCCTACGCGGAAGGCGAGAATTTCATGGTCGATGGAAAGCCATTTCTTTTCGCTGGTTCGAATGCTTACTGGCTCCCATTCATCAACGTACGTTCTTCCCAATCTGTCCCATGCCATTTGCAATGCCTGACGTATCATCCTACAGAGCCCAGCGGATGTTGAGCTGTCCATCAAGGAGTCTAAGCGAGCAGGCCAGAAGGTCATCCGCACGTGGGGTTTTAATGAAAAGAACGTGACCTTTGTCCCTGGAGGACTGCCCATGTATGGAGGCGATACGTCTTTCTACTTCCAGTCGTGGGAGAACGGAAAGGCGACTGTCAACACCGGTGCCACCGGTCTGGAAGTCTTGGACAATGTCGTCAGGCTAGCTGAGGCCAACGACATGAAGCTCTTGGTTGCCTTGACGAACAACTGGGTGGGTTGAAATCCGCTCTGGTGTTGACGAAGAGTGGTGGACTCTCTTCGCGTCTAACGCCCTGAAACAATCACCTGGCATCTACTAACACATCCGACAGGCTGATTATGGCGGCATGGACGTGTACACTATCAACCTCGGCTTCCAATACCACGACGACTTCTACCGAGAGCCCACGATCAAGGATGCCTACAAGAACTACGTCTCTACCGTCATCAACCGCTACAAAAACTCCCCGGCGATTTTCGCCTGGGAGCTTGCGAACGAGGCGCGCTGCAGCGCAGACGGGACCAAAGGCTTGCCCCGCTCTGCCAGCTGCTCCTTCAACACCACGAGCGCGTGGTACAAGGAGATGGGTGCCTTTGTCAAGAGCATCGACCCGCACCACATGGTGACCTGGGGAGGCGAGGGCGAGTTCTACGAGGAAGGGGCTACGGATGGATTCTACTCTGGCTATGACGGCGGCAACTTCTACCACGAGCTCGCCCTTCCCGAGATGGACTTTGGGACCTTTCACCTGTACCCGGACTGGTGGGCCAAATCGGTCGAGTGGGCCAACCAGTGGGTCATCGATCATGGTGTCGCGCAGCAGACGCTGAAGAAGCCGGTCCTGTTTGAGGAGTACGGCTGGTTGACGCCCGAGTTCCGACTCCAAAACCTGAACCGCGTGGCCCCCGCCAACGAGACGAGAGTCACCGTCCTTCAGAAGTGGCAGGAGCTGAGCTTGAAGTATAATATGTCGGACATGTACTGGCAGCTGGGTCTCTGCGAATTGACCATTGGATGCAGCACCAACGACGGGTTCACAATTTACCTCAACAACACGCCTGAGGCGACGCCTCTGATCTTTGATCATGCAAACGCAATCAATGCCAAGAACAGTGGACTGTAGTAAGGATTGAGGGTTTAAGGATGTCAGGGTGGAGATATGAAACTCTGATATCCATGTACACATATTTAATTTACTCATTAAGCTCACTGGGTCTCTTTTACAGAGTATGGCAGAACAAGCAGAGCTAGTCACGTTAGTGTGGCGTAAAGACTACCGATTCACGCTCCCAGCCCCTCCAGCTCCACACCCAAAACACTTTCTTTTCTGTTGTGCCGCGGAGCGTACCCTGTGTCCTAAGAAGCGGCTCTGGCTATGTCATTGAGTCACTGGATCGCTTACGAGATGGTAAGCCATGAGGGAAGACGACGGCCATGCGTTTTAATAGTGATGATCTGCCAGCTTTACCATACTTATGCCTCTGAGTAGAGTTCAAAAAGTGATATTATTTTCTGCCCTCTCAGGCACCAGTCCCTTTCGCATGCTTTACGTCTCGCAGTATTCTTCTAGTTTTAGAGAAAGCACGAAGACGAAGCTGATCCTTCCAGACAGGCGGCTAAGGCGGATTAGTATACTAGTGTGCACTGCCTTCTCGCGTGCCGTTTAGATGTTTATATAAAGTGGATAAATAGAAGATGCGAATCGTTCTGCTAGTTCTATTCAAAATATCCTCGTATAAGCCGCTTCTTCTTGTGGGTTTACCCAAGTAGAGATAATGATTGGTTATTATAATAGTCTCGCAACCAGCTGCGAAATATAGAGCATAGATTGCTAAAGTAGATCAGGAAATAAGGTGCGGCTTGTGTTGTCGACCGTTGCTCTCGTGACAGCTATGCTAATAGAGGGATATGTTTTATTCAAAAGAACTATAGAGAAATTCAGATCTACACTGCAATAGGCAAAGGGAAGTATAAAAGATGAAAACCACTGCTTCGTTTTTGTTATCTCTGGATTTCCCGCTCACGTCTTGTTCATAAATACTCCCTAGTAGGCTTCTGAAGCTAGATGTCCGTCAAAGCTCAAGTTTACTAGATTGCCAGAGGAGGACCTACGGTTCCACCTATTACCTGAGTCCGGCAATCACAATAGTCAAGTAACTCTTGAAGCGAAGACCTTGCTCTGTTCACTATCATATGCATAGCGAGCTAGCATGGAATACCTAAGCCAAGGTATATCCATGTGCTAACATTGCGTACAACCTTAGAGCAGGCGCACAAAGAGCCTGCCTTGAGAGCTCTAATCTCCATCAAGGTTTCGTTTTCAGATTTGCCAAGAAGCTGATCAGCTTATCACAATCCTGTCTATGGTAGCTTGCTTATCATCCTGGTATGCAATCACTACCACGCTACTACATCACCATTCGCCAGCCACCGAACTGCCGCCGCTAGCTGGTGCGAAATCGGGAGTGGCAGAATTGTTCTCGAGAAGCGCAACGGATGTGAAACAAGCACTGGCACTTCTACAACGCGGAACTCGTCACGGATTCCATAGTCTCACGAGACTGTTTTCAGTACTACGGGCGGGGTAAGACAAAACACAGATAGGGTCCCGCAGTTGTATTCAGTCGTGTCTAATCCAGGGGTGTTTATCCTGAAGGGCCATTATATACTATTGCCAGGGCTGGCTGGCTACTACACCACAGCACCACAGCACCACGTGACCTGACCTGACCTGTACGCACTCATTCCTACAACTATCTTCGTCAAATTCAAGCTGAAGTCCGCCAGGCAGAGCTACAAGAGGTAGCGCGACTGACATCCAATCGACAAACCATGTCGATTTTAACCGGCGGGATACAGGGATCGGCTCTTGGTCGCAAGCTGCGTAACCGGTTTCGTCGTTGTCTCTAGGCAGTGTCGTTGATTGAAGAGGCGCAGCTGTCTCCGGCCCGGGGCATGCACGAGTAAGCGAGAGATGTCCAGAGCGTGGGTGGTTGTTGACAATTAAGCGAGCCGTCCCAACCTCACGGTTGCGGAGTGGAAGTAACGGCCCGCAAGACCCGGTGCTGGCGAGAGGTGCTGCACATAGGTCAAGAACTCGTGGGATTTGGAATTTTAGCTAAACATCTACATGCCGAAGTTGTGGTTTGCATATCAGATCCTTGATTCGTTGCTATACCTACTCTAGCCTGCAGCATCTGGATACTCATCTCTCCCCCTGCTGCGACGGTGCGATGATACTCGTGCGAAAGTAAGATAAGCCGCGTCAATCTACATGTCAGTGCTCCTATCCAGCTCCGATTTCTGATTCTGGTTAGTGTGAGAGTCAGTCCCAACATCCACTGCTACTACATTCCCAAATCCTCTCCCAGCTCTCCCGCCCTCTCAGCCGCCGCCGACGGCCGCACCGACGGAGCCGTACCGATGCTTTTCGCGGCCCGGCACAGGAGGGCAAGGTACGTCAAGTAGTCGCTGAGCGAAGTGCGAAGAGCTACCGAGAGAGGAACGCGCAGTCTGGGGTCGAGAGCGCCGTGCAGGATCACGGGGATAGCAACGCAGGATGTAACGACCGCGATCTATGGAATCGTTCGAGTACCCCTTCCGGGATGTTGTTACTGCAAGTATTCAACCCATCCTTCCCTCCCCTGCAGAGCTCAAGCGAGGATCTCCCCTCGTGCAAACAACCAAACCCAACACCTCTGGAATACACCACAAGACCAACACATCAACTCAATCACAGTACAAGATTCCGCGCCGAGGGCTCACCGCGGGTATGGCCTCTCTCCAGCTTAAACCCACAGTAGGAATACGACCCGCCGCCTGTTGCGTCCCCGGGCTCCATCCTCACTCTCTTTAGCTCACTTTCTTTTCGGCCCTTTGTCTCTTTCGATTTCTTTCTTTCTTCTCTCTTCGTTCTTTGGTTGATTTTCCTCTTCGTTCTTTAGTTGATTTCCCTCTGTTCCCTCTCCTCCCTCGCTCCTGCACAGGCAATTCGAGTTCGAATTCGAATGCAGTTTCATATTCGAGACCGAGACCGAATCAACGGCCTAAATCCTAGAAGAGTCACAGCGAAGCAAGAATCCACGGATCAGATGGTTCCCAAGTGAATACCCGCAAAAGAGGGAGACTGATATATTCACGATATACCTGGAGAGCTCTCTGCCCGGCCTGTCCGGGCTACATACGTTCCTACCTACATACATATTCATTACTGTATCACCGCCCTCTCTAGAAATCTCAACCCCCCCCCCCGCTTCTCTCGATACGATATCCCCATCTAAACCCCATCCACCCCCTTTCCTTGAGACCGTCAACATGAGCAAGGTACCACCCGTCACAGCAGTTATTCTCGTCACCTCGCCCATACCGTTAATCCTCAGCCAGCCGGTGCTTGACATTTCCATCATGCGCACACGACACGAAACGCGACGAGACGATGACAGATGTAGTGAGGTGGAATACTCACACGTCATGTCACATCATATCGTATTACACTCCAATACTCATCGCATCGTGGACGTTGCACAACATAGTACAAAAGATCGCAGCACACCATAGCACAGCACGACACTCCAAGCGCCGTAAACTTACACAGGTTTGCTCTAACAGGCTAGGCGTTTGGTTGGTCCAGCAGTGTGCACAATCCAGGAGGGATGAATTGCTGAATGATCCATGCACGTAGCACCAGCACCCAAGTGCTTAATCCGCTGTTATACATCTACCCCCTCCCAGCTTCAATCCCTGCATCGGCGTCGGCAAAATACATATCCCTGGCCTGTAAAATTACACCCTCTATCCCTGTTCCCCCCAAGTTTACAAATCCTCCTCGGCGTCAGTGAAATACTCAAAGTCCTTGGGGACCTCGGCCTCCTCGGCCCCCTCCTCATCTTCGTCAACAGCATTCAGCACACCAGCGGCAGCGGCAGCTCCCGAGGCCTCGCCTGCAGCGTCAGCTTGGCGACGGAGATTGAAGGACTCGTTGCGCATGTCCTCGAGGGTCGTTGGCGCAGCCGCTTTCTCGACGGTAGCTTTCTTGAGCTTCTCCTCGACGAGTACTACTTCCTCGTCAGGCTGGGTATCGATCATCAGGATGACACCACCGGTTGGCTGCCAGTGTTAGTGTATACAGCAGGTTCAGGTTGTGGGACGACTGACCTTCTTGACCGGCCTGTACCGGCCTGCTGGGAAGCTGATAAACTTCAGCTGGGCTGGGAGAACCCGGGACATGTTCTGCAGTTCGTAACCGACCTTCTCCTTCTCAAGCTTCTTCTTGGCGAGCTCCGCTGGGGAGGCGGCCTTTTCGCCTTCATCTTTCTGCTCTTCCGACTTGCCATCCTTGGATTCGTCAACGTCCATCTTGTCGTCACCTGGCACACCAACCTTTGGCGTGGTCGGTGTCTGATCGATATCCATGCTCTCACGACGTTGGGCACGCTCCTTCTTCTGGGCACGTCTCTTCGCTTGAGCCGTGGTAGACAGGACGGCGGTAGCAATGAGGGTAGGCGCCTCATCCGTCTTGACCTCCTGCTCGGGGGGATAGTCGAACAAGCTTGGCCGGGTAGCGCTGTGGAATCCGAAAGCGGGAAGGTCGAGGTTTTGATCGAGCCCAATTATCGATGTTGGGGTGAAACTCAAAGACAAGAAGTGGGTGAACGGAAACCAGTACCAGTACTGGGTGAAGACGGCTATTCCAACGATACCAGCCATGTTGAGGTTTCCCGTCTGAGTCTGTAAGCCGATCGTGCAATTCCGCCCCCCGGCATCAATGATACCCAGAGCCAAGGCACAACCGAATTTGGTCATAGCGTCCTCGTGACGGTCACTGACAATCTTCTTCAGGGTCTTGCGAATCTCAGCAACCTTCGGGTTCATGACCTCGTTCTGTTGCACCATGATCATCGCGAGCGCGATCAAAGCTCCTTGACGAACGAAGTCCGTTGGATCCTTGGTCATGGGCTCCAGCAAGTCGATTGCCTCGGCGAGACCAGTCCCGGCGCAAGAGATACCCAGAGCCATGGCCGCGCCATACCTCACATGGGGGTTGTAGGATTCGGACAACAGCTCAACCATCCGTGGTACACTGCCAGGCTTGCGGAATAGGATGAAACCTAAGCTCATGACGGCGATTCTTCGGACGTCATCGTTGACATCGCTGACAGCGACGTGGAGCAGCTTTCGTACAGCCTTGTTGCTCCCAGTCCCACAATATGCCAAGGCGACAGTCATGATGCCGCCATATCGGAGAGTTGGATCGGGGTCTTGCAACAGACCCTCGATGAGCTCATCGGCGCCTTCTTGTCGCCCGTACATGATCAAGGCCATCCCGAGGGCCAGACCGCGGACAATCTTCTCATGCTGGGTGTCATGGGCATACGTAATCATATCCTCGAGAGCTTTGATGTTGCCTGTCCCCAACATGATGAGACCCATGGCGAGACCGACGGCCTCGCCATTTAGAGCCGAATCGGTGTAGAGCACGTTCTTCAGACTGTCGTAGATCTCATCGGATCCAGTAGCCATACCGGCGATACCCAGTCCCAAAGCACCACCATGCTGAATGACTTCCTCGGTCGCATCGGCAAACTGCTTCTTCAAGTAATCCAAAGCCTCTGCGCCGTGGTTGGCGTAAATCAGACCGTATGCGTAGAGAGCACCACCTTGGCTGAAGTTCGACCCGCCGAGTGATGTGGATCGAGGTAGGTAGGGCTCCAGCAGCTTCCTGGACTGTGACAGGTTGCCACGATGGATAACCCCCAGCGCAGCCGTTGCTGAGAACTTGGACCAATTCACAGCCTTTCCGAGCCATTCCAAATTATCGCGGAAGAATTTATCATTGGTTGTGCCCTGGTTCATAAATGCATTGCAGAAGGTGACCGCGGTGTGGAAGATGGAATTTCGACCTTCGAGGCTGTCCCGGACTTTGTTCAGAATGCTCAGGTCAGTATGGTTGTTTCGGTAGAGGAACTCCAGGTTTAGTCTGACTGTCGCGCTACCGTCGAGGATACCGCGTACTCGATCGAAAGTTGCGTACTCTTTCTCCGAGATGTTTACGGAGCTGGGAGCGGGAGCACCCGCACGGTCGTTCAACTCGCTCAGGAGTTGATCTGACTCGGTGGCTACAAAGAATCAGGTTTCATGGCCAGAATC
>JAENRP010000052.1:72795-109226 GCA_024741835.1 Diplocarpon mali | reverse complement strand
TAGACTCACGATTCTCACTCTCTGGCGCCGGTGGCTCGGGAAGGGACTTGATCACTTTGGAGAGGAACTCTTGAGTCCCATTATCGTAGAGGTCGAATGCGATTTGGTAGGCGACAGCAGTAGATGTTTGGTCATCGTTGGCCTGTACATGTTAGCACGATCCAAACCATCGCCATGCCGGCGACGTACCACCAGCTTCTTGAGCATTATCGAGACATCCTCATCTTGATCCAGATACACGGCACACTTGGCGATTGAAAAGTAGTCCGGTGTCGGTATGTCACTCAACAGATCTAGGATCAACCTCAAAATTTCTGTTCGCAAGCGCCGCTCTTGCACAACGCCCATGCAGATATCCAGGACGTACTCCATCAGCTCTTCCGTCGGCCCCAGGGTTCCCTCCACCCGCTTCCCTCGGGACTTCTTCTCGTCGTCACTCGCGCGCTTGATGACTCGACGGAGAACATCCAGATTCTGGGCCTCAACCGCAATACCCACGACTTGCCTGTATCGCCCACTCCGCATGCAGCTCTCGAACAATCGCTCGATCACCTTTTGTAGAGAGGCCTGTGTCTGAAGGTCGAGCACAAAATCCGACCCATCCAGCTGCGACGGCGCCGAGATGTTCTCGGTGGACGCTCGCGAGAGGAGGGATTTCGACGGCAGGGTTGATTGGGAGAAGGGGGTAGTTGGCGAAGTGAGGCCGACGGCGGATGTATCGTTCTTGTCCACCACGAAAGAGGTCGCCAGGGTTGGGAGAGTGCCGTCCCTCGCCGACTCCTTGGGGGCGGTATGCTTCGCCTTTGAGATGGCAATGTAGCTCTCCACACATCTCGAGATGATCTCGTCCTCGAACTCGCCCTCATTGTCAAGCCTGAACCGATTGCCAGCGCCAAGAGCAAAGATCATGCTCTCATTGTAGGACTGCAGATGGTAGTAGACCTTAGCTAGCACGAGAGATGCCAGCTGTCGTTCGGGGAAGGACTCGTCTTCGTAGAGCGCCTCACTATCAGGGCCCGTCAGCTAGACCCCGAGGGACAGCACTTGCGGAATTCTGGTTCATGGCAAACTACTCACATCTGGCCGATCGAACCAGCCACCTCGGTCCACAGAGTGTCAATATCGTCGTTCAAGGTCTGCAGCGCGAAGACCTTGAGCTCAGACTCCTCGTCGAACAGGAAGCCTAGGACTCCCGACGCTGAGGTCAAGCCCGGCATGTTGGGAGCGTTGTGACTGAGATGATGAAGGTGCTCGTACTCGCGAAGTAGGGATTCTAGCGGTGGTAGCAGTGCGCAGGAGACTGGAGGCGTGAGGTTGAGTTTGGCTTGCGTCGGATCGTGTCCCAATGGATTTCCTTTCCACAGCTTTCGCCAGACCAGGCAGAGCTGTCACGTAACCGCGCAGCTGGGCCGGGCAGCTGAGTAAGCGTGACACCTGAGGTATTAAGGCCTGAATTGGACGAGTCGAACCTCAGGCCATACTTGGCGTCAATATGGGGGTAGATATTATCGTTATTTCGATGCGCGCGCTCGTAGGAAACACGACTTGTTTTCTCTAGCTGCTGTCATTGTTGTTGATCTGCTCCAAGGCCCTCGTGGATCGATCCAAGATGCAATGCTTTGTCTCCTCTTTGATCTGCGAGGCGGCCTCTTTACATGCAATAAATGGCTCCTGCTCCTGCAAATGCGTATTGTCGCGTGCGGCTCTGCTGATTGATGATGGGTCAACACTCAGGAGGCAGCAGATACATGGTGAGAATGCCAATTCAAAGGAGAGACAGAGGGGTGTGAAGGCAAGGTATGGATGGAGTTCTGCTCGCCCCAGAGCAGCGCGTCGTATCGCATCATAGTCCTGATGACTCTGCCGGGGATGAGGTGACCGGCGCTCACATCACCGTCGCCAAATCCGTGGCCGTTTCCGTGTTTTTGTAGCCCTCCCCAGTTGCTGCAGCCGTGTCCTCATCGTCTGCGAATCCACGCCACGCCCGCCTCTCCCCCCCCCCNGTCGTTTGAGTCGTCTGCATCCTTTGTCTCGACGCCCCCCGTTTGCGCCAGTACCAGAAATCCCCCCTCCCTCCCATCATCGACTACGAGCAGCATCATCGAGAGGAAGAAGAGCGCAGAGCAGGGCAGAGCAGGGCAGAGCAGGGCAGAGCAGAGAGCACAGCAGAGCAGAGGAAAACGAGAGAGTCGCGATACCTTTCAGATGTCCAGCTCGCCAAACAGAGTCTCGAGTCATACATATCCAGCCGGGCCACAGCCAGGGCGCGCTTGGTCTGGTGCTGGAGGCCGCATCGCATCGCAGCGCAAACATGGACCTCAGATCCATCATCAACACCGACGGCGACAGCTCCCGGCACAAGCAGGCGGCGCCTGTCACGCCAATCCAGACCTTTCCGCAGCAGGCCTTTCCAGATTATTCCCAACCTCCACAACCACATATACTCACCGCGTCGGGGAAACATAAATATTCCTCGCAGGACTACGACGGCGCGCTGCCCAGCGCCGGTGGCCCGATATCCTACGCCTCACCGACCCAGTATCACCAGCAGAGCTTTCAGGGACGCCCTCCCCAACCGCCGCCCACTCAACCGCCTCCTCAGAATGATTTGCGATCTCCTCGAAGGTCTTTCTCGGTACAATCCCAATCCCAATCCCCATATCTACTCGCACACTCGTCCGCGACCAGCCAGTACCCGTTTCCACAACACCAGACACCTCAGAGTCCTGCTCAGCATCACCAATCCCAGAGTCCCGCTCAGCATCGCCCTTCTCAGAGTCCCGCTCAACACCACCCTTATCCGCCTCACTTCCAGCAGAGAGACAGCTACTCACATTCGAATCAGCCAATCCACCCCCAACACCAGAATTCATTCCCGCAGCAGTCTCCGACCCCACAAACCCCTCCAATTGGCCTGCCCGGCGCGACTCACCCCTATCTTCATCACCAGAGGTCTGCCTCGTCCGTCTCGACCGAGACGCCAACCTCGGCCAATAGCCAACAGCAGCAGTACTTCAACCAGTACTCGCAAGACAGTCCGGTCTCTGCGGGCCCCTACCCACCATCCCAGACTCCTCACCACCGTCAAGCCTCCCAGCAGTCTCAGCCCGGCACAGCTCTCGGACCTCCCGTAAGCCAAAGACAACTCTCTGTAGCCTTCACCCAACCGCCGAGTCCCTATCAACAACGAGGAATCTCTTCTGGCCCTTTAACCCAGTCTCAGCAGACCTCTCCCAAGCCCCCTGCGCCCCAGTCGATACCCAGACTACCGAGCACTCCGAGCGCCTACGATTCTCAACGAACATCCCTCAGCGAAGAGCGGAGAAGGTCACATAGTGAGAGGGACAGGAGTGTCAGTGTGAGCCCAAAGACACGCCTAGCGAGCCAGGCCCGAGGCGAGACGACGACACCACAATTGGAGAAAGAGTACAACCACTCGGCAAAGCGCAAGTTGGACGATTGTGAGATGGCAGTCGAGGAGCCGCGCCGCATGGACTCGAGAGATACGAGGCCCCAGGTCAATGGCAACCACCATGTGCCATCTCCATCGCCGCAACCACCACCGAAGAAGAGAAATCGGTATACGGAACCCCCGATCTGGGCCCAAAGCATCCGCAACAAACCCATACAGGCGGGAGGTCGCGGGCCCATGAAAGTCAACGGGAAGCCACCTCAAGCCAAGCAACCGGTACACACACCCCAGACGCAGACCAACGGAAGCCAACCACCTCATCCCGCCACTGTGCACGGCAAGACGCATCCCTCTGCATTGCTCGGTCCGTGGGAAGCTAGTATTACCGGTGTCAAGCCGGTGGAGCAAGTCACAAAGTTGGTTGCGGACTTCCTCTATCTGAACGTCATCTCTCGGGGGGATCTGGGCGAGTTGGCGAGCAGGGGCGTGGAAATCGAGATTGAGGCTAAGCTCGGTCATGTTATCGACAAGGAAACAAGTGACCGGTATCGCCTACCTGTGAGCTCGGAGTGCGTCCTCATGAATACCAATCGCGTGAGGTTTGAGAGCTCAATGACCGAGGTACACCAACCAGGATGAGTCGACGGAAAAATGCTAACCATGCGCAGAGTCAACATCGCTCGCTCAACGCCTTTTTAAACCTCAAACTTCGTGACGCGCACCCAAGCAACCCGGTTGCGGTCAGCACGGGACGGGTCGAGATCAAGTACAAGCACTCTCGAGAAGTAGACAGCTTCTACGAGCTTCCCAAGGCGATGTACGGCGTCATTCCACCTGCGCTGCGGGAGAAGATACCAAGCAACCATGCGGTTAAGGTCCGAGTCACGCACGACCAGAAAACCAGAGAAGTCAAGGCAAAGATCATCAAGGCTCGTATATGCGACCTCGACATCCTCAACCCCCAAACCCCCCTCGATTGCAGAATCAGCATCAACTTTGAAATGAGGTTCGATGGCAATGTAGAGGATCTAGGGTCGAGTTCTGGTTCGGAACGGAATAAAGACCGGCTGAGCTATACGCAATCCATGTATCAGATTGATCTCACACAAGTGACTCAACAGGGGGTCTCTACCGTAGGTCTCCTTGTCCACCTTCTCAACGTACAGTCTCTTAACAAAACTCCAGGGGGGAGCAAGCCAAATCTCCAAAGAACACGAACTCGAAATCGAGCTCTCAACAGCCGCCGTTCAGGAACAAGGCCAAAAAGCAGTCAACGGCGAGCCCAACGAGTACCTCTCGCTCGTGGAGGGCTTCATGGACAACATGCGTGTCCTCTCCCGGGCTACACCAGCCCCTTGACTGGAATACTCTATGGTGGACACGGATCATGGGGGGGGATCAGGGAAACGAAAACATATCTGCTCGGCTTAGCGTGCGTGCATCTGGCCCTTCACGTTGGTCTTTGACTGGGGGGGCGTAAATCGGGTTGGCGTATGGGGTCACGGATACGAAAATAAGCAGGTAGAGCAGCCTCGTTGACCAAGCGAGGTGGGATGAAATCTGCCCAATTAGCTAACCAGCCAAAGTTACACATTTGGATAGAAGAAAGTAGAGAATAGAGGAATGACTAGGTTGCTGCCAAAAAAAACCTATCTCTTTTCTCCCTAGACTTCTTTAATCTCTTCTCTTTAATCTCGCCTTGGTTTTTTCTACTTTTGCGTATATAGTTAGCTTCAGCCCAGAGCCCCCGTCTCCCCCCGCCTACCTGGTTGTTGAAGGTTTTATTTCGCAGTCATCTTCTTGGCCTGGTAATCTTTTTTTTTTTTTTTTTTTTTNNATTCTTCTTTTGCTCTATTTCTCTTCTACTTGCCGGGGATTTTTTTTTTCTCGGAAAAAAAAGAAAAAAAAAAAAGTCTCACCATTCGACCCCCCAGCGCTCGTTCTAAACACCAAGGTGTTCTAACGCAACAACACAACGCAGGGCACGACAGGACAGGACAGGTAGGGAAGACTGTCCCAGCAAACGACGAGAGCGAGGACCAGACCTGCTGTCCTGACGGACCCCGCTAGGAGGGTAGCGGGCACAGCGTGAGAGGCGGGGAGAAGTGAGCGGTCGGTTCTCAGCGCAAGACCGCTTTGCGCGTCTGGGCAGAGGGTTCTCGCCAACGAGTCCTGCGCCGCGATGCGAGGCGATGCGATGCGATGCGATGTGCAGGCACGAGACGCGACTCGGACTCGGGCTTCAGCTTTGGCGAGACTGGACCTCTCTGTGTGTTGCTACTGCCAGGGATGCCGAGAGCCGCGGCGTCTCGCGTGCCTGGCTCGCCGCGAGAGATATTGCTGGAGTCTGAGGCCTACGATCTGGTTCGCTTGACGGCGGCCGCGGTAAGTCGCCAGGCGTGCGATCGTGAGCAGCGCCGTGAGGGCCAAGTACGTCTCAGCTCGCTCTATTGTGTTCTCGCTCTACGCTTGGGAGCGGGAGGAGGGGTGTTGCGCTCCTTGCGCGCTATTCTGTGTATTGCTGGTGGGAAAGGTGCGCTCAGAGAGGGCGATTCGGCGTGGTGTTCTCAGGAGCATGCCATGTGCAGGGAGCCACGCGCCGTCTGAGCTGGGACGCAGCCGGGAGGACGAGTGTGCATTGCTCGACTGGCTCGGTTGTGCCCCGGTCATGCCGCGAGGATTGGAGAAGTATGGGAGTTTGAGATGGGAAGTCGTCGATGTTTGTCGGACTCGCTGCAGCTCAACGGCGTCATCCTCCCAGACCATGGCGCCGGGGAAGTGGCTGATCTCGCTTACCTGTAGACATTTTGAAAAGGGGGGTTTTAGGTAGCAGTAGCAGTTGAAAATCTGTCATGTGCCTGAGGGGATTATTCCTGAGTTCATTCAGTACAGAATATGATTGCTATCCAGAAGGTAGGGAAACTGGCAGGGGTCGTTAGCGAGTATGTTGATCAAAGAGCTTGGAATGTATCATTTCGCGTACCTCGACGCACCGGCTGCCTCCTGCGAGGTCTCCGTCACACCTCACACGGACTCGGCGAAAAAGTTCAAAGGTCAACGAGACAGATCTCGCAGGAGATGCCTTGCGCCTTGTCGTTCGCGGGAGAGATCTCGACACCTTGAATCACCCAGCTTCGTGATCGAGCGTCCGCACGGCAGGGAGGATACTACCATGCTACCAAGCAATGAGCAACTACTGCATGAAACAGAGATTTCGAAAGATAGCCCTCGGATCCGAACAAGCACCTCGGGGTTCTTGGTATCTTTCCTACCCCAAGGCGGCTACGCGGCATCTGAGCGCCGGCTCTGGAGAAGGCCGATAGAAGGCTGATATTCTTACCTCTAGTTATTGGCGCCTCTCAAGCGACCCGGCTCGGCGTTCGAGAGCATGTATTCCTACTACTGGGGTTCTCAGTAGCCGCTGCCCGTATTACTCTTGTTGTGTAGAAAGAGACGTATGTATATCGCTAGTTATGGCCTGGATGGGGTAGATGAGTCCGAGGCAATACCTTACAGCGTTGATTTTATTGATCTGCGATTTTTGAAGAGCTTAGTCGCCCTTGGTCCTCCGCTTGTCACCAGAAACAGCTTCATTTGAGCTTCGTCGCGCCGCTGGTGAGATGAAGAGCTCCACGTCCCACAGCTTGGCGACACGTTCCTCAGGTGTTCTTAACCAATCCCATCATTTTGATAAGCGAGTGTCAACAAGACCCTAGTCGTCACGACACCAAACCACGCCTTGGAACTCCTCGATATAGCGGGTGGCGCTGTCGTTGTAAGAAAAAACACTACGCTCGTCTCCTCACACATGGCAATACCGCCGAATGGTTCTCCCGACTCCATGAGTCGTGTTGTCGCTGGTCAGCGCCAGGTAGCTTGATGTGGCGGATCAAGTATCTATTACCCAGAGTAGGGATAGCACCATGTGGTGCACACAAAGCAAAATCTCGAGTGTATTCTTTGGAGATAACTCTTCTGGCTTTGATCGGCATGGACTGAAACCCACTTTCACATGCGGCACGGTAGTCTGGGTTCCGAATCTCCCTGGCGACCCGGAGCGCGTGCCACCGTCCATGCTGCAGCGAACGCCTCGACGGAAACGGTCACCAGCGAGCGACAGCTCGGATCCACACAGGAGCAGTGCGGAGACGGAAACGAGTCTCGGTTGTGATGGAAAGGCATGTATCGTTCTCCGGGAGATGCAAGCCACTAAGCTGCCGTCCAGCAGAGGCTCCTGGCGCTGCCGTCGAGAGGGGATCTCCGCCTGGATGCGAAGTCTCCGGTTTGCGGTCATCCTCCTGAGTACCGGCCAGATGCTCGACACTGGAGTCTTTCTCTACACAGAGGGGCGGTCTTGATCTGCACCCAACCCTCGTACTGACACCCCACAGCCGGATCCACACTGAGCGCTCTCGGGCCCGTGGGTCTCGGTCTCGCGTACCAGGCTCTCGAACTGATAATCGCCATCTCTCGGCTGTCGGTCGGCCTCGAAATCGACTCCTATTTCCCCAATCGATCTGACGCCGAGGCCATGTATCTGGAGCAAGGCTGGCCACGGCTCAAGTACTACTCCCCGACTGCGCCCGCAGCCTTTGGAACCATTCTCTCTTTCGGCGGCAGTTACTATCGGTTCATGCAATCGAATCCGAGAGATTGATTGACTTACGACCAGCGTGCTTAGAACGCATCCTGCGTATCTACTATCGAAAAGTGAGCTTTCCCATAAAATGGCAACCTAATAGAGTGGCAATAAAAAGAGACGCTGTTACCATCGCAAGTACATCCGCAACCCTAGCGGAACCTCCGCTCTATCCTCCCAGACGTGAAAATCCCCAATGGATGGTCCTTGCGGTCTCGAACGCCATTTGAGGCGCCAAAATACAAACTTGATGCGGTAAGCCCCGATTGCCCTCACCAAATAAAGCTAGTCCAACACAGCTTCGCAGTTATAGAGCTCGTCTCCCCAAACCCGGACCCAGGCTCCAACTCCCGCACCTCTGTTAACGGGACGGCGAGGGATGCCTACGGAGACTGGAGCACGTCTCACACCGAGATCTATATCCACTCTTCGGTCCCCGATAATATGATCATCAAAGGGAAGACAATCGCTGCCTGTCTGTTCTCCGCCCAGGTGTTCGGCGGGAGCGCCGCGCGTGCTCTCAACATCCGCATCCGAGCGAGCAGATCACCCGTTGGAGACTGACCCAAGACCCTCTCCTCGATCTAATCCATCGACTCGCGTAGCGGTGCTGGTTTCGACGACACCCGCTCTGGAGCCAGGCGAGAAGAAGAGTACGGCCTTGAACTTCGGCGATGGAGCCGAGTGTCCAATGGCTCGCGAGGATGGAAGGCCTAGTCCCCAGACTCCATCCGTCTAGTCGTAGCTCCAGGTATGTCGCATCCCCGCCGACAACGCGTCTTTGCTCTCCCGCTCTCCCAGACAGCGGCACAAGCCCGTCGCGACCCTGCTCAGCCGCTACGCTCTCGAGCGACGACAGTGTTCAGGGCAAGGTTCTCGCTCCTCCACTCGGCGATGCTCTCACCTCCGGCTCGTGCTTCTCGAAGCGCCCCCTGTGTCTCCTTCGGCGCAGCTGTCGACGGGTCGTCTGCGAGCTTGGTTCGCGCGGTCCGGGCTGCGTAGCTACATCTTGAGTATACGCCGGCGCAGACCCCGGAGTGCGGTCGCGTGCGTGATGTTGCGGGCGAGGTGTATGCAGTGTGCTACGAGGAGCGGACGGTCGTTGTCGAGGAGTAGCTCGACTCGAGTGTTGAGAGGCAGAATCTTCAAGCGGCGGAGCAGGCGGTGTGGGTTGTATCCGTGGCAGTATTTGCTGCCCGAGGGGAGCGTGTCGTCGTATAGGGGGAATATTGTGTCATGTAGTTCCGTCTCGCACCGGCTTTTGGGTCTTCCAACAATCAGACAGGTTTGCAGACAGACTGTGCACTCTCCACTTTACTCGAGTCGTGATGGGTAGAGCACGGCTTGTGCCGACGGAATTGCTGGTCCTTGACCTTCGCTGCCATCTTTCCGACAGTCGCGGAATACCCTGGTGGGTTCTCCGGCCTGAATCTGTGGCGACTCGCTAGCAACACTCGCTTAGCTGTTGATATCTCCAAATCCACGCCGCGATGCAAACATCTCTTCGCATGTGCGCTCAAGACACACAAAGCATCGATCTCTTTCCAGCCTTGTGATTCGACCCGCACCACTGACCATCTCGCCCGCTGGAAACCGTCTCGCAATCCAATCCCAGCCTCCGAGAAGCGCAATCACCGGCTTCCAGGCAGCCCGAGCAACAGCATGGAGAACAGCGACGGCCATATTCTCGGCAGCGGTAGTTAGCTATTGCACGTTGTATCTTCCATATCATTGACATCTCCGCTTCATATGGCATCAAAGCCAGCGGCATGGACGGTGTCAGGTGCCAGTCTGCTGTGGGTACCCAGCCACGCCGCCCCGAGATTCGCACACTCGGCTCTCGTGCCGAGAAACCGGAGGGCCTGGACGTAGACTGCCATGAGAAAGAAAGAAAAACAAGGTGAGACCCTGCACTTCGATTTGCTCCGAGTCCTGCTGAATTCTCGGAGACTGGGACTCGGAGAATAACTTGATGATATGGCACAGCCCCCAGGCTGACAGCTGTCAGACTCCGTGGTTGCCTCCAAGGCTCGTACAGACGTGTCAACGAGTCGTGACCTGCGCAGCATCGTTCTAGTTTCTGGTGGGATTTCGGACGTCATTATATTGCTAGTCGGTGTATATCAGCGGCTCTTCCACAGCTGACATGAGATCTAGACAGATGGGATGGGTCTATGCCAGTTCAGAGACATTCAGATAGCGGCTTGCGACAAGTCTTCCGGGCTTCGGGAGGCCTCTTGTTGGATTCGCCTCGTGCAGGGGCTGCAATATTGATACCGCGCAGTGCCAGGATCTCGCATCGAGAGAAGTCTCGGGTGGACTCTCGTCTGTTCTCGCGCAGCAGTAGGCAGAATGGGATTTTCCCAAGATGAGCACTTCCGGAGTTCAGAAGTCCTGACCACCAGATCGCCGGGTTTGAAACCAAGATATTCGCCGGTGTGGCGTCTCGAGAGTCTCATCGGAGCGATGCCTAGGAGTATCACCGAGAAGGAAAGCCAGCTCTTCAGGAGAGATTCAGCCGGGCATCTTTTCTGCATGCACCTCGTCTGAACATTTGGTGATGCTATCATTCGACGAGAACAATTGGGTATCAGGAGCCCTTCTGCCCTGAGCATCGATCGAGCGCGGACCTAATTAATCCATGACCTCTTGAAATGTAGTCTCTGCCCTGTCGAGAAACCAGAGTGTTGTGATGAGGTTTGCAGACTCGTGGCAAGGTGTGGCCGCTGGCTGAGATGGTGGTCAGCCTCCAAGCGAGCTCGCCGCGCGCGGCAGACTTGGGCAAAACGCGATTCATGATATCTCAGTCGCCCACCGTCCCACCGCATCTCCGACTCTGATCACCGCACTCACCCCGTGAGACCTGGGTGAGCTGCGAATGCCGTGTCTCGTCCTATGTCTCCGGTGTTCTTGGGAAGGCTGGGACCCGAGGAACAAAGTGTGGCCTCGCTTGCGCCCCCTGTGCAGAAAACTCCTCTTTTTGGAGATTGGATGTCTTGTAGTCAAATCTAAACATAGATCTGAGACTGACACTCGACTGGCGCCGACTCACATCGACTACTTTCGCTTCCCCCTCCGCGGTTCGATCCTTTGTTGCGCTGCAAAATCTCGAACAGACACCGGCGCCTGACGTAAGCAGGCACCGGATCTCCCGTCTCGTAGGTGATAGAATCTAAAGGTGTAGATTCTGAGTTCAATGGAGCTGCAGGAGTAATATACAAGGTACGATTACATAAGCACAATCCTTGTATATTCCAACAGTAGGGTACTGGACCAGCATTTCGCTCACCACGCTCCCAGGGGGAAAAAAGGCTCCCCGACGCAGAAAAAAGGGAGATGCGCACACTGCCCTCGAAATATCTCCATCCAAGCCCGCGCCCTAGCTATATCCTCCGGTGAGGTTGATGTGCTTGAAATCAACCGAGGATCGCTCGCGCTGTCCAGGGGCCCTTAAGCGAGAGTCGGATGTAATCAAGTGGAGGTTTGTTTATTAGCCGCCCGTGTCCGGCGGCTCTGCCATCCCAGCCAACAAACCACATCCTGTGCCGCCAGAGAGCGAGAAAATGGTTTCAGCAGACGACAGCCGATGCGGGAGTTGATACTTATGGAATCGGGGGGATGGAGCATTGATCAGCCCAAACACATCAGACTCGAGACACTCGCGGCGACGGCAGACAGGAAGAAGTGCTGCCGACGGCGGCGCCCAGCTGGATGCGCCTTTGTCCCCGGCCGTCGGCCATCTGTCTGCGGCGTTTCTCGCGTGGACTCACGACATTTCCCTCAACAATCAGGAACGCGGTTTGAGGAGCGAGCAAACATGGTGGCCATCTCAACCTTCAGCATCCATCCCAAGATACCGTCCCCGGGTTTCCCAACTCTCGAGCCAGCATCTGCATCTCCCCCACGACGGACCTTTCCGCCTCCCCTGTCTTAGTTGCCGCCCACCGACTCTACGCGCCGGCATCAGACTTTGTTCCTTCGTTTGTCCTCGAGGAATGCGTCAAACGTCGTCTCAGGTCTCCGAGAAGCAAGATGGGAGGCTGCCTTGACTACGGACAGCTCCCCCCCCGCGAGAACTCGAGGAATGGCCCCCCGCGCCGACGAAGATCGCGTTTGGGGGTTTCAGAGCTTTGGTCCGCGACGGCCATGCCAGTGCTTTGGCTGGGTGCCGCGCTGTGCATTAAAGGGGCCGTCGAACAGCAGGAGAGCCTTCATCTCGTCCGTTTCAGCGCCCAGGGGCTCGAATGAACCAGCTGCGCGCCGGCGTCAATGAGGCTATAGACGAACGTGCCGGGGGCTCTGTTGCCGCCGCCATCGCCGGCCTCTCTTTGTTTTGGCGCCGCGGTGTATAAGAGACGGCCGTCCAGCCCGCTCTGTCTGGCCTCCCGGTCCTCTGGCTCTCTCTGCAGCGCCACTCCGTCTCCAGCATTTGTGTCTGGAAAATCCGCTTCCTTGCCTCCGACTCCACCAAGATACCCCTCGACGCGAGCTTCCATTCCTCGTTTCGGCTTGGTCGTTTTCCTGTCGCTGTACTCGTCTCCTCGCCAGCGGACCGCAGTCGTGTAAGACCTCATCCTCCTGGCGAGGTATCTGATGCCCCCCGGGTCTTGCTTGCCGCTCCCCCACAATCTCGACCGTCTGTCCAGCGATCTCGAGCGACCCGACACAAGTCTCCGCATCGTCCCTCCGCTCAGAGATGCCCAAAGCCTACCGCGCCATCAGGAACCAAGGTTGCTACCGTGTGAGCCCGGCCTGGACCCCATCACCATACGCATCTATATCCGACCGCGTAGCCGGCCCACACCCATACTACTCCTCGACCTCAGGGCCCCTCGCCATGTCGCAGCCGGGCTACTCCCAGGGCTACGTCCCCCATGGCGGCGCCGTCCAACAGTCCCTCGCACCACAATACACATCCATGCCGCCCGCCCAGTCGCAACCGCATCCGCAACCGCCGCCGCCGCCGCCATCCCTCCGATCCTCAAGCGGGGCCTGGGCGCCCTCCGATGACCAGACCCTCCTGGCAGCTCGGGCGCAGGGCCTGAACTGGGCGCCGATCCAGAGCGCCTATTTCCCGACCAAGACGGCGAATGCGTGCCGCAAGCGCCACGAGCGGCTGATGGAGCGGCGGAGCGCGGACGACTGGGACGGCCTGAAGCTGGAGAGCCTCGCCCAGCGGTACATGGCCATGAGGAGGGAGATCTGGGCGGGCCTGGCAGCGCAGACGGGGGAGAAGTGGAACGTGGTCGAGCAGAAGGTTGGTCCTCTCTACCCTACATATCTGCACGCGTCCTTTTTTTGTCGCCCTCGCCCTCGCCCTCGCTTCCGCCCTCGCTTCCGCCCTCGCTTCTTTGTCAACATACTCATCACCAAACAGTGCATGTCCCAAGGCCTCAAAAACCTCCAAACCGCCGCCCGCTCCTGCGCCCGCCGTGAACGCATGCTGCCCCTCTCACCCCACGACCCTTCCATCCCCTTCCCCCTCTCCACCCCCACCTCCACCACCCACCCTCACCCCAGCACCTCCTCCTTGGCCCCCAACGCAAACTTCACCGACGACAGCGGCTACGCGGACGAGGCAGAGCCAGAGCCAGAGCCAGAGCCAGAGCCAGAGCCGGGCTACGAGAGCGACCGCTCGGGCAGCTACCACTACCACTCCCACTCGGCGTCGAACGGCTCCAACGCCTCCAGGAGCCTGAGCTTGAGCGGGAGTGGGAGTGGCGGCGCAGGTATGTCGGCTATGGGGATCGGGATGGGGATGGGGGGAGGGGGAGGGGGAGGGGGCTATATGGGTGTGAATGCAGGCGTCGGCGTGGATGCCAGGTTCCTGTCTCAGCAGCAGCAGCAGCAGCAGGCGGCAGGCAGGTTACCGAGCATGGACATGGGAATCGGCGCTATCATCAACAGAGGACCGCAGCCATCCAGCGGGGTGCGTTGAGATGGAGACGGAGAATGGAACGGAGGTTGAAATCGTCATTGAAATCGTCGTTCAACCTGAGAATGCAACCACGTCGTTTCATCTCGGAAAACACGGCTCTGCGAAGGATTTGACGTTGTGTGGTGACTGTGATGAACCATTTTCTCTTCCTCTCTCCCTCTCTCCCTCTCTCCCTCTCTCCCTCTCTCTCCGTTTATATAGTGAGAGAGTGAGAGAGAGTGAGAAAGAGTGAGAGAGAGAGAGAGAGAGAGTGAGAGTGAGAGTGAGAGTGAGAGTGAGAGAGAGAGAGAGAGTAAGAGTGAGAGTGAGAGTGAGAGAGAGAGTGAGAGAGAGAGTGAGAGAGAGAGTGAGAGTGAGAATGAGAGAGAGAGTGAGAGAGAGAGCGAGCAAAGAAGAGAGAAATGTACATCAAGGAGAAATGCCACAAACAAAAAGCACCATACCTCATCCGAGAAAGCGGAAAAGAAAAAAGAAAAGACGCTTTCGTTCAGGCTCGGCGGCGCCAGCGCCAGCGAGTTGTTGCGAGAACTGCGCCGGTGGACCGGCCTGGAGAGATTTCAATAGACCTGTTCTCTCTCTCTGCATACTGAGACGAGACAAATGAAACGAAAGCTTGCAGTCTTCTTTTATAGCTTATCATCTCTTGTTCAATTCCTACATCTTCATACATGTCCGAGACGCCACTTCCCAACGACCAATATGCAGTCTACATTCGTCATACAATAACACCTGCGCACTTCTCGATTCGCAACTCACCCTCAGCACGATATCATCTTGCGGCCACGGGAGCGGCAACGGTAGCTCTCCTTGTCTCGGGATGAACACCTCCATTGCCCGCACTATACACCGCCTCCTCGTCCTCTTCTATCCAGTCCTCGTCATCCAGATCCGGCTCACCCATAATAGCGCTCCATACCCTCTGCCATATACCCTTCTTCTCCACCATCGCCAGGATCATCACCACGGGCAGATGCCAGACGCTAGCCCAGAAGAGTCCCCGTGCACTCCCCTTGTGACCCTCGAGTTTCCAGAAACGTACAGCCTCCCTGAGAAGATAGATGTTGACCGGCGCGCTGGCGGCTGCGAACGTCCATTCCGTGACGTTGAAGTAGCAGAGCCCGATGCAGATCGGGAAGAAGAGAAGGGAGTACCGCAGCGCGACACGACCGTTGCGGGCGGGGTTCACCCAGCAGAGCATTCTGTAGCCTGCATTCTTGTATTCCTCCCTGATAGACCACGACAGTGACATGAAATGCGGGAATTGCCAGGCGACGAGTAAGCCTGCGAGCAACCATCCCCCGATGTTTTGCTCGCCCAGCAAGAGTTCCTGCCAACCTCCGTGCGTGGCCGATTGTCCGGCTGCTGCGGCCCAGCCCATGAGAGGCGGAATGCCGCCCACGATAGCTCCGATCCAAGTGTTTATCACGCTGATGCGTTTCAAGGGCGTGTAGGCTCCTGCGTACAGGGCTATGTTCAGGGCGCCCAGGAAGGACACGGTAGGGTTCACGCCGAAGTAAAGGGCCGCCGTTCCCCCGATCCCCGCGAGTGCTGCGAAGAGAGCTGCTCCCCCCGTGGATATCAGTCCTCGTACCAGGGGACGGTTCCGGGTGCGGGACATCATGGCGTCCCATTTCGGTTCGTATAGCATGTTGAAGGCATTCGCGGAGGCGGCGCACAGCGTGGTGCCCGTGGTGAGGAAGAGGAGGGTGAGGGGCGAGAGCGAGGGCGTGACGGTCGCAGAGGGGAGGAGGAGTTCGGGGACGGGGTAGAGGGAGTATGATGCGCAGGCTGTAAGGACGACGAGGACAGAGAGGCGGGGTTTGGAGAGGGAGAGCAGGACGGGGATGAGACGGCGCAGGGAGTTCGAGGGAGCTGCTGCAGCGGTCGTGGAGAGATTCGAGGACGAGTTTTGCGGGAGAACCAGCTCTGCTTCTTTGGCTGCTCGGCGAGCAGCTTGCCGTCGTCGGTGAGGGAGGTCTTGGTTTGATGGTGGAGGGGTGGATATCTTCACAGCTTCACTGTCCACCGAAATTGGGCCCGACTCAGTGACTGCAGATGTCCCAGCTCTCCTCCTCGAGCTCAATCGTATCCGCCCCAGTATCGCATTCGCAGAGAAGTATCCCGCTCGCAGTCTAGTCGAATCGGCCGCCGCTACAGCGTTCACATTTGATTTCTGCGAGAAAGTCCTCGTTACCGCCGGCCGGGCTGGCTTTGCTGTCGACAGCAGACATGAGAGGCAAACGGTGCTGAGTCCTTTGGATCGAAAAGCGCTCGTGGGATGGGACCGTATTATCATTGCTCGTGTTTGGTGTTGAAGCTTAGCAATGCACGACTTTTATATGAAGCTGCCACACGGGAGCTAGTGGACCGCTCGCTCATCTAGAGTATGAACGTCACCTACAGGGCGGAATTGAACTTCACAATTCTGAGTCTCACGTCGAAAAAGGCGTGATCGCAACCGGGGAATATATCTTCTACAAGATTTAATGGCACTTCCCATCCTTCACCCGCTTGAGGTTGGGAAATCGCACCTTCATGTTATCATCACGTTTCTTTTAACACGTGACTCAGCCCCAGCCTTATCTAGCATGCTAAGGCCAATTCCCTGGCCCATTGCCATAGGTAACTACGATGTTACAGCTAAGTGCTCCGTAGGCTTCTGGACGGATACGATCATAAAGTTCTGAAAGGTCTAGATCTCGGGGAACTGCATCGACGATCCTAAGTTGGCCGAGAGACAATATTGAAGTGAAGAAGACTTGACGACTTTGAATGCAAGGGCTAATATAAGCTATGGAATCTTGAAAACCTGAGCATCACTTGTATCTTTCTCTACAAACCTGCTTGAGAATTTATCAGGGTAGAAGCGAAAAGCTGGAATTATAAAAGAAACTATCTCGCCAGCAGTAAATAGCTTCCCAAGATCTTACCTCCTCCGCCTTGCCTAAATAATTGTGCTATAATGCTAAGAGAAATGACAGCAATCACATGGATATTTCTAATACAATTGGAAAAATGAGTTTCAAGTTGTTTTCCGTCCCCTGAAATTCCCCTGCAGTAAGCTGCAAAGCTCTTTGTATTCCTGCGGCACATCTTTTTGCAATTTATAAATGTAGCTCTAGAGAATTAAGCTTTCATTTTATAATATAAAATATTAGAGAAAAAGTTCTCTAGGCCATCTTCTACTTGCATGCCTTCAAGATACCTTTTCATTCTTTTGTTTGCACTTGTGAGGATCCCCGTAGGTCTACAACACTTTCACAACAGTTGACGGTTTACCAAAATTAGATATACAACCTATTTCAATTATATGCTTCTCTAATTCACGAAGATAACTGCTGATCATGCATTCATGACAATGATTAGATGGGTTTTCATAGTCAATGTCGAAGTTGAGATATTCTGATCCTACCTCGCTTAGCGGACCAGTCGCCTTTGAGCCTGATCAATTGTTTTTCAACATATAAGGCGCCCTATCCTGTGCCGAAGTTATTCTTTGCTCATTTCTGAGAATTTCTTTGGGGCTATTGCCTTGGAACAAAATCTCTTGCGAGAGGAGATTCATCTGAACAGATTTCATATTCCTGTCTAAACAAGCTCTCCCCCACCTGGCCCACGCTTGACCAACCTGATGCGCATTGTCTCAAGATGCTCCCTCTATTTAAGATTTATAAAGGAGCCATGTGTGATTTATTTACTCAAGATTGTGATAAGGCGAAGGCAGAGCTATTGATTCCGATGTGCTTCGGTCGCAAGAGAACAATTGGAGAGACAGGTATGAACTTGGATCAGAATGTATAGCTACCTACTCCTTGCTAATCTACACTTTGTCATTCGGCCAACTCATAGAAGTACAGTTACTAAGCTTCTCTAGGTTTTACTGACCTACTTGACTCCATTTTCTATTGCTTTGGCGTACTTCCCCCCAAGACACGAAACAAAGTCTATTAGCACCCCCTCAAGCACACCTGCGTTATCCAGACCGTTTCCATCAGCAACTCTCTCCGCAATCATACAACCTCCATTTAGAGCCATACCTCTATTCTCTAGGTAAGTAAGTTAACCTATATCAGAGCCCGAAACTTCTTCTACTCCGAGAACATTTTTGCTATAGGAAACGGTATAGACACTTCAAGTTCAGAGACGAACCTCAATGGCTTATACCTATTAATTATCCGCTCATTCAGCTATTTTATCCCAATGACTAAGAAGATCCACATTAATATGTTTGCAGACTGGTTCCCCTAGTTGAGCTGGCTAGGTGTTCAATGCAGTCAGTTCTGATATGACGAGCCTAAAAAAGGCAGAGAGTCGCAAACAGTTTCCGTGCTACTGTGCAAGAGCTTTCTAGGCGCTAAAGAAGGGTTAGGGTTAGGGTTAGATTAACTTTTGAGTTCGATTTAATCCCGCCAGTTATCTTTTTTCAACGAATAAAGGCGTGGTTCATAGACTCATCTGGAAATCCATCGCCGCAGAGTACATCCATGGTGCTGCTCACTACAATCTCGAAGATTGGATGCGTATCGGCGGCAGCGGGTTCCAGCCGCGGAATTCGTTTTTTTAATGAACAGCGATTAAGGCGGCTATAGCAGTTGAAGAAGTGTAAAGGTGTTGTCTTGCGTTAGTGGGAGATGCTTTTTCGCTTAAACGAATGCTCTCAACGAACTCCCTTCTCACAAATCTGCGAGCTTAGAGCCAGAGCCGCCTAAAGGTGAAACTAATGTCAAGAATATTATATCTAGGCTTCACCTGAGTTATATCCTGTATTTGTGATCTGTTATAAGCAGTTGATGCAAGTGGGGTCTAAAGAAGTCAATTACAAAACACGTTAATCTACCTATGGATTATAGTAATCAACTAGCAGCAGGGCATTTTGATAAAGCTTGAGCGCGGTCACGTTCTTCCACGGAGATGCTGTCTGCTTTATAGATTTGGCGAATCACAAACCCTCGCAGCCGAACTACGAAGTCGTGTCTAAAAGCTGGAATTGAAGCATGAGGGCGCCATACAAATCACTACCCCCCAACTAACACCACGGGCGCTCCAGCACCTGCCTACGCTGCCCTTCTCCGAGCCCGCAAAATGGTCCACGGGAAGCAAAAGGCCTGTTCACTCGGAGAGCATGAGTTATAGACAACAGCTCGGTGGATAGCGAGGCGAGCTACGAATTTCTGACTATGTTCCTCGAGCGCATTCGATCAGAATATGTCAATTTATCGCTGGTATCCATATCAAGGTATACGCCGACAACTATGAAGTCATGGTTGAAGACGATGGCGAATGAGAAGGCGATTTTTTGGGCGAGGACAAATTCTAGAGAGGACCCTCGGCCTTGTTCGTGATGGGAATATCGTATTATACAGAAGAGATGCTTACTGGGATGAAAATCTAAAGCGAGCTAATCTGCAAGACCTTGAGAAGCGTGAAGCTGATACTGGACACGGAAAGTGTCTTGGGTAGATGAATCGGGTTATTTCATTTGGCACTGGATTTGCTGGCCGCATCTGCAATGGAGTTGATGGTATATGGCCCCGAACGAGCTTCAAGAGCTGGCAGCAGGACTCAGTATCCTCCTTGATGGTGTAGAAAATCGCAGGATTAGCCATGAAAAGTTGGAGGGGATAAAGGTTCTTGATATGGGGCCTTTATATTCCTTTTCAGCACTTGGCATTCAGCACATGATGCCATGTTTCAAAAGGAAAGATCCTGTAACAACGGGAATTTTTGCAGCTCGCTACCTGTTTTGTAGAGGGGGTGAAATAAAACGAAGGAGCCAGAGAATGCTTCTTCTTATGAAGTCACAGAAAAACCAAGTCAATAGTCGATAACCGTTCAGACAGGTTCCTGTCAAAAGCCTGTAACTAAGTGCTCGCCTAGCGACTCAAAACTGTTACTAGATACAGTCTCGCAGGAAATATTTGACAAAATAATATTAAGGCTGATGTTCAAATATGAGTAGTTGGAAATAAAATACATTTGGCAAAATGACCAAGTCTCGCTGAAAGAATCTAAATCCAATATCAAAGATCTTTTATTGTTTTTAAAACTAGAACCGTGCTTGACCCCTTGGTCCTACCTAGAGCTACGGTAAAGTTATAAACTAAACTAAATACAGCAGCGATTATTTTTTAGTTTCCTTGTATGCAGGATATGATAGAACTAGCCCCTCCAACCACTAATATGTGGGTTAATGCAAAAATTTTGATCTCAGGATTCTTCATACTACTTTAGAAAAGTTGCGCAAAACTGACGCGAATTCACCAATTCTTGCGAAATAAGTTGAAAACACATATCGAGGTTACGCTTCACGCCAATTTTAATTTCATACAGTAAAACCCTTCTTGAAACTGGGATTCTTGGGTTACATAACAAGCGCCGAGTGGCGTTCTGAGCTCTCAAAAGCAGCTGCTAATGTACTCCATCTTGAAAGTCGAAAACGAATGTAATAGCATTTGCATCACAAAATCTAAATTGTACGTCTGTAAAGTGTAAGAAGACCTTCGAAATAGTTCTATCTTATAATTATCATACTCGTAATCTTTTTCATTATGACCAATCGTTCCTATAGTCCCCAGCTGTACAGGCAACAGCTTGTCAAAGACCCACAGAAGCTTTCTACAGAGCAAATGTCCCCTTTTACCAAAAATATATCCTTAAAATCAGCTAGAAAGCTCCGGCAGAAAGCTTTGATTAAAGCTGAACCAATCCTATACTATTGATACGACAGTTTACAAACAGGCGTCTTGACAATCTATTCCAAAAGAAAGTCAGGTAGTTTACCAAGTTGGTCAACAAGAAAACCGTGATTCGATTCCAACAGAATAAAACATAGCTCTTATAGTAAATTATCTCTCCCCCTGGCTCTAAACAGATAAATAAAACAAACCTACTAACACCTATAGCGCTATCCAATACAAGAATTCCAAAGAGAGAACTACTCTTCTCCTAATCGATATGGAGACATCTCAACCACGCCTAGAGGTCAAGTACATTGCATTTTACAAAATCTGATGACGTCAATTCCTTAATGAATATAATATCAAAGCTGCGTATTCAAAACCAGCAATACGTAGTTTCCTTGCATTTCACATCGGCAGTTGTCTTGACAGGCCTGTGTCTATAGTCCAGAAGAATTTGTCATACCTGGATCCAAGATACAGCGATTGGGAAAGCACTTGTCTCCTCCTTGAACTGGATTCAATTCTAAGGACCTTATTATTATTATTATTATTGTTGGAAAGAAAAAGAAATGAAAATTAGGGGCTCTCACTCCCCCAGCCCCCTCAGCAACCAAACTTAAATCGCCCTCCGCCATAGAATACAGAAGATTGAAATCAATCCTCTCTTATTCGAGAGAAGAACATAAAGATACACTCGAGAGTATACCGCTGTTTGAGATTTCGATATATGGCACTCTTGAAAGTCTCTCTGCAGACTTAAGGAGGGATGGGATGCGTGTACAGCTGAGATGATGCTTTTTAAATTTGGTGGACCAGACTTCTCTATATGGAGTACAATTATACCAGAGTGGCCTTGATAATTGGGAGGACCTAAGGCTTGACGATTGATACTCCATGGGGCGCCACAATGGAGTCTAGGATGGGAGAAGTAACTGTGGTAGTATTAATGAGCAAAGGATAAAGTTGAGGTTCCCAAGTAGCTCACTTGAATTATTATTACTGCAGGGTCACTTGGCAAAAAAAATCAAGCAAAGGTATTTAGCGAAAATCAATATTGATTGATGGTTGTTTCTATTTGTCTGCCATGAAGCCATGATAGTACCACCGGCCTCTCGACAACCGAAAGATCCTACCCATGCGAGAAGCCAATATATCTATTCCCAGCGGAGATCCAGTTCGCGGCCAACAGATCAGAAACCAAGCCGGCACGCGAGCATACTTGAGCCTGATGCAATCCAAGTTCCATCTCAGAGTCCCACCACAAGCCCAAGGGTTATAGGTCGTCAGTATAGAGATCGAGCCCATTGACTGCCCTAACCATCCTCGCAAACTCGTTCAGCACAAGCTGGCTGCCTCGCTGTACCAGGATAACCCGCTTCAGCCTGGCCAGCTGCAGCAGGTCCCCGAGCGCACACAGCTTCCGATCCATGTCGACGGCGATGCGCACGCTCTTATTCCACCCGCGCGGCGCCAGACCCCATTTCGCGTTCTTCGGCCCCTCCGTCACGAACTCCACCGTCAGGCTCTCGACGCCCTCGAACTCCGCGCCCAGGACGCCGCCCAGGATCTCCAGCTCCGCCTGGTGCTTCCGCTCAACGAAGTCGCGGTTCGCGCCCCCGATGGTCTCCTGGAGCCAGCCGGCCGGGAGGTAGATATGCAGCTCTACCCTCTTGATCGCGCGCAGGCTCCGGCGCGGCATCAGCTCTGTGAAGACCTGCAGGCCGTGCACGTTGGCCTCGTAGATGGCACCGTACCGACCGGTGCCAAAGGCGAACGTGTTGTGCGTGAAGAAGACGGTACGCGCCTCGGCCGAGATCTGCTTGTCTACGCACATGATGGCGCACTCCATTGTCGGCTCGCGCGCACCTTCGCGCTTCTGGCGGCGGTTGGGCGGCGACGTCGTGACCAAGGGGCTATGGCTGACGACGAGGAGGGCGTAGATCTGGTTGCGGACCTCCGCCGGGCATTTCTTGAAGCGAAAAGTACCTTCGGGCACCGGCGTGAACGAAGAGCGCGAGCGGTAGTGTTTGTGGGAAGCGGTGGCCGTGATGGAGGTGACGGACTCGGTAAGGGGGACTTTGTCGATTAAGGAATAGGAGTGAGAGCTGGAGCTGATGCTGACACTTATAGGAGCCGTGAGCCCGCTCTCTGCGCGGCTTTGCTGTTTTTGTTGTTGTTGGCGGTCGGGCTTGGTATCGAAGGAGGTGCCACTGTCACCCTTGCTGCTGGTCATGGACACAGACACAGCATAGTCGGCGTGGTTGACTGGCCGCGGGATCCGTGGCTGGTAGCATAGGGTCTGGCTAAGAGTCTTGGGTTTCGGTGCTCTGCGAGCAGATTTTTCAAGTGGTGCTGATCTCTCACCAACTTCAATAGCAGAGGAGTTGTCGGGTAGTAGCCCAGAAGGACAAGGCGGAGAACCGTCAATGTCCATTGCAGATGGATTCATAACTGCAGAAGGCTTGATATAGACTCAATTATTGTTCCAAGAAGACGATTGAGCTGAGGCTAGAGATTGTAGGGTGTAGGTTGGACTGTGTCTGGTCGAAGATTCGTCGGAGCGTGGAGGTTGAACGTGATCAGTGTGCGCGACGCGACGCGATCTTTGTTTGTCGGCTCTGCGGGCCAGATCAAGCTACCGACTGAAAGCTAGTAGTCAGAAACTAAAGTAGCATCTTGCATATGTTGGCAAATATCAAGAAAGTGTTGTATTCTCAGGGCTATCAAGTGAGCAGGTAAAGGTGAAGGTAGTCGCTGTTGATGCGCCTTTATTAGCGAGACGCTAGTCTGGCATAGTGACCAGACACAAAGCCTTTGCAACTCAACCAAACGCAATGATGTCTTTGAAGAAAGTAAGCTCAATCTTACCTACCTAGAATTACCTACCCATATAGCCCAGACTTAAAACCTATGCTTAAGAAACCATTTTTCATCACTAGCGTCTAATCAATCCAGTCTACAGCAGACCTAGCAAAGCGACCACCAATCCAACAAGGCCCCTCCTAGCCTTCTCTATACTGACAGCCCCGGCAGCTGTTGGTGTAGCAGAGCTCCATGATACAGATGTCGAGCTTGGAGTCCCTAGATTTGCTGGTCTTGTTGGCACCATCTCAACCTCTTCTGACGCCGGAGGGCCTGCTGTGCCTACAATTGCTGTCCCGATATTTGGTAGAGCCCAATTACAAGTCACGCTTGAGGGGCAAATGGTTGGTCCCTCAGAGCCAGTCCACTGCGTTGTCTGGCCAGTACACACCGCGCTGCCTGGACAGCTAGTCACAGTCTGGGTCCCACCAGGCATTACGCATGAGCAGCTAGTGAGCGCAGAGCAAGTCGTTGGTCCTTTTGAACCTGTCCACTCATATGATTTTAGCTGTGAACAGAAGCGAGTCCTCCGAGAACTTACAGCAGATGTCTGCCCAGTACATGTCTTCTTGTGCGGGCACGAGGTCAGGGTAGAAAGCTCTGCCACGACAACCACCTCTGTAGAAAAGGGCTTGGGGCCACCCGGGAGGACACATGAACATGTTGAATGCGCGGAGCACGGCAAAGGCCCTTCGCTGCCAGTCCACTGGGAGAGAATTAAATTTTGACATCATGGAATGAATGCGGACGTACGACTGATGTCTGCCCCGCACACGTCGCTTTATGTGGGCAGAACGTGAGGGTAGAGATGACGGTGCGTATCATGGTAACGACGTTTATGCCAGGATATTTTGCTATGGGGATAACTTGCAGGCATGGCGTCTCCAACCCGTTGGAGGAAAGTGATTCCACTGCTGAGACGATGGATACTGTGGCCGTGAATTCGAGTATTCGTGCTGAGAGTATAGTAGAGACGGCATTCGACGCAATATAATCGATTGTGTAGTTCTTGGAAGGGGAAGCAGTCGAGTTCAGCACGCTCGATTCCATTGCGACCACTGAAGATGTGATTGAGAGTTTTTTTGATGCTGATACTAGGGAGTAAGCTTCGATCAAGGTCTCCGTCAATTCTGAAGAGATCTCCATTGGCAGAGTAGAAATAGCTGTGGAAGAATTCGTACTGCTGGAAGTAGAGGCTGAAGAAATCAGGTATGCCGACGCTGAGGAAGATGAAAAACTAGCGGTAGACGAGCTCTCCATGGACGAAGTAGAACCAGTGGAAAAAGTGGTATTGCTGGAAGTAGAGGCTGAAGAATTGATCAGGTCTGCCGAGGCCGAATAAGATGAGAGATCAGCCGCCGACGAGCTCTCTGCTGAGGGCGTAACACTAGTCGCGGAACGAATCTCACTGCTGGTCGAGCCGGAGCTCGGAGGACTGAAAACGGAGATGAATTATCAGCTGAAGCATAAAACTTTCTGGACGTGATTAGGCCAGATACTTTGGCTTGGGCACAATAATCTCTTGGATGCTATCAACAGGTGAGACTTACCTTTCGGTGGAAGTGGCCATGGGAAACGTGCTTGTCAGCCCTATCTCTAATACGAGATTTGATGCGCTTGAGATCAGCGTCGATATCCTAGGAAGTATGATCGGCTCGTCTGAAGTCGCTTGTGGATTCAATACAGGTATCGACGATATTGCAATAGGAGTCGATATCCCCGGGGGAAAGCCTCCCCCGATTGAGCTCTGAGGAAGTGCTGTAGGAGCCACGATCGCACTGGGCGGACTATCGTTCTCCAGAGCTGAAGAGGTGAAAGTCGACATGACAGGCAGTACAGCCGACCCAATGGCAGTTGGCACCAAAGCTGCTGAAGTCGGATTTTCTACGAGCGGGGTGAAAGTACCAAGTACGATCGAGCTTGACGACGACGATCCCGCGCAGTCGGGAACACTGATAGTATTTGAATCCAGCGTCACCTCAGCAGAGAGTCCGAAAGCTCGTCCGTTGAGGACCGTCCCAGTAACAAAGGTCACTGAATCAGATGCAAGGATAGTTCCGATAAACGAGGTTGCCGTACCCAGTGTTGCTGATGATCCGACAGCCCAGTAGACATTGCATGCCTTTCCACCTCCACTCAGAAGCACGGCTCCGGCTGTGGTCAGCGACGATGCGATTTGGAAATACCATGCATCATCAGGCGACCCCGTCCCGTTGAGCACCAAGGTACCAGTCAGTTGGGCAGAGCTGGTGAATCTGTATATGCCAGGGGGCAAGATTTGCCCCCCAAGATCACCCCCTGATATATCTTGACCAGGGCCAAAGCCCGTAACCAAATTATACGCGGTAGAGGCATCTGAGAACGCCGCGTTCGCCCCCTCGCCAATTACAGTATTCCCACTGACTGTTATCGAAGCCTGTCCTGTGATGCTGGTCCCTCCCGTTCCAAGATCTCCGGAAATGGTTGTTGGGCCGGTATTCGTCACGCTCAATCGGCCTAGGACTCCATAGGATTTTGCTGCTCCCAGATTGACCTGGATATGTCAGTTTGGATATGTCTGCTTTCTTAAGAGAGTATCAAACTTGTGCAGAGCTGAGGGCGCAGAGACCCAAGACGCACAGGACGACGGGGACTCTCATGGCGGAGAGTGGCATGATATGGATAACGTTAAAGGAGACTGCTTCACTGGACGCGGTTTTTTTGAAGATATAGCCTTAGCATGGCGAGGAATGTACGGGCCACGGGTATGAAGCCCGACTGCATGCCAACATAGGAATACCCCGCTTTGAGAACAACTCAGTTGATATGCGATATGATTGAAAATGTCTCCCTGAGATTCACTTTCGCAGAACCAGACTCGCTTGATGATCCTCCTCGCCAGATCCAGCAGAACATTTCGAGGTGAAAATGCAAAATAAGAGATTTAAAATCACACCCCAGTTCCTCTCAGCTCCGTTCAAGCTGAGATATCGCGAGTCTTTCAGGAATGGATTGACATTCTCCACCGCAGGTATAGAGACTGTTGTCTCGACACGATTCGCTTATTTGTAAAGAGATTGACATAAAGACTCATGATTGGCAACGAACCGAATCGTGGCATTCCGGGCACTGCTTATAATTGAGCGTAGAAGAATATGAATACTAGGAAGACGAGCACAAAAGAGCGAAGTGATTCTCAATACCGTAGAGAACAAAACATAGAGACCAGAACATAGAGACCAAAACAATGATGAAGGAGGGTTGAAAAGAGCTGCGTCAAGGAATGTGCAGGAAGCCTGATGTCACAGTAGACCATGTGACGTAGGTATCACGTGATTTGGGAGAACCGTGCCAATTTATATATACAACCCGGACGTCCGGATTGTCACCACGCACTTGCGCATCTATTTCGAGATTTCATGTTTTATATTACAGACCGAGAGAAACCTCGAGCGCTTGCTGTCAAAGGCCTCTAAAGACGAAACCCAAGCCTTCCAAGCCACCGTTCAAACAATGGCGCCTCGCGTTGTCTTCCTGAACCCCGACGGTAGCGTTTGCGATGGCTTATACGTACAATCCGACTCCCCGCTGGACGTATGTATCTCTTCATCCATATCATCTCACATCCCATCCTCTCCAACCCCGAGACGCATATCATGAGTTCCGAGATCACGTTTCCGGTCTCCGATGCTTCCCCCGAGAAACATCAAGACGAGAAAGAAGAGAAGAAGAGAAATGCAAAGAAAGAGATACTGACATCTGCCCAAGTGGAGCGAAACCATCCCCCCCTCCCAGAAGCGCTACATCACCAAGCTGATCCTCGACCACCGGTCCTGGGCCGCCCTCCGCGCCGGCGAGCTCAACGACCTCTTCGTCGTCTTCAGCTCGCTGCGCGAGCTCATCCTGCCTATCGCCGACTGGGGCGAGCTCGACACCTACTTCGGCACGCTGCAGTTCACCAAGCTGAACAGCGACCGCATCGTGTACCACGGGGGCGACGTGCACCTCGCGCCGCTGGACAAGTTCCAGTACGACACGTGGACCGAGTACAAGGAGGAGCTGGAGCTGATGGGGGAGCCGGTCATGACGCCCAGGGACCTCGTGCGCGAGCTGGCGCTCGTGCTGAGGAGCATGGGCGCGGGTGTTGATGGGAAGATTCCGACGATTACGATCTGGGGGTGTCGGAGGTTTGAGGAGGGGAGGGCGCAGCCCATTCTCTAGGTGTCGTCGGGGGGTTGGAGAGGTGTTTACTTGAGCGGTGCCGGTTGGGCATTGTGCTGCGCTGTGGGCTTACTTTACCTCGGAACTACTGTTCTTGATACGAGTTCAAGGAGTAGATTGTGGCGTAAAATCTAGTCTACTTTGGCTGTTGGTACAGCATCAAAGCCCAGTTTGACGAACTCACTCGCGAAAATAGCCTCGCTTGCATCGAATTTGAAGACCCATCTTGCAAGTAGTTTAGAGGTTTCAGGGCTCGTTTCGTATGGTAAAGTTACTAGTCTCAAACCTATTCTAAAAGGACGAATTCTAGTGTTAAGAATAAATCGGCGAAAGGTACAGTAACGGATACCAGCTCTGCAAAATCAGTTCGCGGCTAGCACGGTAGTATCGAAAATCCTCACAAAGATTTTAATATCAGAAACGCAATCCACTAGCCTAGATGATCGTACCGTAGACAAGATAGCCAAGCACCTAAACTCTGAATACTCCTATGCTGCGGTTGAATGTACAACATAGCCTCACCCCCAAACCCCTAGGGTCTATCCTCCGTTCTACACCTCGACCATAAACATTACCATACACAACCCAGCTCACAATTCCAAGATTTCTAGAACCAGCTTTCAGCATAGCTTTCCGATATAGTGCGCCCTGGACGAAACCAAGGATCAGTTTCACGCGAAGCTCACCAGACGAGCCCTTCGTGTCGAGAATTCGGCATCCGACGTGAGCAGGCCGCACAGGTCATGAGGTGGGTTCGCTAGCGAGCTACACCAAGCGGCTCAAGTCCGCTGAAGACTTCAAGCGCCGTGCTCATGGCTATCATACGGAACCTCGCTCTGGGGAAGAGAAGAGAAGAAAGAGAAAAAGAAAAAGAAAAAGAAAAAGAAAAAAAAAAAGAAAAAGAAAAAGAAAGAGAAGCGAAAGGCGAGCTAGCGGTGTTCCGCACTGGACAGCAAGAGCAGTTCTCTTCTCTTCTCTCCCACCTATAGTCTCGCAGACCTTCGCTCCGCTGAGCGCACCCCCTCCCTCAACGCAGGACTTCCGTCGGCTGGCCAGGGGTTCTTGTCGACTCCGGTTCGTGTTCTTCGTCTCCGTCTTCCTTTTCGATCACGTCGAAGCCTTCTCCGGAGAGAGCGTCCTCCTCTGCATGTACATCTACATCTCGCTTCGCTTGCGATAAGCCCTTTCGCGCCAGCAATTGAGACGGCTGTGGACGCTGTAGTTGGGGATGAGACGAAGTTTATGTTGTGCCTTACTTCATCTAGTTTCGGCTCATGAGCGGTAGAGACGAGCGCGCTGGGGAGATCACTGGTGAGGCCGGGCTCTCGACTGTCCCTCTCGGCTATCCCTCTCGGGTGTCCCTCTCGACTGTCCCTCTCGGCTATCCTTCTCGGCTGTCCCTCTCGGCTCGGTGGCGAGCGTCATGTTCCAAAGGGAAGCCTTGTTGTGTTGTGGGAAGCGAGCCCCGACTACCCGTGTGATTATGGATCCCCAGTCTCCCTACCCAGGCCAGCAAGGCCCTCTCTCAAGACCGAGAGGGATGCACAAACACCTTGCCTCACTATCAGGCCGTGAGCATGGCATCTGGGACAGAGCTGCTCGTGCCTTGCCGTCCTGGTCATAGCCCAGCGCCAACATGAGATTGTTCGCCGACTCGGCGTACTATCCCAGCCCGAAGCCTTTCTGCAGGCCGGCGCATCCGGGACGGCGGTGTGGAAGGGTTTGATGTCTGCCATGATGATGTCTGCAATGCCTGGCAAACCTTGCCTTGGGCACGCCTGTCGGGCGGAGGTGGAGGCGCGGGGTAAAAATTCGTGAGACTGGCGCTATTGTTTATTGCGTAGTAGGAGTAGTGGCTGTACGTTTCTGATGCAGTCTCTCAGACAGCGCCATCCGCTTCGTCGGCGGACCGTCTCTCGCGGGAGATGCATCGGGCATTCGGGGCCGCTGAGGGGGTTCAGACATCGTTGCACTGCGCCGGGCCAATCCAGTCTCGGCGTCGTGTTGCGCCAAACAACCACCGGGTTGGCAACTCAGTCGACGATAAACAGCCGAGTCCCCATTGAAGAGGTTGGGCAGGACAAGAAGCGTTGCGAGCTGTCAGGCGTGGATCACGTGAGCAGCGTCGCCCGCGTCGCGCCAGCCGTCGGGGGCCTGGTGTAGATGCGTCTGTTTGTTTACATCGAGAGCCGTTGCACTGACACTCAAGTCACAGCTACGCATATGAGGGCCCGACGGCATCGGCTGTCTCTCCCCTGAGGTTTTGGCGTTCAAGAGGATGCACGCGTCTTTAAACGCAGCCGGGTCACGCTTCAGGAGCACCAGTCGCCGGACGGTCCCATCTCTCTCATCTCGAAAGCCTGGGCCGGTCATCTTCATCCTCCCGCAGCGCGGAATCGCCGAAAGTCTCCTCGCAGCGCGAAAGGCGTGTGAGGGAGTTCGAGCAGGGAGTGTTTCCCCGGCAACATTCTGTTGCACGTCGTCGTCTCCTGCGAATTCCGCAGTGGGGTTCCCTGGGTGCGGCTTACCGTGAGATTCGCGTTCGGGGCGGAAATCGAGTGGGGAGCGATGCGGATGAACGTCGGCAGAAGCCCGTGGCGGGCTGCATGCTGAGACCGGAGGGGAGTCAGGGCGCTTGGCTCGGGGTGAAGATATACTGGGAGTGAAGATATACTGGGAGTGAAGATATACTGGGAGTGAAGATATACTGGGAGTGAAGATATACTGGGAGTGAAGATATACTGGGAGTGAAGATATACTCGGGGTGAAGATATACTGGGAGTGAAGATATACTCGGGGTGAAGATATACTCGGGATGAAGAGATGTGTGTTCAGATGGATCCGTCTGCAAATGCAGATATGGATGTATGGATGGATGTATATGTGTGTGTATATATGTGTATATATGTGTATATATGTGTATATATGTGTATATATGTGTATATATGTGTATGTAATTGTATCTGAATTAGTGTGTATATTATTTATTGCTGCGGGTATATCACATGATAGTCACATGACCATGTGCCAAGGCGCTAATGCCGAAACACCCACATACTTGGATACTCTCGAGTTCAGAGAACCATCTCTCTCATAGAATATAAGACACCCAACAACCATCGTTTGCAGTTCTTACTTCCCCGTGCAATCTTCTAGACTACTACTTGATTCCTAGTCATATACATATATATATATACACACACATATACATATATACACACATACATATATACACATACATCCATACATGCTACATGAGACGAACAGCCAATGGGCTCGACAGCCCTTGGAGAACGAGAAGCTCGCTTGAGCATGCGTCCAAGCTCCCAGAGACGATGACAGTTAGCGCGTAGCGTCTGGGTATAGTCATTCCAACCTCGATCTCTTCTGTCGTCACACACACCTCTCACATTCACACCTCTCACATTCACATCTCTCGCGTTCACTTCTCTCGCTTTCACATCTATCGCATTCACATCTCTCACATACACATCTCTCACATATACCTCTCTCACATACACATCTCTCCTGCGCGAAGCTAGAGCCCAATCCCTTCTCACCCGGGTCATGCCTTCTCGGCGCCCCAATTTGCAAAAGAACTTCAGGCGATGTCTTTTTGCCATGTTCCGACTGGAGATCGCCTCGCGTTGCATAGTCCTCGAACCTTGCGAGTCTGAGGGCGGAGGCCAGTTGCCGAGTTTTGCCATCGGCCATGGCTCAATCATTGGATCTTTCCCCGCTGATTGCGGAGTGTTCCCCGTGGAATACGTGATGCGGTGCACGATATGCTTCAAGCCCGCCTTGCTCTCCTGCGAGAGTAAATGCGCCTGTTGAAACTTTTTTTGGAGGTTCGGAGATTCCAACTGATTCTCTGGAGATCGTTCTGTACGCACAACAAGTTCAAAAATGTCATCAATTTTTGTTCCTCGTCTCCAAACGCGTAACCCGTGTTAGATGGTTGAAATGCATTGTCCATTTGCCTCGCGAGATGAAGCCTCATAGCGCCGACTCATTAAGCGTCCTTTCAGCCTCGATCTCGTACAGGCGTGGAGATTCGTGACTGGAGTGCGACTCGACTGGATTGACTGAATATTGACACAGGCCGGTGTGGATTGCTGCATGACCATGTCAGCCCCAGGGTTCACGGTTGGCAAAGGCGTTAATCAGTACAGCCCCACGCAACAAATCCTCGTGGTATTTACTTGATCTATGATCCAAACCATCTGCGTGGATCGTCTTGTATAATCCCCCAACAGCTCAAGTCACGGTCTCGGTTTAGCTGTGGTAATCTTCAGCTGGCTCTCCACGGCCCCCGGTGCAATCGTTGAGAGTACACGCTCCGCTTCGATACCCGGACGAGATCCGGCTTCTCAATCTGCAGCCACATTCCAGAAGGATTGGCAATCAAGATATCCGGTGCTCTCTCTCAAACGTTCGATTATCCGCTACTCCCCTCTACGAGGCCTTGTCTTATGTTTGAGGCGAGAAAGAGATGAGAACCATCCGACTCGGCAGGCTCGTCTACAAAGTCCATCGAAACCTGCGGGAAGCCCTCCGCTATCTGCGACACGCCGACCGGCCACGGACTTTCTGGATCGATGCGCTGTGCATCAATCAGCCCGACATCAATCAGCTCGACACCGAGGAGCGGAATCACCAAATTGGGCAGATGAGCATGGTGTACAGCCGGGCGTCTAAGGTCGTGGCGTAGCTTGGGATGGCGGACGAGACGAGTCGCCGGGCGCTGGACTTCCTAAACCCCCTACCGAGAGGGAACGTATCAGTCGACCCGTCCTGCGGTCAGTCCAGGCGCTTTGCTCGAGGCCGTACTGGCATCGGTTGTGGATTGTGCAGGAGCTTCTGCTTACGAGCGAGATTCAGCTCTACTGTGGGAATCAACAGCAGAAATGGGATCGTCTCTTTTCCATGCTGAAGTCGGTCAACTTCTTTTATCGGACTCGAGCGAGCCCGAGAAACCAACACTCCACAGTCACGGATCACCAGCTGGAACTCGCGAAGGCTATATCTGATAGTTTGCCATAACAATTGTCTACGACGAAGTTGAACAACGCTCCGCAACACGGTCCGACCAGCAAGATGAGTTCGGGCGTTTACACCCTGCTCGAGCTCTGTGCTGCGTCCGGAAGATCAGGATGCGAAGATGTCCGATATAATGTCTTTGGACAACAAATTATGGCGGATACGTATTGTAGGGCCGCGAATCACGTCGACTACTCACTGTCTTTCAACCAGATATGTGATGTGGTGCTGATGCATCATGTCACGCACCAGACCATTACATCAAGCACCGACGATCGGAATTCCTCGTCAAGGGATTGCAGCGATTCCATTCCAGCCTGAGCATCAGCCTACAGCACTGCATGCACTCCTTGGAGTAAACATTTCCCTCTGCAGGCAAATATGCCAGGAATCAAGGATGGTCGCGCTGGGCACCGACGAAGGCGCCGCCGATCACATCCGTCACAGGAACTTTCAGGGGCCGCGTCTTCCATACCGTGCAACTTGACGTCGAGCTGAATGACAGCACGCCTGTTCTCAGGCGACTATCGAGGCTCTCCGACGCAGCAATTGCTCCAACGGGTCTGATAAAATCGCGGTCGGAAGAGCAGCTTCTAGCAGCTCATCGTCATTCGAGCTTTTCGGCCGCTGCGTCTACTTTCTCGCGAGCGGCTCGGATACTATTCCCCATGCAAGTTCCGATTTCTCTCCTGGATCTGGTTAGACGGTGGATCTCAGGTTCCCCATATCGACACTTCAACTACTGACTCGATCTTCCGACATCCTAGAGCCGATTAAAAGTATTGCGCACCGAGCTCCGCAGCAGCCAGCGACCCAAACCCCTGAGACTCCGTAGCTTCTGCCAAGCTTGCTGTTCTCGGAGGACGAGGCGCTGGGGGGTTTCGTTGACCCAGTATCACGACAAGCTTGAGAGCGGTCACGTGAGCCATATACCAGTCATAACATGCCACCACAGCAAGATGATCTGCTTGGCCGACCACCAAGCGCAATCGCGTCTGGAACAGGTGAGTTGGAGATATATACTCTAATTAAATCAACAAGAAACCATTCGCGAGCATACATAGGAAGGTACGGCGAAACGAGTCCAGATACATAATCCAGAATGCCGGATCTAGCAACCACTTGTACGAATACTTGACATGATCAAAGCTTCGCTTGTCTCATCACCTGACGATAGCTTGGAATTTCGTGTCGGCTCAGGGGCGAACCTGTGCTGATAGACGTCCACTGATCGGCCCATCCGCATTGCGCCCAATCTCCTGCTGCTACCTCCTATAGACAATAGAGCATTGGATGGAGATCTACGCCGATGCGAGCTGCGAGTAAGATTCTGGTTTCTGCGAGATTCCATTTCTTGGGCCTGAGCAGATGTTCACCACCGTCGATGCCGGTGAGCAGCGAATCTTAGAAAGCAGATTTGGGTAGCATGCCAGTGGCGTTGCCAACCTTGATTGGAGTTCCTTGCTGAAGCGTCTATAGCGGACGATTCTGTCGTTAGAAAGCATTTAGGAAGCTAGAGCCGATCAGCTTTCACACTTCCCATGAGCAAGATGAGCAAGATGAGCAAACGAGCTTGAATTGAGCATATACTTAACATCAGAGAGAAGATGAGGGCGGTGACAATTCCTATTGTTCTCTGCGAGATTGGAATCTTACCTGGCCTTGCGACTTCTCTCATGACTTTCATACTATGGACTTCTTTACTAGTACGCCTTGTCAAAAACAACCAAGATGAGCGGAAAGTTGCCACGAACTAACATAGTCGGCGAAACATCATTATATTTACAAATCGGTTGAGCTTTACTCCAGGTTATATCCTTATAAGTCTACTATTCCTGCCACAGATTCTCGATGAGGGTGGCGTGGGTTGTTTAACAGCAGAAGCTACAAGCAACTAGATCTACCAGAGACGAAGCCCAAGCAAGGTACTAAAGGGGTCCCAAGGCCTTCCGACATTGGCGAGAGTATCCTATCGCCCAACTCGAGAAATATTAGCTGGGCAATCCGTAGCGCGATCGATTGCTTGTACAAAAAGCAAGCAGTTGACAGGCGAGCATAGGCCCACCCGTCCACGTCGCCCCTTTTGCACCTGTACGGATACTTTCCCACTGAAACCGCCTGGCCCCCAACCCCCTGTTTCCCTAGCACCAAACCCCAAGTCCCCGACAAGCTCAAGAGAGCCTAGCAAGAAACCACCTGCCCCGACAGAGCCAGCACTCCTAGCAACTTCGTCGCCCAATATGAACAGCACCTGAAAGAACCACTGCGTTAGGTAGTTTCCAGACTCCTATCTCATATCGAAGAAGGCCGCTCAAGTGACAGCCGCCTGCGACGAACATCTGAACATATACAAGCACCCTTGACTCTTCAGTCCAGAGAAGTGCCGTCCCTGCGAACACACAGAGACCACGAGCCTTGCGAGCAAGACACGCCCGACTCCAAAAAAAAGAAGGAAGGAAAGAAAGAGAGAACCCATAGACTAACATAAATATCCACATTATCAACTCAACAAGCTTCCCAACCAAGCATTCGTAATCTGAACAGATCCCGCTTGTCCCTCATTCTCGGCAGCAAAAGCCGCTACTGAAAGGAGAAAAAGAAAGAAGGGAAGAAATGCATAGTTGCTAGCATCCCGCTTGCGTACTATCCTATGGGCTACTACCTCTCCACTTGCGTCTACATTCATATCTCAATAACCTAATATCAGAGATCCTCTCAAAGCCACAATACGACTAGCTCTCACTGCTATCAAAACAGTCGTTAGTCTTCCTATGACAAACCTCTTCCCAATATCAACCCAACGCCATGCTCCACAACGATCCTCCAGAGACAATACGTTACTCTAGAACAGCTTCTCACCAAAACCACTTGCCACTTACCAGTCACTAGTTACCCGTCACTAGCTACCAATGCCCAACGTCCATCATCCAGCCTCCAACCAAGGAAACGTTTCTCCTCCCTGAGCTGACCCCCCAGACGCCCACACGAACCAGCCTCAAAACCAGCCCGTCTAACCGCCGGCCAACAAGACATCATATTGGCGCGTGCGCAGGGCGTGGATCTCGTAGGGATTTATAACCAAGGCTAAACGAATACGCTTTTCCTTATATTTGTTGTCTTTCTTTCTTCTTTCTTCTTCCTTTTTTCGAACCTGGCCTGCGGCAAAACCTTAACACGTGTGTGGACTTCTGTATCCGGTCGGATCGCTTCGCTTCGGCCGTGACCTGGTGGCTTGGAGGGGAGCTGGTCTCGAGAGCAAGGCCAGTGGAAGCAGACTCCGGACGGCCCCGTTGGGGGCCTACAGCAGCCGCGCCAGCTGATCCGCGCCGGTGAGGCGATCGAAGCACCTGCTATACGAGCGTTGGCAACCTGCTTCTGTAAGAAGATCCAACGAATCACCATCCGTTTATACATGAACCCTCCCTGAGATGAACATAATGATGCCGCATTCTACAAGAAGAAATTCGGGTGCCTTCTCCCCACTTGTTTACTATCTGAAGTTGTTGCTACGCAGATTCCTGTCGATGCGCTCGTTCCCCTCATTCCGGGGATCATCCTGTAGTGATATATCATATGCGATCGGAGGGGTTTCAGAGAGACTTCGGAGGGCCGTATAGCCCGAGGACCTCGGTGGTATGTTTGTACTAGGCTGGGAGGAAT